>OZ022415.1:27637469-28237469 GCA_963989365.1 Rhimphoctona megacephalus
TTTTTTCAATTCTAAGCAAACAATGTCCTTTTCCAGGTTGATTGTATTCTTACGTTACGATTTTCTTCGTAAATAAAAAAAAAATCTTTTGTTCTATTTTTTTTAACAACTATAATGTGGATTTTATTTCAACGAATTAACTATAACTTCTTGAAAAATCAAGCAAACCGAATGGATGAGCAGGTTGAAATTCTTGTTTTGAAAAGTACTTTCGTTCAAAAATATGCCAAAAATGATTAAAAGAATACGTCGATGAGTTTTTTCAATTCTAAGCAAAAAATGTCTTTTTCCAAGGGTGATTTCTTCCTTCGATTTTCTTCGAAAATTTTGAAAAGAAATTATTATGTTTTTGATGAATTTTGAGCCTAGTGTGATTCTGGGCAAATCTTTCGTTCCATTTTTTTCTTAATAAAATCGACATTATAGTTAAAAAAAAATAGAAGGAGAAGATTTGCCCCACGGTCCCACTAGGCTTAAAATTCATTTAAAAAATAACATTTTCTTTTAAAAATTTACGAAGAAAATCGAAGAAGACGAATACCATGGAAGCGAACATTTTTTACTTAAAATTGAAAAAACTGACTGCACTAATTTTTTAATAATTTTTCACATATTTGTAGATATAGGTGCATTTAAAAACAAAAATATTGACCCTCTCATCCATTCGGTTTGCTTTATTTCTCAAGGAGTTATAAATATTTAAATCTAAATATAAAAATCGAAAATTTTCAAAAATTTCTACCTGATGAAGTTGTCAAGATAAAAATTTCAAAAACATCGGGTAAGCTGCTTTTCAAGAGCTTAAGAAGAGAAAAAAATGCAAAGTTCAAACAATGGTCGATTTGGCGTGGCCCGTTATATAAAAGCTAAGAAATTCTTTGGTTTGCTATATTTCAGACAAAAATTACGCAAATTGTTAAAAAAAATGCTCAACTGAAATCATTCAGAAGTAGAAAAAAAAATAGAGTTCAAAGTCACACCGTCTGGGAGGTTATATTTGAAAAAAAAATTGAAAATTGTTTGGAAATTAAATAGTGATCTATTTTGGGTGTTTTTGAAAGGAAGGAAATGGATTTTTTTTTTAATTTCTCACCCTCTGGTCTGTGAGGATGGTGTATTTTTGTTGATAACAGAAAAAAAATGCTCAACAGAAATCAAATGTTTTTCTTGTCGTATGAAATGAATTTTTCCATTTTCTAGAATATTTTTGAATTTTTCCGGACTTTTTCTTTTTTTTTAAACTTCCTCTTTTCGTCTTTTTCTACTGCCGATATTTCGGAAACTGTTCGTTCAATGCGTTTAAAATTTGGTGTACGAATCAGAAATTTTGTAAATATGATGTTGAACCTTTTGACAAAAACGTGTGCAAAATTTGTGGTTTTTTATCAATTTGTTTAAAAAAATGTAAATAAAAGAGAATCTTGTAAAAAAAAATTAATATGCGTTTAGAAAAAATCACCAATCTCATTTTACGTAGCGATAAAAATGATTTCTGATTATTTGTCGGAGAATATTTTGTTTAAACAATATGGTAACATCTTTTTAAAATTATTATTACTGAAAATCAATGTTTGTATACTTTCAAATATGCCTGAATCTTTTCAGATTTTTATCCAATTGTGAAAGAATTCCATTCCAATAAAATGTTTGACTATGATGCGAAACATTCGTCATTTATCCTTAATTTTGAATGAAAACGCTTTTAATTTTAGGATCTAGCCAAATACGATTTTTGAAGATCGGAATAAATAGAATAAACGTACCTTAAACGTTTAAACATCGTCTTAGGCAAATTTTTCCAAATATATCATTTCGTGGAACGGGGGAACCCCCTTTCTAGTTCACAATTCTAAATCAGGATGCATCACAATGTATTCATTGGCCAAAAAAATTAACTAATAACTTTATAAAAATTCCGTCCGATGGCGCAATGCGTTTAAAAAAACATGATGATTCAAAATAACCAAACTTACAATTTTCCGCGCAAACGAAACAACGTTTTTTCAGGCAGAAAACAAAACGAAAAAAAGGTGTGTGTATGGCATGGCATGTCGATTGTTTTTTTTTTTGTGCACTAAGAAGCTTCGAAGCTAAAAAAAAATCTTAAACCCATTCAAGTATGGAAATCGGTAGTGAAAATGTTGATCCGAATTGCGCCCAATCTGTTTTGCTCGAGCACGATTATTCTGCCATGTTTTTTCATAATAACGATAATAACAACGAAAACGTGCATAAAGTGAATAATAAGTTGGAACATGATAAAAAGTTTAATACGGCATTTAAAACCGTTGACAAGTGGGCTGGCAGTGTGATTTTACGTTTGCCTACTGGTGACAGGAAAAAAATCGTCGATCGTGAAATTACGATTCACAAAGTAAAATATCCTTTTTTGCCGGAACAACAGATACGTGGAAAAGTTTACAAAAAATTCGGCATTCCAACGGTTATGGGAAGTTTACTAAGGTACAAAGAAAAGAAAGAAGCATGTGAAGCAATTTTCGCCGAATTTCGTGAAATCACAATATTTTTTTCAAATTTATTACATGAATATCGTCAAAACAGAGAAAAAAAATGTCTGGCATTATCTCTTCCGCCAATGGTTAATTTTTCTAAAGCCTCATTCTCACGAACTCTTCACTTGCTGCCATTTTTAAATTCGCAAAATTCAAAGGTGTTGAACATTTTTTATAACTCGTTCCGAATAATCGAAGAAATGAAATCTGCTTCTTTTTACGACCATTAAAAAAAGATGCCTAACCCAAAACTGGCCGCAATAAACTCATTGTCGATCGCTGCCATCTTTTTTTTCCTGTCTACGCAAATAACGACTTACCAACGAAACGATGTGGCAATTTAATTAATTACTATCAAAATTGTAAATTTTTCTGTTTTTTTACACATACTTACGAATTGAAAAAAAATCCGAATAATTTCATTGAATCATTTGTTTTGTTTCTTAATTTTTTTACAGTAACTTAAAAAATTGCAACGGTAACTAAAAATCGAAATAATCTGAACTCAAAAAAAATTGGATTTTTTTTTTAACTTGTATTTATTAATTTTTCAGCCGAAGAAGAGACCACAAAAAAATGACGGACACTAAAAAATGGCATTCGATGCAAGAACTCACAGAAAACAAAGAAAAAGTTCACGAAAAAATGCAGAATTTGATTTCGGGAACTTTGCAGAGTGATTTGGGGCTCAAATCAGAAATGACAACTATAGGATCACTTGACCAAGTATCCATAAGTTCTCAGCCAACACAAATAGTGCCCTTCATTTTAGAGGCGACAAATTTATCGCTGATAAAACCAAAATTGCCAGACAACTCGGAAATTTTAAAAGAATCGATTTCCAATTCGGAATCAATGGAAAATCTTGGAGAAGTTGATCTGGAAGATTTGCCAACTCAGAAACACGAATGTGGTTGGAATAAAAATTTTCCAGAACGCGATATCAATGCAAATTTGCCGACTAGTTATTTTTTGCAGACAGAAAAAGCACGAGGAAAAAAAAGAAAAATTAATGTAAGCCCAGGTACGAAAATGCTTGAGGACGAGGAGGGAAATTGCAAAAAAATAAAAATCAATGAAAATTTGGCAAAAAGTGATTTCCTGCAGTCGGAAAAAACGCGAGGAAAAAAAAGAAAAATTAATGTAAGCCCTACTACGAAAACACTTGAGGACGAGGGAAATTGCAAAAAATTTAAAATTGCTGTATCGAGTGATCCAGAAAATATCTGGAGCAAAACAGGCCAACCGGAAGAGGAAAATTCTCAAGGTCATGATTTCATAACGCTCGATCATTCTTACAGTAGCGGATCGAACAAAAATTCTCAACAATTACCATCATTTTGCGAAATTGCGAAAAAGTCTGGGCAATTATTCAACGAAAATTCCGGAAATGAAAAGTCTGCTGAAAGAGACTATTTTGAAGATAAAGAAAATGGAGAAAATTGCTTTCGTGAGGAAGTTGAAGCGGACATAATTATTCTCGACGAATTTTCAGGGATTGGGAAATATCTTGTACTTTCTCCTATCGTTTTATCACCTGTGCAAAATCTAGCAATTGATTATTCAGAAACCGTGAAAATTTTGCAGGAAAAGCCAATGTTGAAAAATCCCTCAAAATTTTCACGTCTCTATGGAAATTTTTCCAAAATAAACGCCACCTCAAAATTGATGGATTTAACGAATTTTGATAGCTCAAAAACGTCCGAAACTTCCAACGACTCCAAAGCCACGATATGCTCTTCAAGTTCTAGTCCTCGTCGGCAAAATGTGCCCCTCTTTCTCGTCGACGATCCCCTTTCGAATCGATGCTGCGAGTATGATCGAAATATCACAGAAACTTCAAAATTCTGCAACTCCGTCAATTACTTTCATAATCTGGAATTGATTTCGAAAAATCATCTCAAAATCGATACAAGCCCCGAAGAATTCGAGATGAGGGAAAAAATTGAAGAACTATTGCAGCGCTTACAAAACGAGCCATTTTGAAATAATTTTTAATAGTCGAAACGAAAATTTACGCTGGTTTTATTCGCTCTTAAGGACATTCAATTATTTACATAGTTCATTTAAATTTAACTTAATCTCTAATTTTTTTAACTTTTTTTTATCCGTCATTTTTTCTAACTTTTGGGCATTTTTCAATGTTCACACAAGTTTTTTTTTCTTGTTTTCCTTCGTTTTATTTATCAAGAATGTAAAACGTTGAATAATCAACGTTACCGTAATTAAAGTTGTATAATTATGATAATTGGATTGATTTATCGTCATTTCTTTTTCGACCCGAAACCCGAAAATCCCATAACAGCAGCCATCTCGTCCGAAGCTCCAGTCTCTTCTTCGTTCGCTTCCTCAATTTTTCTCTTTCGATCTTTCCTTCTCTCTTTCCTGTATTCTCGGATTTTTTCTTCCTGTAAATCAAATTCAACATCATTAAAGTCTCACGTTAAAGATCAAATGTAAAAAAAAAGCTTATTTCTGTCGTACTTCTTCCTTGAGCTCTTTCACTCTCTGCTCTAAATCGTAATCCTTCTTTTTTTCCTCCATCCTCTTCTTGTTTACAGCAAATCTCGCTTTAACCTGGTCCAATGTCGATCTCTCAATTTTCATGGACATTCCCAAGTTTCTTTGATCTGTAAGATTCAATCAAAATCTTGTGGTTGATAAGTGCACTATTTATTTTTAATTTTCGTTGATTTTTCAACCCACAAGCTTTGTATTCCTGACACTTGGTCCAATTATTAATGAAATTTAATTGATCCAATAAACAATGAAAATAACGACGTTTCATATAGGTAATTAAAGCATAGATAATTTTTTTTTCGAATTATAGATTTTCGAAATTTTCCGTTATTACACTCGTTAACGCATAACAAAATTCATTTAAAAATATAATTACGTTTCGTGCCATTGATATGGTCCAGAAAATTGATGGAATCCTTAACGACACAATCACACACATTGCAATAATATCTGTAATAAGAGAATTAGTAGAATGATTTTATGTCGACGAATGAATTTTAAAAAAACTTTGAAATATAAAAATAGTAGATTCATGGATATTTTGGCAATAATCGTATATTAAAGTTCGTTGGAAGTAAAAAAAAATAGAGTTCAAAGTCACACCGTCTGGGAGGTTATATTTGAAAAAAAATTTGAAAATTGTTTGGAAATTAAATAGTGATCGATTTTGGGTGTTTTTGAAAGGAAGGAAATGGATTTTTTTTTTTAATTTCTCACCCTCCGGTCTGTGAGGATGGTGTATTTTTGTTGATAACAACGCTCTTGCCCAATTTGGATTCAAGATCGACCTTGTAGTCACGTTGTTTGAGTAATTCGCGTTTAACGGCCGGTTGTTTCGGAATCCCAAGATCCTCCTCTGCGATTTCATCCTGGAGTCTCTGAAGTGCTATTCTCTCGTATTCCTCTCGGTTCCATTTCCTCCGGTGATCGTCCGGTCGTTGCTTATATTGAAAACAAATCGATTTTGAGGTTAAAAACGTCAAAAAGATAACCAGAACCCAAAAGAAAGAGGAAAATCACAACGAAACAAAAGTAAAACAGTAAATTTAAACGCTCCATTAATTAAATAATTCGAAAGTTACGGAGCATCAGTCCAAAGTTTAGAAAACAACAAATATTCGGAGCTCCAAGTAACAGATAGAAAAAGAAGATGGCAAACATTCGAGGACACGAAAAGGCATGCGGCTATTTACCGAAGACATTGCAGGCTGCTTGTTTTTTCTAATTCAACAAAAACTAACAATATTCTTGTAAAAATTGCACATTAACAAAGTGTTTTGTCGAGCAATATCATTTACTGACAGACGCCATTGCTGTTTACTCACCCCCCACTCTCTGTCGCGATTATTATTATTTTTTTATTTACAACGGAATTTACGGAGCGCCCTCGGCCTTCGCTGTCGAAATTACGATTTACGACGCGAGCTGCTTGAAGCTGCTGCTACTCAGGATTGCTATTGGCTGCTACACACGCACACGCACCACTCGTACACACACACACGCGTTATGAGTGCATTAAAAACTTTAATGCACTCAGGGAGACTAAAGAGTTAGAGAGAAGGAGTGGGCACAGCATAAGAAAGTAAGTAGTAACGGCGTCCTCAAAATCCCGTCTTTAATTAGTTCTTAGCTCTGCCACCAGGTGTAAAAATCCTACATATATAGTAATAAAATTAGTCCACACGATAAAAGTGACCTTTCCGCGCTTGCGCAATAGAAAAAAAGCCTCTAACCCAAATCCCACTATATTGGACAGGATATTGGAGATTAAAAAGATTATTTATTGTCTTCAATGCGTGGTTCCGTGTCATGTGTGGAAAGGTTAAATTTTACAAAAAACATTTTGTGTCGACAATTTTAACGTAAACATAAACACTGCACGTATTTTGAAAAATTGAGGTTAGGAAATAAGTAGTAACAGTATGTCTGATCTAATAAGATCTTTACCGATACAGCGCCGCCGCTTCAAGCTGGGATTTCGTGTACATATTTAGAAGCACACTGTGTCCACTCCTTCTGTCTAGTCTCCCTGTTAAAAACGAAAAAATGCAGTGACACACAGTGAAAAGAGCGCATTCGTACGGAAAATTATTGTCGCAATTTGTCGGAGTCTAATAAAAACTGTCTATTTCGTATATGCTCGTAAATTTTATCATCGTTTCTCGGTACGTCAAATCCTGCCGAAAAAAAGGAAACAATAATAACCAAAAAATTCGCACGTCCTCGGACGAGTAATTTCTTTTTTTTGACTAACTACCCTCGATTTTGTTCATGTCGTAACATATGATTTCAACGTTCGTCAAGGTGTTTCTTCCGCCCGGAAGTTTACATCCATGTCAATATCTTCGCTAAAACAACAAAGTCGAGATCGACCAATTTTTGTGTCGTAAAAAAAATAAAAACTAACAAAAATGGTGAGTTGTTCTAAGAATAATTTTTGTTTTTCGGTTTCTGTTTTATTTTCGTTCGTGTCTTAACCTCAATTCGTACACCTGCTATTAAATTATTGAATTAAACGAAAAAGTTTTTATTCATTTTATTACTTTTATTATTATTATTATTATTATTATTAATATTTTTTCATAATTAAAGCACTAAAGTTTTTGGCATTCGAAAAATTTTATACATTCAGATATTTCGCGTTTTATAACGAAAAAAATAAATCGAGAAATTTCCTGAAATGACCTATTTCAGGGTGCGAACATTTCCCAACTGGAAAGAAATATCGGAGCTGATCAATTTCCACCTAACGAGCACTACTTTGGTTTGGTTAATGTAAGTTTTTATCACAGAAACCTCTTAAAAAAGATAATTTACCTGAGTATTCTTCAAATTAATTACTTATGAATGATTTTAAGATTAGTTAATGTTTTTACTTAAGGGTTTGTTATCTATGTCCAAAATTCAAAAAAATTGATGTTTATCAGGATTTCTTTTTTAAGTTCCATTGAAAGAAATACAACAAAACATCGATCACACATTATAATTTGATACTTCAGGTATAAGAACACATGAATTCCACTTTTTTTCCTGCAAATGCAACATCATATTCAACGTTATTTATATTACGAGTGAAAAAAAATTCTGGCGATCGGCATGATGAATTATTCAGGAATCAAGAGATTTGAAAAAATGAAAAAGATTCTTGTGTTACAGCATTATCTTAAAAGTTTGTCAAGCCAAATTTTGTAATTTCCTAAAAATCAGCAATTTCTGGCACTTTGAAATTATGTATGTAGTTTTACAAAAAATTTGATTCTAATTGTCCATAACAAAATGTTTTAAACAAAATATTTGAAAAATGGATTGATTTGAGAATAAAAAAAAGAATCGAATAAATATTGAAAAATCGTTGAGTTATCCTGGCGACTGTGGAGCAAAAAGTAACTTTGAGAAAAGCAACATTGCTATTTTTACAACGTTATCATCAGATGGAAATTGCAGATGAAAATGTTTTTTCTGTCTTTTGAAGGCTTGAAAAATCATAGGTAATGAAGAAAATAAAATCGATTTTTAGAAAATTCTGGATGTATGAAACCCCTTAAGAATGACTGATTAGTAATTGTTTGTATAAATGTACATTTTTTTATCGAATTGTTGTTAAAATAAATGGGTAAATGTTTTTTATGATTCAGTTTGGAAATACATGCTATAGCAATTCGGTACTACAAGCGTTGTATTTCTGTCGGCCGTTCAGAGAAAAAGTACTAGAGTACAAAGCAAGAAACAAAAGAACCAAAGAGACCCTACTCACGTGCCTCGCAGATTTGTTTTACAGTATAGCGACGCAGAAGAAAAAAGTTGGTTCCATCGCACCAAAAAAATTTATAGCACGATTGAGAAAGGAAAAAGGTTCAAAATCAAACTGCTACATGAATTTTGCCAACAATTCGTCAATTTTTTCAACAAATAACATGGTTCTATTGTTTTTTTCAGAGGAATTCGACAATTATATGCAACAAGATGCCCACGAGTTCCTAAATTTTCTTATTAATCACATTAATGAAATAATATTGGGTAAGTTGTAATTCATTTTTCATTATTATTTCAATTATTTTCTTTGCTCCATTATTATTATTATAACCATTTTTATTCAACACAATTTTTAATAGCAAATTTCCTCGTTGATTGACTTATACTTAATTATTAATAATATGATTTTTCTCTATAATTCTAATTATTTATGAAATCGCTGCTAGAATCATTATCCATAAGCAGATTTAACAATTAATTTTCATAAATACTAATGATTGTTTATTATTATAATTAGCGGAAAGAAATCAGAGTAAACCAGGAGGTGGAAAAGGTGGAGGGGGCGATGCTGGTTCACCACCGGAACCCACATGGGTTCACGAGATATTTCAAGGTATATTGACCTCGGAAACTCGATGCCTTAACTGTGAGACTGTGTCCAGCAAGGACGAAGATTTTTTCGACCTCCAAGTTGATGTCGATCAAAACACCTCGATTACGTATTGCCTCAAATGTTTTTCCAATACAGAGACACTATGTAGCGACAACAAATTCAAATGCGATCACTGCAGCAGCTATCAAGAGGCGCAGGTATGAAAAAAATTAATAAATATAAATAAAAATAGGAAAAAAGGAAATTTTTTTCTTTGAAACTTTTTTTTATTTATAATTTTGTGATTATTGACAGTTGTTCGAAAATAGCAAAGAACTCCTACTTTTTTAGCTAATTAATCGTTTTTTTTTTCTTTTTTTTTCAGAAACGAATGAGACTGAAAAAATTGCCGATGATTCTCGCCCTGCATTTAAAGAGATTCAAGTACGTCGAACAGTGCAACAGACACATTAAAGTATCACACAGAGTGGTTTTTCCTCTCGAGCTCAGGCTCTTCAATACGGTACATTTGATAAAATTTATTTTTTAATTAAAAAGCAACGTAACTAATTTGAATATTGTTTCTTGTTTTTCATTCATTTTTTAATTTCATTACGTACTCTAAATGAATTTTTTTCATACAGAGCGACGATGCTGTCAATCCAGATCGCCTTTACGACCTCGTCGCGGTTGTAATACATTGCGGAAGTGGGCCTAATCGTGGTCATTACATTTCGATTGTCAAAAGTCACGGATTTTGGCTTCTCTTCGATGACGACGCAGTCGACGTAAGATAAGCTAATCGAAATAAAATTTATATTCTTAATTTTAACATTTTTCACACCCAAAAATGATTTCCCAGAAAAAAACATTTCTTGTTCATTTTTTAAATATTTATACAGACTCATTCATTTTCATTCAATTTTGAATAAAAATCTTCATATTGCATGTTATAATGAAACATTTTAATTGTGTATATTTTTTTATTTTTTATTTCTTTTTCTTTTCAATTCTTACCTTTCGTAATCGAAAATATTTTTGGTGAAATTACAGAAAATTGATGCATCGAACATCGCAGATTTTTATGGACTAACGTCGGACATTCACAAAACCTCCGAAACTGGATACATTCTGTTTTATCAATCGAGAGATTGCAGTTAGGGTTTCATATCATTATTATTATTAACATTATTATTTATTAAGCCTAAAAAAAAATAACGAAAAAATACCTCGATACATGAATGGATTTATACTTTAGCGAGAGACAGAAAATGAGAGAGAGAGAAAAGCGGTGATATGAATTTTTCATGTTTTTTCTTGTGAATGATCATGTTATGCCAGTGAATTTTAGGAGCACGAAATTTGTCAAAGTATTTCGCCCTCTGCGTGTTTTTTTTTCTTTTTGAGATACATTCCCGGCCAAAAGTGCGATGCGGTTGAAATTTTGGCGCTTCGCCGTGAAAAAAAATCATACACAAAAATTTTACGTAATTAATGCTAAAAATGTTGATTTTTTCTGGTAATTCTAAATTTTTCGAATTTTTTTTTTTTTTTTAAGAATTTTTTTGATGCTGATTATTGGATTCTGGCAACAGTAGTTAAATTTTTTAAAACAATTTTATTAATGTTATTGGAGTTTTAATGTTTCTGCGTATGTTTTTTCTTATTTATTTCGTTTTTTGCTAAAATTTTCGTCGCGAAGTACCGAATTTTCGATCGAATCGAATAGTTTGGAAAAAAGTCAATAATTTTCAAAATTTCCTGTAAAAATATCGGTTTCGCCGAGCGAACTTATCAAAATGTAAATCAACGAATTCGTATTGCTCCTATTTAATTGTAATTAGCCCCAAAACACTAGTCCATTTTATGAAACTATTGCAACAGCCGCGTTTTTATTTTTATTATTATTCCGTGTGTACGATATGTCCTCTGTGTTGTTTCAGTGATGTGAAAAGAGTAAAGCCACAGATTAATGTTGGAGGCACTATCAGATTCTATTCGAATTGTAAAAAAAAAAAATATACGACTGAATAATAATAAAATATTGTTACAAAGCAAGAACCAGCGATTTTTTAAACATTTTTTCCTTATACCAATTTCCAGGTTTTCCATTTTTATCGCAATTTCCACCATTGTTCATCTTTTTTAAAGAATTCGAGTATCCGCTGCTACTTTTTCAGCGTTTTGAAATAAACCACTTCTGAAAATATTCATTTCTAAAATTTTTTATGGAAGAATGCAAAATTTGAGTTTCAATTATTCTTGAATAATCTGCAATTTCGAATATTTATAAAATTAAGCTCTAAGTTAATTGGAAATTCAAATTCTTACGCAATCAAGCATATCGAAAGTCTAACATTTTTTTCAGTAAATTTGCAAATGACCCAGGCAAATTCTGGTGAGATTGCAGTGCTCAGTACGACTCTTGGGTTTTATTTAAGTTTTGTTTTTCTTCAAGAAATAAGAAGACAGACCACAGATTATAGAATATGATGTTTATTGATTTCATTTAAGCGATGAATTCGTAGGGGATGGGAGCAAGAAGAGTGGGTGCTTCGCGTCCCGAGACAATGTGAGCTTCGCTGGGTTGAGCCGGTTGTCTTTTCAGTTGAACTTGGACGTTCTTCTCCTTGGCTTCTTTCCTCAGCCTCTCGTTCTCCTTAACTCGCTTGATGAAATCTTCTCGACATTTCGAGTGAGTCAAATGTTCGATGCGGATGTTGATGCGCTTGGCGATTATTCTTCCGCGAACTCGTTTGTTTACGATGACACCAAGAGCATGAGGAGTCACATTGAACACGCGTCCAGTCTTTCCATGGTAAACCTTGTACGGCATTCCCTTTTGTACCGCTCCGTTACCCTTTATATCGACAATATCACCAACTTTGTACACCTTCATGTACGTCGACAACGGGATCGTTCCATGTTTGCGAAACTTACGCGAGAACAAGTCTCTGGTTCCTCTGCGATAACCCTTCGAATTCGTCATTTCGGTGACTTAGTCTAAAATTCACTAAAAAATACCAAATTTTTATAATTTCAATCTGCCGTATATTTTTAAAAGGGCATACACCTAGAAGAAATAAGAGTCGCAAAAAAACATTTTTTTTTTAATTATTGAAGCAATTGGATCAAACTCAAACAAACTTTAACCCAAAAACTTTCTTTTTGGAAGTTTTTGGGTTAAAGTTTTTGGCTTATAGGAAAAGTCAAAAAGAGAACTTTCAAAGAATCGTAAACAAATATTTCATTTGATAGAACAAAAAAACATCATCCATCATTTGTCAAAAAATTCGTTAAAAATTTTGTTGACAGTGAGGGGTGCACGGTCGGTGTGTGGCTCTGGCGATCACCAAAATTAAGGAGCCTCGGGCAAGGCCAATATTTAGTTGGGTGACCGCTTAGTCATACACCGGCTCGTGCATCATTCACCAAGCAGGAGGCAGTTTTTCTGAGTCTCTGATGATGCTAATGAATTGAAACTCAGTAAAAATATAGCCACCTGTATCGACCGGGTTTTCCAGTTTCCTTTGACGCTTGTGCAAATGTGATACAGTAGTGCATTAGTGAAGAGTGGCTGTAAACAACACTCTTAGGGTGTCTCAGGAATATGGAAATTAGGAAATTGGAAATTAGTGAAGTAGCGTTAAAGTGATAGGATGGGCTTGTAAAAAAATAGTTAAAAATTTTATTATTGCATATCAATATTTGCAACGTCTTAAAAATGACTGGATATTTTCAGCATGAATGTGTAATGTGTAATTCGTCCTTGAGACAATTATAATATACGTTTTCTGATTTTTCCATAATTCTTGATTATTGTTCAATTTTTTTAGCTTTTATTTATTATCGATTTTTGAAAATACTCTTATGAAATTCAATTAACATTTGTTCAATAACATTTCTTTCTTCAATTTTTATTTTAAAATGCTCATGGTTTTTATATTTTTATAAATCGTTTTACGATCGATTTTATCTTCCTCTATTTCTAGTATTTCTTCGATAACTTCTTTTCATTTCCATTCAGAAAGCATAGCTTTTTCAAAAACAACATTCTACAAAGTTTTCAGAAGATTGTGTTAAAACTGCCAAAATTTGAAAAACAAAAACAAAAAGCAACATTAAAAACAGAGAATTCAAATTTCAATGTATTTTTAATGAAAATTTTCAATATCTAGAATAATTACTAGAACTAGAATAATTATTCGAAAAATTTGATATTGTTGCTAGTTTACATTTTCTGTACTATGGAGCCGCGTTCGTGAATGAGAGTGAGGTTATGTTTTTTTCCAAAATATCGAAAACGGAATTCCGCAAGATTAAATTCGATTGAGAGACAAAGGAAAAATAATGAAAAAACGTTTTTGGGACACACGAAACTACCGAAAACTTGTATGAATGAGGAAAGCGACGATTCGATAAAATTATGTAGTGAAAAATGCACGTGGCAAGAAGCTCCAACGTACGTCACAATATTTCTCGCGTTTACGAAAATTGACGAGAAAAAATGTAGTGGCGAAATAACAAACGAAGAACGTGTTTTTTTGAGCTTTTCAAGTTGATTATATTTACGATTTGCAATTGTGCGTGAACATGGGTTAATTTTGCAAAAAAATATGTGAATACCTTGCGCCGAATATTGCCGTGAAAGAAAGAAGTTGGCCGCAGCAACTTCGGTTTCTTCTCTCATCCGCTCCGCTTCGATTTTTTGACTTATTTGTGCGACTATCGATTCGCCACATTTCAATTCTACCATCACAACGATATTATTCCCCATGGAGAAAATAACGACCGAAAATACCTAGGGAAAAGTCCCTGAACGATTTGGCGCGAAATTTAATTATCTTCGATAATTATCAAGTTTTTTGAGATCTTTGTTTTCGAAATATGAAATTTGTAAGCTGTGTACAAAACAGGAGCTTTATTGGTCGAAAATTTGATTCCAAAATTTCCAGATTTCATTCATGTTTTGGTATTCTTTTTTAAATTAGAGTAATTTCAAAACGCAACAAATATCATCAAAACTCCGTTTACATCAGTCGAGGGTCATAGTTTATTGTTGCTATTATTATAACAAATTGTCACCCGTTAGAAAAACTCCCCTCTCCCCTCTTTGCACCTCAAAATTTTTTGACGATCTTGTAATACTCGAAGATTAATAGGTTCGAGATAACAATAATTGTTGCGATATAGTGCGAAATTACGTCAGTAACGTAATTAGTCATTAAGGGCGGGTTGTTCCAACGTCTAGATAAGCCTATCTGGCAGTTAAAGGACGGCAATTCAATGCTTTTAACCACCAGATAAGCTACTTAGAAGTTGGAACAACCCGGCCTAAGTAAGTTGAAAAATAGTCGAAACTTTCTTAACATGAGTACCCGGGGGATATAACCGCAAAATAACCGAATTTGAATGGTAACGATAAATTAGGGGAGTTTTACTGTATATCGCGAATCGTGCGCTTTGATCAGCTGTTTATAGCGAAAGCGCATGCGCAAATCGTTTAACAATTAGCGTGAAGTCAGCTGTTGAATGTTTTTTGCGCGATTCTATAGATATAATAAGATTGAAGCGAAGACTAAATATAGAATTTTCCAAAAATGTTGATAAACGCGCGAGAATAAGTTAGTGAAATCGTGGAAAATACGTTGCGACCGAGATTCAACGAAGAAACCCTGTACGACCGAAATCGTAAAAATATACGCGTTTATAAAGCCGCGTTTTGGGAACAAAATAATTCGCGTGCAGGTTATAACGGGTGGGCGCAATTATTAATCGATGATTCATTGTAATCTACAATTTAATTAATACATCTAACGATCGATAATCACAATAATAAGAAGGAGATAAAAAAATACATGAATTAAAAAAAAAAAAATAGACATGCAGCAGAAAAACACAAATTCGTGTCGGTACGTAATTTCAGCGTTGATCGAAAATTATTTGGTAACCTACTTTCGTATTTGCCGAACGAGAATTTGCGGTATATAGAGCAATTATTACGGGAACCTGTGACGTAAATTAAAACAATATTACAAAAACAAAAAAAGTAAACAAAGTAATAAAAACTAAGACATTCATTGAAACACGAATCAACTAGCGAATCAAAATATATCCTAAATAAATTCGAAACAACTTATTTTAGTAAAAAAATTCGTTTTTCCTCGATTGTTTGGGCTGAAAGATAAGGAAATAATAAAAACAGGGAACAATGGGTCAAACTTTGAGTGAACCAGTTACCGCAAAAACGTCGGCTTGTTGTCGAGACTCGAATTATCGGGTCGGGAGTTCGTGCATGCAAGGATGGCGAATTAAAATGGAAGATTGTCACGTGCACATTTTATCATTGCCTGATGACCCGGGGAGCGCATTTTTTGCCGTTTACGATGGCCACGGAGGTGAGGAATTTCCTCGCCATGAAAAAAAGCCAAATTTCAAAAAAAAATATGTTTTTTCCAAAAAAAAGTATTAAATATTTGAAAAAAAAAAATGTAATTGTTAATTAGGTGCGGCAATGTCCCAACATGCGGGGAAACATCTTCACGAATTCATAACAAAAACAAATGAGTACAAAGAGGGCAAAATAGTCGAGGCGATGCAGCAAGGATTTTTAGAAATGGACCGAGCGATGCAAGCGGATGCAACCCTCATGGCCGAACCAGCAGGCACGACCGTCATTGCAATTCTCATCAAAGACAACGTTCTCTATTGTGTACGAATTTTTATTTATTTTTTAAATATAATTTGTGCCTCTACAGCTCTGTTCTGTTTTTAGCTTTTTAAACGTACTTTTTCGTTTCTAAAATATTAGTAATTTGACTTGCCTCGTGACAGTTATTTTGCTATAAGTTCTTCAGTTTTTAGAAATTTTTAGAATTAATCAATCTGGAAGAAGAAATTTACAACATATATCTCAAATTGTTAAGATTTTTTTGACAATAACGCTTTTGCTTGTATTCATTTTTGATGAATTTACTCAGTGTTCAAAACAAGATTAAAAATAAATTTTGATTATGAAAAAAATTAACCGAGCTAGTTGTTTCGATACAGTCGTGTTGACGAGTTAGGTTAACATATGACAATTCGGATAACTTGCTAAATATTCTAATAATGGTAGATTTTAATTTGAGTTTTGACATTCCTGTCATCAAAAAAATAGAAATGTAAAAAAACTCAAATGGAAAAAAGCCTGAATGAATTATAGAAATTTTTGAATTTCAGAAATAACATTACTCACATCTATTTTCATCTCTACTTTCTATTGCTATATCTCATAGGGTAAACAGCCAGAATACTTGTTTTTATTTTTTATTTTATTTTATTTTATTTTATTTTTTTGACGTAATTCATCGTATGTTCCTCTGTAATTGAGATTTTTCAAAGAAAAAATACGGTAAAAAGGTTTCAGTTATCGCGAGAAATGTGAAATTTTCGAACGCATGTAAAACTGCGGAATCTTTGATTGGAAATATCTCAAATCCGTGACAGTCGATTCTTTAAAAATTTTATAAGTAATCACATATAGAAAAACGCGTTGGCAAGACAATTACTTTAAAAAAAAAATGAAAGATCTTGGATCCGATAAATCAGTTTGAATAAAAATAAATCAAAATATTCTCATTATTAGTAAAAGTAAATAAATGATCTATTTGATGAATTGCAGGCAAATGCGGGTGATAGTAGAGCAGTGGCGTGTGTAAATCGTGAAGTAGTGCCATTGAGTCGTGACCACAAGCCAATATTGGACGACGAGCGTCGTCGAATCGAGGCTGCGGGTGGTTGGGTTCAGTTCAATCGAGTCAACGGACATTTGGCATTGTCCCGTGCACTCGGTGACTTCAGGTTCAAAAGGAACAAGTCCAAATCGTTGGAGGAACAAATCGTAACCGGTAAATAAAAAAATAATTGATAATCGATATTCGCGATATTAAATGCTGAGAAACTCGACGACGTTGGATATCCATTATTTGGACAGCATTTTCCAATTAGCAACAAATTTGATGTAGTTCTAAAAGAGGCTGACAGAAAGCGAGGGCGCAGAGTCGTTCTCGTAAACGTTATAAACTGTTCTGGTCTATAAAGCCGGTACCTTCCTATAGCAATTTTTTAGAGTCCGAAATAAAATTAGAGACACTAAGAACAAATGTAAATGTTTCGATGAAAAAAAATTAGAAAAAGAAAAGTGAACAGTGAATTTTACGAAGTTTTATATATAAAAAATCGAAATGATCACTTTGAAATGACTCCAAATTCCCCTACATTTAGTTTTCAACCAATATGTTCCCGGATTCACGTCTAAATTGCAAAAATGAACTGTTTCTCGTCTATTGTGTAGCGTTTCCGGAAGTACAAAAGTTTCCAATAACAGAGGATTGGGAATTCGTAATCCTGGCATGCGACGGTATTTGGGACGTATTGAGCAGCGACGAGGTGGTAAGATTCGTGAGGGAACATTTGGCGAATGCGATGAAGCGAGCCCCGGACAACGAGGTGACCTATACCGATCCAGAGGAAATTTGTGAAGAATTGATCGATCGGTGTCTCGCACCGGATGTTTTGATGGGCACCGGTTGCGACAATATGACGGTCGTGCTCGTGTGTTTTTTGCACGGTAAACCCTACACCGAATTAATCACGCGTTGTCAAATACCAATGCCACCGGCAGAACCATTTTTGACGCGTGAAGACGAGGCTAAAACTCCCGACATCACGGAAAAACCTTTTCTCGATACACCAGCGTTCGACGATTCAGAAAACGACGAAGACGAAAACGAGGATAATGAGAAATGATGACATGTTTGCCCGGTAATAAGCGCTAATTATTGTCCGGTGGTCGTAGTAATTATATTAATTATTTGTCGTTATTGTATTATTATTATTATTACTATTATTACGATTATTATTATTTATTCGTTACATATTGCTTCATTGATTCGATTCGTATGTCTGAAAATTTATAAATATTTGTATTAAAAAAAACCATGGAAAATAACGTCCGATTTTTTTTCTTAACGGATGGATTTTTTTTTTTTTTTCTTTATAAATTTTACTCCTTGTCCGTTGAGAAGCTTTTATTTACAGTACCGATCAACATGGATGAGAATAATTTCTCGATATATATCAGCAACAATCCCCAAATTCTTCCCTCCCCCCTCCATTTATCTTTCTTTTTTCCACGGTTTCACTCATTTATAGTCCGTATCGGTCCTGTATCGAAGACACCGCCGCGTTGGCCAATGAACTCAACCTTCCGGCCACTTTCGTCACACCCTGGCGCACGCTCTCCTTCACGTCCTCAAGGTCAACCGTGTTACCGCCTCTCGAACTGATGCTGCTCATCGACATCGATGATGTTGGCCCCGAATGGGTTGGACTGCTGCTACCAAAGTAATCCGACGACGATATACTTGAGGAACCCTCGAAACGCCTCAGATTGTTTTTTCGCTCCCACTGAAAATTTTTAAAATTTTTTTTTACTAAATTTATAAATTTACGTTTTTTTTTTAATTTCATTATTTCCTTTCTGACCAACGTCAAAAAAGCAGATTCCTCATTCGACCAATACATTTTATATTTATATGATAAGGGGTTACATCCAAGTAGACGGTGGAAAAAATAGGTGAATTTTGGGAATTATTATCTCAAAAACTCTAATTGTCCGATTTCATCCAAGTATGTTTCATTCGAAAGTATAAATATTGAGGATATTGACAAAAATTTTTATCAATATATATTGACTGGGAGCGCTGTTATTGTGGCCAGCGTAAGACCTGTCATGGTCTACAGTCCCCATGATTGCATGCAGTTGGTTGATTTGAAACAAAAATTTCGAAAAGATTCTTAAAATGCAATGTTACAAAGCCCTTCGCATTGTAGGTTTAAAAAAAAAAAAAATCTCAAAATGGCGCCTGATTGAAAATTGGAAATTTAGGTTGAAAAATGAATGTAAATTTCAATCAGGCCCCATTTTGTGAACTTTTTTTTCCTCCAAAAAATCCTTAAAAGTTAAATGTCTCTAACTTTTTATCAGGCTTATTGATTTAGATTGAGGCTTTCTTTGTTAGTAGGAAGATCCTTCTCAAATCGGCACACGCTAATTTCTCGAGCATCTTATGATCCTATTACATTTTTTTTTATTAAGCCCCGATTTGAGTACCTCCGATTTATTGTAAAGAAATCTGTACTAAGCGTTTGCTTTCTAACAATTTTTCTTTGCACATGTCTCTGGTAGGACATAGATGACCACAAGAAAAAAACAATACTGATATCAAGCAAACAGGGAAGTATGAATCGTTGCAATGGACACGGCTACCCACTCTGCGGGACCAATCTCCTTCCTTCTATATGAAAATAAAAAGAGTGAAAATTGAAAATCAATAAACAGAAAATCGAAAAATAATAAACTTTGAATAAAACCAAGTTTGAAAAGAAATAGAAAAATTAAAGAAAATAAATAAAGAATTATTAAAATAAGTCTTAAGAAATATTTAAAAATAAATCTTATAAAAGGCAATAGAAATCCTTTATATTAAATTAGTTTATAGTAAATTTGTACTTTATATTATTTTTTAATAGATGGCACGGACATCAAAGTCCGTATTGGCTTATAACCCTGGGAATACACCCTTGAGTCTGAAAGATCCGAAAGAAAATTGCAAAACCCACAATTTGTTTTACAGTGGCAAAGGTTCGTTAGCTTAAACAGTTTGTGAGGAAAATCTAGGCGCAGTGTGTGTATAATTAGGCAGCAAAAAATGTATCTACTCCTAGGGTTTTTCTATATCGATTTTATAATTGTCAGGTTTTGTAGTTTATATTTTTTTGTTTATCCAATTTAAAAAAAAAAAATTTGAGCACTACTTAAAGAAAAAAAAAGATATGGTTACATTTTTTGAATCGAGGATTCCGAATCGAGCGAATTTGTTTGTTTTATATTAACTTACCGAATCATCGTTCGCGCTGTCGCGAAAATATTGATCGGAACTGATGGCTTTGGCGCCGCCGAATTTTTTCTGAGCTTCGCCCTCTGCGAGATTAGATTTCTTATTGTTCTTGTTGTCGTTACTCGAGTTTCGAGGAACGGAACGTTTAGGTGCGTCGGGTTCGATAATAACGACGAGATCTTCGTTGCGCGTTATATTCACCGATGGTTTTATATTTCCATGAAGCATCGAGAGGGCAGTACAGAATTCGTCAAAATCGGCAAAACGATTTGCGCTTCCGGTTCGATCGATTTCGGCGTCATCTCTAGCGCTCAATTTTGGCTCGCTCGCGGTTATTTTTCGGCCTGAGGACTCTTGCGTTATTGGTCGCGTATCGCCGAACGCCGAATGACTCGCCGCCCCTCTCGAATTAAATCCCATACCCAAACGTTCCGCTTGACCCGCTTTCGACGCATCCATTTTTCGCATTCTCTCCTCCACTTTTTTCGCCTGCTCCGTCAAATTTTGCTCATAACGGTACGCCAAACGATTGTTTATCTCCTCTTGCTGTGCTTCGTCCTCTTTCCCTCCCCTTTCACCTACACTCCCTCCTGGCCCTCGTATCTCTTCCCTCGACTCTGCAACTGCTTTCTCCAACTCGTCGAAATTCGTTTTTACTCTCTGAGCCCCGAAACCACCGGTTTTTTTGCCAAGCTGTGGGAACGAAGAGATAACGAATATAAAGACTAAAAATAACGAAAATTAAGCATAAAAAATGTCATGATTGTAGAGTAATAATATTAATATGGTAATAATATTAATTTATAAGTTTAAGAAATTGCTTCTAAATTCAGAATAAATTTTTTTGCTTCATCTTGATTTTTTTGGTCGAAAATTTTTTAAAAGACAATAATTTTGTTTGATAACTTACACCTGGTCGTTTAGCCTGAACTTTGCGACCACCTATGGTCGATTTTCTTTCAGTTTGTGCTACGGATACATTGTCCGAAAGTTTAACCGAAGGTCCCATAGAATTTGACAAATTTTCGTTATTCATTGCAGCGGTTACGATTTTCGGAGTGATATCGATTTTGGGAGATAAATTTTCAGCTGAGTCTGGTTTAATCCGAGTCGTTTGCTGGGGGTGAGATGATAACAAATTCTCGAAATTTTCATGTTCCTTGAAAAAATCGGCTTCGGCAGGCACTTCGACTTCAGTTTCCAGTATCTCTTCTATATGCAACTGCGCAATTAATTAATTAATTAACAATTTGATCAATTATTTGCTGATTAGTGAAAAACTTTGTAATATATAATTTCGTATTAATTTCACAAATTATTAATCAAGTTTAATTAAACCGTGACCATTTCGAGCAAAATCATTGAATCGCTAATCATTAATTTTGTTAATAATGGAAAAAAATAAATAAATAAATAACGATCGTTATACTTGTCGTTAGCAAAAATCAATATTTGTTTATTGTTCAATAAAGCTATCGATCAAAAATATTTAAAAAGATGTCACAAATATTTGAGGAAAAGAAAAATTGACCTCGTCAGACACACTTTTGGCTCACCGGTAATTTGTTCAAATTGCTTGGAAGTATGGCCTACAATTATTAAATATTTGTCATAAATGTTTCAACAAAATATCATTTTCATGAAAAATAACCATAAACAAAAACAATTGTTTAATCCTCCCTGGTCACGCGGGGTTTAATTGACTCAAACGTTTTTTTTTTTAGTAAAAAGTTAAAAATTCTTCAGATTGATATTTCTCAATTTTTCTTAGTTTTCAAAAAAGAACAATAAAAAAGAAAAATTGTTTCAATCGGGGTCACGAGGGATCTGAACAACCCAAATGTTTTTTTAGCATAATATTTAAAATTCATCAGATTGATATTTTCATTGACGATTGACCATGAAGGACTAAAAAAAAACAATAATGCTCACTTTAGATCCATAAACTTTCATTGCTTGGGCGGATTTCTGAGATATTTTTTCTCTGTACATCATGGCTGTTCTCGACTTATACTTCTGTTGAGCATCGTTGCTTGTGCAATTGTGCTGAGCAAAAAAGGCTCGCTGTAATTAAAAAAATTAGAGTCATATAATGAATAAAAATAACAAAGTTATTATTTTCGAATTTTTTTTTACAAAATTCTGATAAAATCGCTGCAATTGTTAAATCATTTGTATTTTTTTTACTAAGAATTTTCAAATCTTATAGTCAATAATAATAATTCAAAATTCGATAATAACTAAACGAAGCGAATGAATTTCATTAAATTTTTAATTTTTAATTAACCCACCAGCGGTTGTGCTACGTACACTTTAAACATTCGTCGTACGATGAGAGATTTTCTCACATGTATAGTTTCAACTGCTTAATTTGATAAATAGGAGTTTAAAAATAATTTTGCTACAGTGATTGTGGTTATTAAACATTTTCATTTTTTAAAAACCATAAATACAACAATATAATTGACACTAAAAAAAAATAAATAATAAATTCAAAAATTTAAAAAATTTTTTTAATTCTTCTATCATACAGAAGAATAAATTTGGTGAAGATAGAAAAAATTTCAAATACGTATGCCATCTGTAATTTTCAAGTAATCATCGTCTTAATAGAAGTGTGAGAAAAATCCTCACAGCGCAACCACTGATGGGTTAAATGAAATTCATTCAATGTTGATTTTAACTCTTTAATAACAACCCCACAATCTATTTTTTCCAACGTAAACCCCACACTGGGGTAAATAATTACCCCAATCTTCTCTTTAGCATAAAATGTTCCTCATACGCGATAATAAGGTTTAATTGTATACGATTATTTTCGTTTTTTGATAACGTGAAGAACATGAAGAGAATGGTGTATGATAAAGTCGCATTTTCTTAATATTTAACAGTGAAAAGTCTATAAAATGTAAGGAATGCTTTTAAAAAATTGGTTCGGGAAGGAAATTTGACATTTTCATGGGGTAATTAATTACCTCGTTGTGGGGTTCTAGGGTACAAAATTTTGCGTAGAAAGTACAATTATTTAAGGTATTCCTTTCGCGGAGGGCTGTATTTTTTGGGCGCATAAGCAGGGTCCTTCGCATTTGTTCATAAATTAGGTTGCATTTTGTTCAAAAAAGTTATAACCAATTATTAATCCGAACTGTAAACATGAATCAAAAATTTCAGCTTAATTGTGTAAATTATGAAACTTTTTAATATTTTTTGGAGAGCTACAAATGTCAACAACTGCACTGTCAAAGGGAGAAGCTGGACTTATTGTATTTGGTTAAAAAAAATAGTGAAATATGAGTGAAAATACGTATGAAGTACGCAGTGACATTGGTAAAAATGTGAGCCAATTTGTAACGGGCAAAAACAAGAATAGCGTTAAAAATGTTGTAAAAACTGCCGAAGATAACATAACCTCTTGAACGTCATGGCTACGAAAAATCGTCTGCTGATCACATTCTTTCAAGTTCTATCGTGAATATTTTTTTCAAACGTCCGGTGACTCTCTGTTTTTATCGTTGCTACGGAATCTTTAGAGGTTAATTTACCATAAGACAGTTTATATCAAACATCTATCATTATTTAATCTATGAATTATTAAATAGAAATGTGAGCAACAGGTCGTCTCCATAAAGTGTCCTGTAAATTAGACGATTTTCAAAGTTGTAATTCTTTTCTAAAGGTTTGGTAACCTGACTCGATATTTTTCCAGTGGACTGGGATGTGTTTTTACTTTTATGTACAAAAAAATCTGTTAATTGTCAAATATTCCAATTCGTGAAAGGAATACCTTAAGGGGTTACAAAAGTCCAGAATTAGCAAAAAATCGATTTTTTTAAAATCGTTTATTGTTCTTCAAGCGTTCAAGAGCACAGAAAATATATTTCACTGACGAATTCCACCTGGTGAAAATGTTATAAGATTAAATATGACTGCACATCGTGTAACTCGACCCATTTTCAAAATGTCAAAAAATTTTAATTTCATGCTAATTAAAAAATTTGACTGTACAGATTATAATGAGAATGCCAGATCACAAGAATCTTCATGATTTCTCCAAATCAGTGAATTGTTTTCATCATGCTGACTGCAAGGATGTTTTTTTTACTGGTGATTTGCTGGAAATAAGTTTTTTCGTACACCTAAAGGATCATTCATTAATTTTAAACTGATATTTTGTTGTATTTTCTTGAATAAAGATAAAAAGGAAATTCCTTAAAAACACTAATTTTCCTAAAGCGCTGGATACGGGTAAATCCCTAAAGCAATAAAAAAATAGAGCAATTATTGATACACAAGTAGGAAAAAAAAATACTAACAGCTGCAGCGTTTCCTCCGAGCTGCATGTTGCGCAATTGTAGCCATGTCCAATTGGTATCGAGTTGGGAAGATCTGACAAAGGTCAAATGTACCCCGAGACTTCTGTGAACAGCGGAGCAGTCGATGCAAAGAAAAACGCCATAAGTGACGCTGCACCAGGCTGGATTTTTAGCATTGCAATCGAAGCAGGTCTGTAACAATTAATGGCATCGCATTTTTTGATATTCTTCTCTCCTTTTGTCAAGTGGATATTTTTCGTCGATAAAGATTTTATTTGCCATATTTTGTTTTTTGTGTGAAAAAGAGTGTACATATTAATAACATATTTTGAAATATTGAAAAAAAAGTGGCAGATGTGAAACAGGTTTTTCACATTCGTCTAAAAATCAAAATTCACAGCTAAAAGTGTGGAATTCTTCGATCTTGTTCAAACAGCAAGAATAACATTTTAAATGACGTTTTTTTTATAATGACAAATTAACGGAATTTGGAGGAAAAAAAATGCGAGGCGTGTCAGTCAGATGGAATCGTCCGAGCGTGCGATCGCGTGGGCACACAAACACACTGACCCATTTATTAGCGAATAAAACACAAAAAATACTCCAATGTCGGAGTCGCCGGACGACGGCCATAAAAAAAGTAATTAATGGGGACACGAAAATGTTGATTAAAATACCTTGTTCGCTGGTACGGAACGTAATCTTTTAAAAATTTCTTCAATGTCGTTCTTACTCGGTCCCGAATCTGCCATTTTTGACGTGTTGTCAACTCCGATACGCAAGGAATTATGGGAACCGTCGATGGTTTCACTTTCCACCGCGCCTCGTGGCGCTCGTATATTGCTTTTCGAATCGCAGTGTCTAGTCGTCCGGATACCGAAAAAATTTTCCGTTACCCGAATCGCAGTGTCTAGTCGTCCGGATACCGAAAAAATTTTCCGTTACATTTGAAAAAACTTTGAATATTCCCCACTATAGTTGAAGAAAACTGAGTATTCCCCGCTGTAGTTATAAATTTTCATTCATTTTTCATCCATCAAAATCCATTGAGAATCGTTTTCCCGGACGAATTATATGCGATTATTCGTCCAGATATAAATGAAAACTATCATAAATTGTATATCCGCATGGATTACATACAAATTACGTACGAGGGAGTTTCAATATACCATTATACTGTAGAAAAGTTAATTAGAAAAGTTAAATAAAACAATTATAATAGCATTCACGACAAATATCTGGACGAATACCAGTCTTGTATTCGTCCGGTATCCGGACGGCTAGACACAGCCTAATTTTATTCCAAGCGCGGGAAATCAACGTGAACAAATATAATTCCAAATTCTTATACACTTTTGAAGAAAAATTTCAATTTTTTTGTTACAAAATTTATTTATTTATTAACGTTTTGTTATCCGAGCATAAATTAAGAGTTTCTCTATCGTGTTTTCTTCATTTTTTTCGCTTTTCCATGACGCTCTCGAGCTTCTGCTGTTTGGCGTTCGGCGAATCGTTCACGTTTGTCTCTTCTTCATCCACCTCGAGACTGTTCAATCTGTCAAAACACTTTGCGTGTGTATTTTTTTAATTTCATCGCGATTATTTTATTGCTTTTTTTCAAAGTTATTTTGTTTTGCTAGTCACGATATTTAGAAAAGAATTTATAACATTGAAATACTCAAAAAATGTGTCCAAACGTTTTTTTAAAGTTTTTTTTTCTTTTTTTGTTTAACTTTCGGTTTTTTTTAGATCTGTACCTACTCGTCTTGCTCCAGGCTATGAAGCATTTGAAAGCCAGCGTCCAAGCTGGGCGGGAATCCCATATCCGGGTCGAGCAATTGAAGGGTCGGAACTTCTCTATAAAGATTGCCAAATTCGTCGAGTTCCTCGAATTGCAATTTATTCGCAGCCTCCTCAAGCTCCATTCTAAAACATATTTTTTTTATGTAAAAATAAACGACGAAAAAATAATTATTCGACCGAGTAAAAATATACGCAAAGAATACACTTTTTCCATGTTTTTTTTTTGTCAAAATAATAATAAAACACAAAAAATAGAGAATAATAATACTCGCTTTGTCGTGCATGTGCTTAGTTCCAGCTGTTGTTCTTCAGCCATAATTTCGGCCTCGCGTTTTATTTTCTTCTCGAAGCGGAGAATAAAGCCCTGATAATAATCGTGGAGAGCCACGACACCTCCGACCCCAGCTTCGAGAAGTACTTTTTCCATTGCATCCTATGAAGAAAAAATCTTTTTAAAAATACCAAAAAAATATGCAACAAATCTCAATGGTCTCATAAAATATTAGAGAGATAAAAAAAAATATGAGTAAACATTATATCAGTACAAAATATCTGTCGCTAATAACCGCAACAGGTGATGTGATATTAACTCTTACAGCACCAACGTTTTTTCGACACCAAATTCCCACCAACGTGGATTATTCGTGTCCAACGAGGTTTTCGTGGAATTAGCACGATAAAAAAAATTTCAAAAAATTCACGAAGCTTGTTTGATCCATATACTAAAACGTTATGCTCAGATATTTCCCAAATTATTCGCCAAAATATGTTTAATATGTATAAATGTTAACACTTATACACATGATGCATGCAGCGGTAAAAAAAATTCTATCTCCCGAACTAAAAGTAAAAAAAAAATAAGAAAAAGCAAATTAAAATTATAAAATACAGGAATACCGAAAAAAATGGGCCATACGAATTCAATTTTACCGGATACATTATTTTTGATCATGAAATGAATAAATTAGGAAAGGGATAAGCAAGAAAATATTCATAAATGCAAAATAAAATAGCGTTGAAGCGTAAATGAGTGAGAATTCGGTGAAAAAACAACGGACGTCGTAAAAAAATGTTGAAATATATGGCATATTAATTAAATGTTATCTAAGTAAAAAAGAGATAAGAACTAATAAAAATATTCACAAGTCATTAAATAAAATCATCACAATAATTATCGAAACTTTGTTCAATTTGCCGCTTAATCGATCTACAAATCAATACTTAAATCAGTATGGGTTTATGGCATACAGCTATGGGAACTAATGAAAAACGGAACAGCTAGCAACTCAAACATTGAAATATTTCAGAGGCTACAATCAAAAACCCTCCGTATAATAACCAACGCCCCTTGGTACGTGTCCAACACTATTATACATAGAGATCTTAAAATTGACACCGTCAAAAAGGAAGTCCAACGCCTCTGCCAAAATTACGAAATAAGGATCGTAACTCCAACGAACTAACTAGCATCAGGCCTGCTAACGAAAAACGCAATAACAAGAAGACTCAAGAAATTCAAACCAAGGGACCTGCAAAATCGCGAGTTGGGGGTATCCCCACCACGATCATGTCAAATAAATCCCACATAAACTAAATTACCGAGTGTTAATAATAACAGATTGAAATTAACTTGAAAAAAATAAAATAAAATAACCGCTTAATAAGAAGCTTACATTCCTCTTCTCAACGTGGATCACTCGTGTTCTTTCGCGATTTTAGCCGGTCATTATTCGAAGGAAAATGTAGGCCAAAAGGGGACCTTTTGCGTAGATTCCTTTTCAATTACATTTTTTTGACGGTGGGTACCGACCTTAAAGTAGGACGAAAAGTTTAAAAAAGTTCAAATAGACCTGAACACAAATAACCCACGTTGGGGCGGTAAGGGTTAAATAAATTATTGAAAAGAAGTACAAATTATGTATTTATAGATTTTTTTTTTATATTTCCCCCCTGCCTAGAAGCTTTTGCCTATTATAGGGTCAGCCCGGGTCAGTAGCCAGTCCCCCTTGGGGGTCTGGTCCGGATCAGTCCCCATCTGTAGCGCATTCGTCATGGCACTCGATTCCATGGGCCCAGAGAAACTACGGAAAACCTATGCCACTACAGCCGGTCCTGGGTTCGTCTTGTGGTACCGGAGCTACATCACTCACGCCTTGCCACGAGAATGTAAACATGAACTACAGCTGTATACATGTGACATATACATGTACAGGTCTTATGTATACGTCATATATAGATCTGGAGCTGGTCACGCTCATATTTAATTTTCGTGAAAAGGCTACAGACCGGGATTCGAACCGAGGACCTCCCGATACTCTGGCTTACAGGCAAGCACGCTAGCCACTAGACTAGAGCACCGGTTTTGTATTCATAAAAATATTTAAACACGTTATAACAAACTGTGTAGAAAAATAAAATATAATGTTCGCTATGAATGCGATTTACCGGAAAACCGTGATCGTTCTGCTCCACCGTTACTTTAAGCAACAACGAAATTCTTCTAAGAAAAAAATCACCAATGTCAGTGAGCATTTCTATCGCTGTATCAGAAGACGTCTCGAATCCAATGTGAGCCAATAAAACGATAATTGCGTGTTTCAATAATTTACGCGCTGTCGCCGGCTTCAAATGATGAAGCGTTGAGACTTTCATTATCTTAGGTCTGCTGAAAATAAAAATAGTTTATCATTATTAACCAATAATTGATGAAGTTATTAAATGGAAATAATAATTTCGTCTACTTTTTTTTTTAAACTTGATTGTTGAGTAAAACGCGGTATTTTATGAGTTTGAATAAATTTTCTATCGATCGTTATTTACAGAAATATATTATTTTTGTTAAATTTGACTATTTGGCTGGATTACCCATCCCCAGCAGGACATTGAAAAAGAAATGGATTCTCTGGACGTTTTTCATCGGGAAGACCTTGTGATTCCATAGTAGAAATACTTCCTAAAATTGTTCCTTCGTCCTGCGCAATGACAAATAATTATTTTTTTTATAAAAAGACGATGTTGGAACAATCAACGATTCTGAGAAGTCGTTAATTATGTGAACGGTAATAAAAATAATTTTACCATTGCTCTCAGCTGCTGATGAAGATTGATTGTGTTCAGGACATGAGCATTTTCCATGGGTAGTCTGTAATCATGAACCAGTCATTGATTAATCAATTTTTCATTTTTTATTATAGTCCAAATCAATTAGCGTAGAAACGAATGAATTTTTTTCCCCAGGTTTTTATTGAAGTACTTTGAGAAATAATGCAAGAATTAATTGAGAATATAATTGGTTCATTAACTTTAGAATTAAACACCGATTCAATCATTGATTTTTACAAAACTCAAACCCTCGGTAATTACTTAAAAATTAATTTTTCACTTTTAACAATACACTACTACCTTGATTTAGCAAATGGTAATTTAAGTATCTAATTAGTTTGACTATAAATTTTTTCTATGAAACTGTCAGCCTTTTTTTCACCTATGACTATATTTCGGCTCGGTGTTTGCACTGTCGAAAAAGTGAATAATAACTGCAAGAACAGCAAGAACATTGAACATTTCTATAATCATTACTTTCAGAAATATAAACCGGCGCTCTGGTCCAGTGGCTAGCGTGCTTGCCTCTGAGCCAGAGTGTCGGGAGGTAATCGGTTCGAATCCCAGTCCCGTAGCCTTTTCACGAGAATTAAATATTAGCGTGACCAGCTCCAGATGTATATATGAGGCATACACAAGTACCTGTACATGTGTATGTCACATGTATACAGCTGTAATTCATGTTTACAATCTCGGAACAGGGCGTGACATAGCTCCGCAGTTTCCCTGGGCCCATGGAATTGAGTGCCATGGCAAATGCGCTACAGAGAGGGAAATTGGATGCGGCTGCATGGGGGCCTGTTCACTGATCCGGACCAAACCCCCAGGGGAGACTGACTACTGACCCGGGTCAACCCTGTAACAGGCGAAGCCTCTAGGCAATAGGAATTAAATATAAAAAAAGAAAAAAAAATGACTTCGAAATAAGCATCAATTTCATCGTTTTATAGTTTTTTTTGCTAGAATAAAAAAATGTTAAATCAATTTATTGATTAATTAATTTATTTAATTTTTCAATTCAATATTCTACAGAATATTGATTACTTTCAAGTCTGATTAATTTTTAGAATACTTTGCAAACCTTCATTTAGAAATTTGAGGCAAAATTATGATCATTGAGAGACAATCGTTTTGATTAAATCCAGAAAAATTTCAATTACATCAAATAATCAACAAACAAATATATTGTATTTCTGCAAAAAATTATTGGATGATAAAGCTGATGCTTATTTTTGTAAATAATAGTTATAAAAATGTTTGAAAAAATTTGCAACTGACGACAACAAAAATTTAGCCGGTAGAATCCTTTTTTCAGTTTTAGACTATTGGAACAAAAGTACAGTTTAGCATTGTAGTTCTTTCAATTATTCATCACTTTTTAGATACTAAAAACACTCAGCAAAAGTATTACTAAAACTGTAAAAACCCTTGTAAAATCTGAAAGCTTAATAGAGGTTTTACTTAATTTAGAAACTCACTGTATAAATTCTGGTTGCGTATCAATTTGATAATCGCAATCGGTGCTATTTGAATCGTCCATAACTTGTCGCCAAACATTTTCAATAATATCCGGCGTTATAACTTCGTGTTTATGAGCTTCTCTAGTGGGTAATTCTCCCCACAAGCTTCCAGTACCCAAACCTTTGCTAGATTTCATTTTTTATCACTGTCTCGAACTAAAATCTCATTTGCAATAAGATTTGATATTTATTTAAAATAAAAAAAAAATCGTTTTCCATATTTAAACATCTGTCAAAATACGAAAATCACCGATGTAACTGGTGAATACATCATTAGATATTGTTCGTTTTTTTGTAATAATAGCTTCGAAGTGACAGATACGATAATTTCGCTAAGATCGCGATAACGAACATTTATCTTGTATATACTTGTAATTCGATACAGGAAATCAGTTTTCGCGCCACTTGCAGAGCGCAAATATCTGACGGACGCGATATCTTACGTTATTTGACTTATTAAAGGGGTTTTGTTTTCAAATAACCTTAATATCCTTCGAATAATAGCACCGTTCACGATGTGCAATTTATTATTAATGCGAGGAAGGTTTAGCAAATAAACATTTGACGTTCAAATCGTTTTATTATTGTCGAGAAAGGTACAAGTTTGGAGGTTAGAATGATTCACGATCTACTGTGTGGCCATATTTGTTTCGTAATTCGTAAGTTCGAAAGTTTGGCGTCATATGGCGCTGCAGTTCGCGGCTCGTGCGCTTGCTTCCATTTGAAATATTAATTTTAAAGATCTCTTCATTTTTCTCTTCGAATTAATTTTTTAATCAGACATCAATAAAATCGCTCGAAGATCTTTAAATACTAAACTTCGATAGATTTTTAATACAAAAGAGTAGTTTTTAAAGTATTACAAAATGGAGAACGCCGCAGCTGCGATCTTAACGAGAGCTGTAAATATGGATAAGAACGAACAATACACCATGGCTCTTGTTCTCTATCAAGAAGGACTTCAAATCCTCGTCGATTCGATGAAAGGTTTGGAAAATAATAATCAGACTATTCTTTTCTTTTTTTATGACCTCTAAATCACTTTAATCAATATTTTAGATATAAAAGATCAGGTAAAGAAAAAACATTTGCACGCGAGAGCCTCGCAATACATAGAAAGAGCGGAAAAAGTGAAAGCTCTTATAGACGAAAGAAAAGCAGCGGGAAAATACAGAGAACAGACAAAAATTGAGGCTGGAAGTATCGGACATGGATATGCAACACTTTTTGGAAGATTTTTAGAAGCTTCGGTCACTCAAATTCACATTGAAGATCCTTACATAAGATCGTTTCATCAGGTATCTATTATTGAGTTTATTTATTATTAATTTATTTACCTTTAATTCTAAATAATTTTTATACTTCGAATGTGCTGAATTTCAAGGAGTTCATTACGTCAAATATTTAGAAAAAATAGATTTTTTATTGTTTATTGTTTTTTGTCAATTTCGAAATCGTGTTTTTTTATTCTGTCGAGCTATTTTTTTTTTTTTATATTTTGTTTAGAAAGTTTCTTCTAAATAATTGCAGAGTCGAATTTTTTGCAAAAAACTCATACCTAATTTCAAAGTGCCTTTCAAAGTGACAATATTTTTTTTTTTTATTTTATTTTTTATTTTTTGCGATCCATAAATCCTTGAATGATTTAACATACCGACCGCAAAGAAGTCAAATCATTGAAGAAAAATCTGAAATAAATTTTTCTCAGATCTAAAGGATCGATTAATAATGTATCAGCGACATTCGGATGATTTTTTTTCGATGAATCTAAAAAAAAGAAATGTGACAAACGAAAAATTATTTTTGGACGTAAATGTTGTTGCATTTTAAAGGAAAAAAATTCTTACATTTTTTTCAGTGCCAAAATTTGGTTCGTTTGTGCGAGCTCGCGGTGCAAAAATGTCACTCCTTATCAAAAGTGACATTAGTAACGACTCTTGAACCGGATGATCGAAAGAACCAGGTTGGACGATTGGAAGAGTTGAAGCAAAGTTTGGCGAATCGTCTCGTAAATCTTGAAATTTCGTATTCAGAAACTCTTCATGATCGTCAGATATCGTGAGTCTGAGAAAATTTTACGTCAAATCATTTGATATGAATATTCGGAAATGATAAATTTCTTGAAATTTTTAGAAAATAAAACAGAATGCAGTGAAAAATTCATGAACATTTGAAATCATATCGTAAAATCTTTAAAAAAATTCTAGTTTATTTTAGAACCATTTGAAAACAAAAACATATTTATGGAAAAGTTGTAGATTATTCGAAAATAAATTCCGTAAGTTTTAAGAATTTTCCAATTTTTTTTCAGAATTACTTGAATTTTCTGGAAAATTGGGAAATCTTCCTGATTTAGTAATTTAAACATTTTGAAAATAACTACAGAATACACAGCTAAATTCGAGCTTATTCGAAAACGTTCCACAATCTAAAGGAATTTTCCTAGATTTATTTTATAAATAAAATAATTTTTCGGAATATTAGAAAATTAATGAAAGTTTGTAATCAGCTCAGGATAGAAAGTAAGATAAAAAGTTTGCCAAAATTTTGCAAAACAGAACTGTCGAACTGCTTGACTGACTGAGAAGGCAGGTCAAATGACTAGTATAAAATAAATATTAATTTAGTTAATCGAACTCAATTATTCGTTATATTATCAAATATTAAAACTATTGAATAATTTTTTCAAGACTCAGCAACGGTTGGGTCATTAAGATTGGACGAGGTTTGGATTACTTTAAAGCACCGGATGGTAAATTTGTCTTGGGAGTTTGCGATCTTGAGCTGAGGCCCTGTCACGAGACCACGATCGATATATATCACACGAGCCAATTGCAACAGGGCGTCAAATAAATCTATAAGGATAATTAAAATAAGAAAATATTTTATATTTGTCTGTTTATTATGATAATTAATTGAGAGGTTGAAAAGAAAAATAAAAAATCATATTAATAATGATTTTTATTAACTGTAAAAATAATGACTGAACTGGTTGTTATTTAGGGCCAGTTTTATGGCACAACGATGAGTTTATCGAAAGCCCGAGATACAGTATTTTGATATAAAATCAGACGTATATATATCTTTAAAAAATATATAAATTTAAATATAATTAACAATGACTATACATGTTATATTTTATGTAATAAGCATTATGAAAATTAAATAGCGCTCCTTCAATAATATCTTATTTTTCGTACGATATTTTAAACAGAACGTTATTTAATTTTGAAATTCAATCGATCGTAATAATTTAGAATAAGTAATTAATCCCTAATGCTATAATCACAAGCTTTGGCGACATCGATTTGTCTCGCGGCATGTTTGCAAGCCCGCCTCAAGGATTTCGTGTACCGGAAAATGCCAGAGTTTCGGAAGTTGTTATCATTGGGAAAATTATGGTACGAGAGATTTGGGAGACAATCAGCGCCACCCAGGGCAACGACTTGTCGTGCAATTTCCGGATGGACGCAAAGTCGTGTGAGAGCTTGAGTGGCGGTGAGTTCTAGGCGTCGATAAGCGTCTTCGAGGCCGGGTGTGACCATCCTGAGGAAAGAGACGAGGGCTACGGAAGCTTTTGCCGCAGCTAAATGTATTCTAGCTTCGGGTATTTTGGCCAATTTGCCAATTAACGAGGCGACCTGTTCCATCAGCCAAACGTTTCCACCGGACGATTTTTTCACGCATTTCAATAATTTACGTACTGCTTCTTCCGCGATTATCGGCCCTATGAATTTTCTCGAATCGGCTAAATTGTTCAACGCCGCAGCCGCGAGTAACAGCGTTTGACTGCAATTCGTACTTTCAGCTAAACGAGTTAAAAACACGACAAGGTCACGCGCATAAGCTTCGAGATGAGCAAGTCCAAGGGCGTTCGTCCACGGCGCTGTTATTTGTACAACCAACGCCGCAGCTTCCATTTTTTCCGTTTCCGGCGTCGTTACTCCTGCCAATAAATCCAACAGAATCTCGGGTCCGCCCTCTCGAACGAATTGTTCGATCGCCAAAGGGCAACAGCAAACACTAGCGAGGGCGCGCAACGACGATGCCCTCAAGTCACTCGACAACCTTCCGGCCGAGACGAGTGATGTCAAAAGTGCTCTTATTCCTGAACATCGCGCTATCGCGCTACCAGCTCGGTTACCCGCGAGCCCTAACGCCGTTAGCGCTGCTAGCGCACCACGTGCTGCGCTCCCACCTTCTTGCGGAGCTTCCTCAAGCCCTCGGACGACTCGCTGGAAAAATTAATGAATTATATTCAATTAATGCCAATCATTTTATTTCACACGAATTTCAGTACTTAACGGGTCGCAAATTTTTTTTTTAATTCAGCCACCGTGAACTTTAGACCTCTACATTAGCGTCGAAAACGACCATAATATTTTTAGTAAACAAACTTTTTTTTTGCATTTTTCCAAAACTTTTTTCGTTGTATTGAGTTTTTATCGATAAATGTTCAGCACATTCGGCTTTCACATACACCATTTTGTTCGTTATTAAAAAACGAAAAGAATTATGCATAATTAAACCTTTTTATCGCATACGAGAAAAACTTTATGCTAAAAAGAAGATTGGGGTCGTTTTCGACCCCGTTGTAGGGTTTACGTTCGGAAAAATTGATTGTAAAAGTCTAGGATTACGATTGTTGAAAAAAATCTGTAACCTGTTCAACAAATAATTTGATGATTTTTATTTTCGTCGAATGAAATGAATCTGTTGATTTTCTAGAATACTTTACTATTTTTACGGAATTTCTTCTCTTTTTTAAAATTCCGCTTTCCTACTTATTCTCGACGCGATATTTGAAAAACTGTTCAATGAATGCTTTAGAAACTTTGTATATACAAAAACGTGTGCAAAATTCATAATTTCTCGTTAATATCAAACATTTTTTTGGGAAGATCTAAAATTCCCTAACGGATCAGCGAGTCCCAAAAAAAATTAAAAAAAAGTTCCATTTGGGACTCGGGGCTTAAGTGGACAAAAGTGACCCCAAAGGGAGTCCCAAATGGGACTTTTTTCCCCTCGCTCGGTATGAACCGGAGGTGACGTCATGAGTCCCAAACTGGGATTCGGTGTCCCAAATAGAAACGTTTTTAAAGAGTGAAATCTCAAAAAGAAAATCCCTGTTTGGGACTCCGAGCCCCAATTTGGAACTTTTTTTTTGCTTCTCGCTCCGGCCACGGCGTGGCGCAGTGTCAAGTGTTTTCTCGAGCACGCATCATCCGCCGGGTGGGCATATATTGCCGGAGCCGTAATACTCCGTGACCGTCTGAAAAGATGGTCGCGTACAGAATACCGATAGGTATATACATAGCGAATCGCTTATTCCGGTTGCCTCTCTCGAAAAGTCTCAAATTGGGGCTCGGAATCCCAAACAGGAACATTTTTTTGAGCTTTTACCCCTAAAAAAAGTCCCTATTTGGGACTCATGACGGCACGTTCGGTTCACATCGACTTTTTTTGGGACTCATTTTAAGGGACTCGCTGATCCGTTAGGGTAATAGGGAATATTATAAAGCAATTCACTTGCAGTTAGAAAAATCATCAAACTCTTTTCACGCAACGAAAAAAATGGGTTTATTATGTCTCGAATTATTATTATCAAAAAACGTTTAATTGTAGTGTTTTGGACCGCTCTCAAGGCCAGTTATCAATTTGTCGAATAAAAGATGCTGTTTCTTATGGCAAAATTCCAAGTTTACCTCTGTGTGACCTTGTATTTTAATCCCAAGGTCAATATGACATTGTCATCGATTTCTGCTTTTAATACACGACGACTCTTGCAGGAAACGTTTTTTTTCATAACGTCTATTTTGAGAGATAAATTGAATTATTTTGAGAGATAAATTGAATGAAATAAAAAAATTGAATTATATTATGTATCGAATATATTATTAGAAATTATGTTTCGTTTAAACAATATGTTAATAACTTTTCAGAATTATTATTATTATTGAAAACGAATGTTTGAAAAGTTTCAAAGATGTCTGAATTTCTTTCAGATTTTTTTTCGAATTGCGAACTTTCGAAACTGTGATCTAATACAATTTTTGCCTATAAAACATGTGTAATACATTCATAAACATTTCATCTCGAAATATCGAGCCAATACATACCATTCACCATTTTTTGGTATTTTTTAGATTATTAAGGGGGGACCTCGGTGAAATTTTCAAGTCGCTAAGGTCTTTTCCGACTATGCTAAAACCTTAGGTGAGTGTTTCTACTATCTTAAAACTAAGAAATAACCGCAAGAACCGCTCCGCCAAACCGTATTTCCGGTTCAGAATGGGGAAAACACGAAACAATGATTCAAGTGCTTAGATTTTTGTTGCTGAAAATCGCAGATTTTTTCACATATTTCTGCAAGTGTTATGAACAAAAATAAGTATCCGTTTTATCATCCAATCATTTTTCGAAGATTTACCATTTTTTTTGTCGATTTTTAAAATTTATTTTATTTTTTAACCTTATACTCTGCAGGAAATCGATTGTTTTTGAGTCTAACTAGATTGAAAATTATCTGTTTCTCATATTAAGGAGGGGGTGACCACTTTGTCCGGGGACGGAGAGGGATTGAAAAGGGAACGAGCATGCATATCGAAAAAAATCATTACCAACTTCCAAAAAATGAAATTCTATATCTGTAAATCGAAAAAAATCCAATTAAATATTAACATTACGGGATTATCACGTGATGAATAATTCATACAAATGAATTAGCAATATATAACTACATTAACTAAATATTATTGATTTTAAGAAGTACATCTGTAGTGTGAGAATAGTGACAAACGATATTAGTCACGAAGTGATTCAAATTTGAAAATAAATATTTGAAAACAATGATAAGAATTAATCAAACTCAAAATCAGTCAATTAACTATAAAACCAATTCATTAACTGTAGAATATTAGATTTGAAGCAAAAAAATTTTCACACAAACAAAAAAAGATAGTAGAAACACTCACTCAAAAATTTAGCAAAATCGAGAAAGACCTCGGCGATTTGGAAATTTCACCAAGGTCGCCCCCCCCCCCCCTTCAAATTACTCTTTCAGCAACAAATCATTATTTGTTAATCACAAGTACTAAGCAAATTGTCAAAGTTCGTACTTTTTCATGAAAAAATGCATTTTCTACTAATCTATTATAAAAATCGCGATGGCAATCACAACTTTAATTAGCCTTAGAACCCCACAGTCTATTTTTTCCAACGTAAACCCCACCCTGGAGTAAATAATTACCCCAATCTTCCGTTTAGCATAAAATTTTCCTCGTATGCGATAATAAGGTTTAATTGTATACCATTCTTTGCATTTTTTGATAATGAAGAGAATGGTGTATGATAAAGTCGCATTTTCTTAATATTTAATAGTGAAAAACTCTATAAAACCTAAGGAATGCTTTTAAAAAATTGGTTCGGGACGGAAATTTGAGATTTTCGTGGAGTAACTAATTACCCCGTTGTGGGGTTCAAATATAACTCAAACATTTGTAGAGGATTTTTAAAAAAATTTTCGCCCTGTGCTTTTTGTTGAGAAAAATAAAAATACAATAATTTCTGTACTAGATCTACACTAAACTTTCTCTCATTTCCGACATTTGAGTTCAGATTCGTAATCAGCAACCCCGAAAACTTATGGGTTAATCTCGCAAGCGTTACGAATGGCTCTTGCTTAAAAATCATTTGGCTCTTCATTCGTAAATTCAAATAGAAATCGCTTTTATTTTTGTTTTTTTAATAATATGAAATAAAAAATTCTTCTGGCATAGAATATGAGAACCAGAATATATACCTCTATATAAAAATCAAGGCGAGCGTCCAGCGCACTGTCGACAAAGCTCCTCAAGCTTTCCAACTGCGAGAGTATACTGCGCAAATTGCCCTGTTGAATTCGTCGCGGTGGAGGTGCGCCGAGTTCAGAGAGGATCGCAAAGGCTTCGTCCTCCACCGAGCGAAGCAATTCTCGATCGGATCTTCCATTTTCCAAAGCAGACAATTTTCTGGAAAAATAAATATTTTTAAATAATGATAAAATAATAAAATTAATATAATAATTACACTGTGAGGGACGAATTGATTTTTCAAAAATTTGATTCTCGATCAAATGGCTTACTCTGCAATTTGATCCAAGTGTCTCGTAAATCCATCAGCTCGAACGAGCAATTCCGTTGCAGCTGCAGTCGCTGATGACGTCAAAAGTCTCAAATCTCTCGTTTGACTTTGCTCGCTCATCGTCTCCCGATATTCTCTCTTTGGCAAATTTTTACTCTGCAACGTTGTCCCACATTCCTCCTCCGTTTCCATCACCAAATTACTCAGCCAAGCTCTCAACGCTGTTCGACCACGATCAATCCCGTCCGACAATACGTACGATCTTTCCCATGAAATTATTCGTGAAGACGAGCCCTCACGTGCGAACATCGACGTACTCGCGATCGGGGATAAATTCGATATTGCATTCACGTCCTCGTCCTCTGGTGGCTCACTCGCGTACAAATAATCACCGAGGCACTCGTCCTCCAATGTTGTCGGATCCACGACGGTTTGTGAATTTTCGTGATCCTCTTCGTATCTGTAAAAAAAAAAAATCATTTTTATTCTCTTGTTTGAGAAATTATTTTTTTCCAATCAACCAATTATTTTTTCGAGAGTAATAAAATTAATGAAATATTATAAAATGTTATTATATTGTAATAAAATATTTTATCTTCGATTTGGCATTTGGAAACATTTTAACCAATTTTTCAATGTCAAACGATAAGAAATTTCAACTCATGTATATGATTCTTTTAATTAGTCTTATTTCGAATCCACTATAGTTTCCATAAATTGTTAATTTTGACAAATCAAATGAGACAAATTTCCAATTTAATCAATTTCGTTCAAGAGATTGGATCAAAATTCAAATCCGGAATAATTAAGATCCAAAAACGATGTTCACAATCAGTGTTCTAAAATTCACGATTAAATATCACACTCGGTCATATTTTTATTGCACACATATAATATGAAAATAAATAACGAAATGAAACATGAAAATAAATAAGGAAATGAAACAGAAAAAAATGAAAAAAAATAAATAAGCGAAAAAAAACACGTTTGCACCCGAGGATTCACGATGGAATTTCATTAATGATTCCAGGAATTCAATGTATTTCTTAATCTATTAAAAATGAATCACGAAAAATGACGAATCGATCTATGAGTAACGAAAACAAAAAGGAAAAAATTACATAACACGTTTAAATATACCTCGTGCGCGCCATGGCTGGCATGAGCAAGAAGTCTCGACTATTTTGAACCTGTTAGCATAAATCCAATCTTACTACTGGCTGATAACGTCGTAAGGCTCTTGGAACGATGCACTATACACTCTCCCGACGTTTTCCATCGTTCCTCCTCCCACCAAATCGCTTTAGGCTTTCATTGTGGGGACAGATTCACGATAGCAAAGGTGTACGCGTATATGACGAGCAAAAGAGGCAAAATAACATTGTTGAAAGGCTCTAACTGACTGTGAGGCATTTTATGCCTAACTTGCAATTTCTCATCGTTTAACAGATGTCAATCGTGCTAATTATTTTCTATGTCGTTTCAGAAATTGTAAAGTGCATTAAATCATTTTTTTTTATTTATTTTTTGAACCATTCTTTGTGGCTCAAAAAAATGTTTGAAAATTATCAGTGTAACATATGGGGCATTCTTTGTAAAGTGGCCTGATTTTCCACTTTGACAGCTGTCAATTCAGGTGATTGTTTTTCTGTCATTCTAACAAGTAAAAAATCAATTCTGTTATTTTTTTCAGAATTTCCGTATAGTTTTTAGTGGTCGAACAATATTTCAACATTCGAGTATTCAGTTATAAAAAGTTTATATTTTAAAAAGGGGGAACACGTTGACAGGATAAATTAGATAAAAATACTGGGTGCGTATCTTCGATCGTTGAATGGAGTAAAAAATAATTGAGGTCATCGACGATTTTAGAGATGATTTTGTATCATCGGCGTCGAATACCTCGTACATAAATTCTATACTCTCCGTGTAGAACATCGAATATGTGCTACGAAAGCTGACTAATCGATCGACTCTCCGGATGAGACGTTTAACAATCCCATTGTGACTAATCTCGTAATTTTTTATGTTTTTTCTTTTTTTTTTTGCACACACTACTGTCCCCGTTCACCTGTGAACAACGGAACAAAAAGACAAGAAAGAAACGCATTGATGTGATCCATCTAGCTGATTATGATTATTCATTTGCGACCCTGAATTTTTTTCTCAGCTAACTGGACACTATAATTCATAACTTATTACCGCCGATCGAGAATTTTTTTGCCGTTCATTTATTTTTCATTGAAGTTAATCAACATTTTGTAAATAGAATTTTAGCTACTTATTATCGAGCAATAATATTGGCACTAAATCAAAAATATGTATATTAATTTAATAACCAAAAAATGAACTTTGAAGATGAATAAATCGCTCGTAAGAAAATTGGATTGAAAATAAGTAAATATTCGGCTTATTCGTTGCATTCCGATCGCTTGTATCACGCGTACGAACAGCCCAAAAGCGTCGAGAGCTCTTGAGTCACTTTCCTCTTAACGATGCATTGAAAAAGTAGCTTCACCCGGATCTTATCGTTCACAGACCGATGGAAAAACTCATTACTCTATTCAAGTGTTTAAATTGAAATATTTTCGTTCTTCGTAATTTGTATGGAAACTATTATTTAGTTTCGAGTGAATGGTCTATGGTAATAAGATTTAGTCAAATCTGAGTTTAAAATCATGAAATTTAAAAACCGACTTGATTTTTCAAAACGATTTTCTTCGCTTGTATTCAGAAGTTAATTTTTTAAATTCATATTAACTAATCAAATCATAATGAAATAAATCTAAAACTGTATTTGAAAGTAAAAAAAAAAAACGAACACGATTTATTATGAGATATTTTTATAGCTGAAATCGAGACCCTTTCAATACACTACAATTAAATGATTTTCGATGAAAATTTACAAAAATAAATTTTCCCGCCACTCCCATATACAGGGTGTCCTTTTTGAAGAACTTATAAACAAGTCCCTTTATCTCTCAAAATAGACGTTATGAAAAAAAACGTTTCCTGCAAGAGTCGTCGTGTATTAAAAGCAGAAATCGATGACAATGTCATATTGACCTTGGGATTAAAATACAAGGTCACACAGAGGTAAACTTGGAATTTTGCCATAAGAAACAGCATCTTTTATTCGACAAATTGATAACTGGCCTTGAGAGCGGTCCAAAACACTACAATTAAACGTTTTTTTATCGAATACTTTTCTACTTACGAGGCTCAAAACTTACGTCAAAAAGTCGACTTACCGATTTTCCTCTACCGATTTGTTTTCCTCTGAAATCGGCCACACTATTTCTTTTGGCTGCATACGTCGATTAGCTCGTAGAAGTTTCGGGTGTCTTTCCGCTTTAGGGGTCGAAGTGTGTGCCGGATTTGGCGGCATTTCACAATCTTTCCAAAGCGAGCTCAAACGACTGTGAATCCTTTGTGCGAGTTGTGGTCTCCCCCGAGTCACGATGCGGCGTCGTCGCCTTTGTCTTTTCGGCGTGCCATCTTCATTATATACATCCGGACTGTTCGATCTTTCAGAGTCCGAAAAACCGGAATCTAAGCTACGGTTGCACGGGCTCGCTGTACTCGGTACGCTGCATTTGCGCTCCACCGCATTAACTGCCAATTCGCAAATCCCATCAGCTGCGTCTCTCGATTTTTCTCTGCAAACAAAAACAAGTCGAAGCAATTTATATTTTTTGCAGCAGTTTTCTAATATGATTTCACATCATTGTGCATAAAAACACGCCCTTTCATTCATCAATTTTGAGTAATGAACATTTTTTTTATCAATTTGTTTCTGAAGGGCTCACATACATCTAGAGGAGCCAGAAATAGGGTAATCCTTCATTTTTTTTATACGGAAAAACCAAAAAATAATAATTAAAAAAATTCATAAACAAAAATTCAGAACATTTTTTTAACTCTTCTATCATACAGAATAATAAATTTGGTGAAGATAAAAAAAATTCAAATGCTTATGCCATTTAAAATTTTCAAGTAATCATCGTTTTAATATAAGTGTGAAAAAAAGTCTCATAGCGCGTCTGCTGACGGGTTAAAACTACTTTTTGTAAATTTGAAAAGAAATACTACTGTTGTCTATGGGCTTCAAGAATTCAATTTAGAAAAAAATCAATTATTTTTTTCAAGAATTTCATAGACGACAGAATGTGTTTTTAAATTCAGAAAAATATTGTTTCAACACAAATATTTTCAGTTATAATACCCCGAGAGCTTGGAAATTATCAGGTATTTCCAGATAGCTTGGTTGCCTAGCAACAGGCGCGTGAAGTTTGGCAGATCAAAATCCCGAGCGCGCAGCACGAGGAATTTTGTGCCAAACTACACGCGCATGTCGCTAGGCAGGAAAGCTTGAGAAAAATAACTGATTAAGGAGGTTGTATCGATATTTATATGACATCATACGAAAAATACATTATATTTGATTATTCCAAGTTAATGTATTGAAATTTAGTGTAAATCTTCTTGAACAGCATTTAATTATGTGTGAAAAATTTGGAGAGGTTTCACCGCCTGGTAATCGAGATATTCATTGTTGAAAATAACAAGTTTAACATAGGCTCTTATGGAAGCTTTCAAAAAATTGTGAACTTCAACAATAAATATCTCAATTTTGAGACGATGAATCATCGGCATATTCCGCCAGAAGTTTAATACTGTCTTAACGGACAACACCACTGTGACGGCTTCAAAAAATCGATTTTTTGAAAACCATTTTAAAAAATCTAAAATACTTTTAAGATTGAAATGCCGTTGGACCCAGGTCGAAAAAATAATTATTTTCGTAGATATTGAATATTTTGTGGAGCGGTGCAGCGATCCGCGACGCTCGGGGTCCCAACTTTGAACGCGTTTTTCTCAAAACCACTTTTTTGAGTGCGGCACGCAGCAGAACTCGAGCAATTTTTATCCGATCGACTTCAAATTTTTACTGTATCAATAAAAGTAGATTATCTAGAGAAGTATATAAGATTTTTTCGATATCTCAATAATTATAAAAGTTATAGCCTATTTCCGACGAGAAATTTTGCTCAAAAATCATTCTTTAATTTCAAAGGCGTGCCTATTTTTTAAAAATCAATATTTTTCCAAATCCCTATGTACTTCTCTTCAAAATATCATATTATTAACGAAAACACTCGGTATTTTTTTTCAGATCGACGTTGAAGAGATTTCTGCTGCGTGCCGCGAACCACTGCGGAGATGACGCGAGAGCTTCCCCAGCGCCACCATGCGGCGTGAAAAATGTGAAAAAAATATTTTTTGATACATTAATAAATAAGGAACAAACCCCAAAAAAATTTTTTCGAATATCTCTTTTTTTTCCCACAAAAAAAAATTCTTGAAAAATGTGAAAAAAATAGGAGGTCACAGTGGTGTTGTCCGTTAAGCTTTCTATTTACGAAATTTTATTGTCTAAAGTTGGAAAATAATTTTTACATGAGAAACGATACAACCTCCTTAATTTCCAAGCTCGAGGGGTATTCGGCGGATTATTTTATTTCACCCAAATTTCAACCAATAGGTGTTTGTTATTTAACATCACGTGCAGTCTTTTAGGATATCAGCGAGAGTATCATTGCAAGTAATCGTATCCAAAACATATTCTTTTTCGGCACAAAATCTAGAAAATTGGCCCAAAATCAACTTCTTATTCTTCGCTGTATTAACCGGAACGTTTTGTTTGATTTTTTTATTTATACTTTCGAGGGATTCACCTCCGAATCGATTTTTTTTTCACTCATCTCGATAACTTTGATGTTTCTGACACTCACGTAGGTTACAAGCTATTGAGAATTGTTTGTTTGTTACCTAGCAACAGCAAGAAAATTTTTGAAAAATTACCAATATAATTTCGTCCTGCTGGTACCACGGGATTGGTCAGTCACCTAACCTCACCTCGAATTTTCAAAGTTGAAATTCTTCGATACGGTTTGACCGATTACAAAAAAGCTGTCAGCCCATGCAGGACGATGGCAAAAATGGGCTGACAGGGCCTTTTTGTAATCGGTCAAACCGTGTCGAAGAATTTCACTTTCGAAATTTGCAGCTATCTCTCTCGCACTCATAGCGGCTCAGTCAGTATGACTCCTAGCCTTAAATACCAAGCTCCTATTGGTCAGAATTCGGGTGAAAAAAATAATCAATCGAATTTCATTTTTAATAAAACTGATTTTTCTTTTCGAGAATTTCATAGACAGCAGTATGTCTTTTCAAATTCACAGAAAGATGTTTGAATAAAAAAAAAGATAATTTCGGTATAACAAAAAAAAATTAAAAATTACCCTATTTTTGGCACCTCTAGATGTATGTAAGCCCTTAAAAAATGATTATATACAAATTTTTGTTAATTACTCAAAATTTATAAATGCAAGGATTTGTTACGACTAAAAAAGTTTTTGCAAAACGCCATTTGCGGTAACCACATTCCGACTGTACGCTTTGAATGAAAAATATTACGAATTTTTTTTTTTTTAAGTTTACAAAAAAACTCATGTGTTATCATATTTATAAAATAAAAAAATATTGTTTTTGAAGAAAAAATCTTATGATGAAGACTGAATAATTGTGTAAATATCCTCTGTACCAAATTTCATGCAAATTGATCGTTTAGTTTACGAGATATGATGACTAACGTTTTCAGAAACACCATTTTGAGAAAAGCGCATTCAACCCTTTGAGGCATACATTTTTCCTTACGTACGATTTACTTGAAAGTTTGGATGCATAGATTTTTGGGGTCGCTGATTACGAATCTGAACTAAAAATTCGAAAATAAGCGAAAGTTTTCAGTCAAAGCTATTGTTAATTTGCATCGAGTACAGAAACAATTGTATCTTTTTTTTTATATATATATATAAAAGCCACAGACCGAAAAATTGTGAAAAAAATTCTGAACAATTCTTCGGAGTGTATTGAGGTTGTGGAAAAATTGCCATCGTGATTTTTATGGTAGATTAGTAGAAAATGCATTACTTCATGAAAAAGTATGAATTTTGACAATTTCTTCACACATGATATTATACAATTAACAAATAACGAATGTACATATTTTTCGTACATTCATTAATATCTTATGGTATTTGTTGCGACAAAGTAGCTAAATAATCAAAAAACTGTAAAAAAAAAAAAGTGGGACGACGTAAGTCCCACCATACATTTTTTCTTACGTGCAATCGGCTTGAAATTTGGTACTCAGGGGAATTTTTGGAGTCGCTTATTACAAATCTGCACTAAAAATTTGGAAATTGAAGATGGCGGATCCAGAATATGGTGGACCAAAAATGCAAAAAATTACTTAATATTAATGGAGGGTGAACGTTTGGTCCGGTGGATAGGGGCTCGGACTCGCACGTCGCGGGTTCCGGGTTCGAATCCCGGCCAAAACACCAATGAAAAATTTAAAAATTTTTCAAGCGTTTCTGCTGCAATCCCAGGTGGTTCGGATTCCACCTTCATAAATCCATGGCCAAACACCTCTCTGCGATGCATGAGCGGTCGGTGTTACGGCTTTGGTGGCCTCCCGTGGACGGTTCTCATCGTGCGGATGGTGTCCCTCTAGCCGTGCACTGGCTGGCTCATTGCATCACAGCTGAGGAGGTGCCTGCCTTGAGCGCCTCTGGTGACCGTGCTTGAGCGTGCTCGCATTGCCACCCGCGGAGATTAGTCGGGCACCGGCTGTATCGGCAAGGTTTTCTGCAGTTTCCCTTCGCCCTCGGTAAATGCGATACGGCGCGGAAATAAGTCGGCTGCAGACGCACGTGTGGGAGAATGGAAGGCAGAGTAGAGGAATAGTTAAAAAGAGTGGGGAGGCTAAGAGGGAAGGACCCTGGGCCGTGGAAGTAACAATCGCGGGGGCGATTGGTTACAAAACCCCAATAAAATACTTGATATTAATGAAACTCGGTTCTCATAGGTTTTTTGGGTCGCTGATTCCGAATTTGAACTCAAAATTCGGAAATTCAAAATGGCGGATCTAACGTGGCGGACCAAAATGCAAATAATTACTTGTTATTAATGAAACTCGGTATCTATAGGTTTTTGGGGTTGCTGATTACGAATCTGAACCCGAAACTTGAAAATTCAAAACGGCGGATTCAATATGATGGATACAAATGCGGTAAATGACTTGATTTCAATGAAACTCGGTATTATTGGGTTTTTGGGGTTACTGACTTGGAGGGGGGGGGGGGGGGGACGAATATGAACTCAAAATTCGGGAATTCAAAATGGCGGATTCAATATGGCGGACCAAAAATGCAAAAAATTACTTGATATTATTGAAACTCGATTGTCGTAGGTTTTTTGGGTCACTGATTACGAATCTGAACTCAAAATTCGGAAATTCAAAATGGCGGATCTAACGTGGCGGACCAAAATGCAAATAATTACTTGTTATTAATGAAACTCGGTATCTATAGGTTTTTGGGGTTGCTGATTACGAATCTGAACTCGAAACTTGAAAATTCAAAACGGCAGATTCAATATGGTGGATACAATTGCGACGAATGACTTGATTTCAATGAAACTCGGTATTCTTGGGTTTTTGGGGTTACTGACTTGGAGGGGTGGAGGGGGGAGAGGGACGAATATGAACTCAAAATTCGGGAATTCAAAATGGCGGATTCAATATGGCGGACCAAAAATGCAAAAAAATACTTGATATTAATGAAACTCGATTGTCGTAGGTTTTTTGGGTCACTGATTACGAATCTGAACTCAAAATTCGGAAATTCAAAATGGCGGATCTAACGTGGCGGACCAAAATGCAAATAATTAATTGTTATTAATGAAACTCGGTATCTATAGGTTTTTGGGGTTGCTGATTACGAATCTGAACTCGAAACTTGAAAATTCAAAACGGCAGATTCAATATGGTGGATACAATTGCGACGAATGACTTGATTTCAATGAAACTCGGTATTCTTGGGTTTTTGGGGTCACTAATTTGGAGGAGTGGGGGGGACGAATATGAACTCAAAATTCGGAAATTCAAAATGGCGGATTCAATATGGCGGACCAAAAATGCAAAAAATTACTTGATATTAATAAAACTCGATTGTCGTAGGTTTTTTGGGTCGCTGATTACGAATCTGAACTCAAAATTCGAAAATTCAAAATGGCGGATCTAATATGGCGAACCAAAATGCAAATAATTAATAATTCAAGAGGGGGGGGGGGGAGCGAATATGAACTCAAAATTTAGGAATTCAAAATGGCCGATCCAATATGGCGAACAAAAATGTGAAAAATTATCTGTTTGTAATGAAACTCGATATTAAATATGAAAAAAACATGAAAAAAATGGAACTAGTTACTCGCTACGTCCCCGTCATTAGTTCCGGAAAGAGCTAAAAGCTTGAAAACCAATGTAAATACATGTAACCATTTTATTTTTATATCTATTTGGATTCGTTATTGGTTCCGTGATCTTGAATTTTGAAAATAAAAAATCTTTTTCTTTACATTCGAATGCGAAAAACTCCCAAAGCGAAAGTTTTCGGTGAATATAATTGTTAGTTTGCACCTAGTGCAGAAATTACTGTATCTTTATTTTTTTAAACAAAAACTACCGTACGAAAAATTTCGAAAAAAGATTCTGTAAAAATCTTTGAAGTGTATAAAGTTTGTGAAAAAATTGCCATTCCGATTTTCATAGTAGATTAGTAGAAAAATAATTTTTTTCCTGAAAAAAATAGGAAATTCGACTATTTATTTATATGTGGCATCTGTGCAATTAACAAATAATGGCTGTTCATATTTTTTTTACATTTATGAATATCCTAGGGACCATGTAGATCCAAAACACCCGATATTAGTTGTTAAAATAGTAGTTGAACAATTAAATAACTGCAAAAAAAAAGTGGGACAACGTAAGTCCCACCATGGCTCAAAGGGTCAAAGGTCAAGCATCATCCAAATTGAGGTAAATTTGTTTTCTCTCACTTGCAAAGTGTCCTCGATTCCTGGACATTTTTTATAAAATAAATTCTTACGAGAGGTGATACCATTGAATAAATTTTTTTCCAAAAATCGTTTTTTTTGCCATTTTTGATGTACGTAAGTCTCAAAGGAACTCGAGAAAATGATTTACTTACTTTTTGGCTATTTTTTCGAACTTATATACTTAAATTTTTTCAAATAACAATAATCATAATAAATTTGAAAAACATCTAAATTATTAAATCGCAGTTAATATTGTAATTTAAAAAAAAGTGAAGAATTGAAAAATGTTATGATAAATGTTTTACCCTGTTTGATCGGCCACCTCTTCACGCATCCTTTTACGTTCAAAAGAATCATTCGGCTGATTATCACGTTCGAGAACGACCTCGTTGACTCGTATAGCGGTTACGTTTCCGTCGGATGCATCACTGTCCCGAAGACTCATTTCGCTATCCTCGTGGCGCATCCCAAAATTTGAATAAGCATTTGGCAAACTAGCGACCGACGAAGACGCCGAAATGGCACCTATCAATGGCGAACTTTCTATCGCGTCTTGGGCAGCCATTTGCCCCCAAAACACTTTGCTCTGCATTCGCTTAAATCCACTCATTTTTCAAGGTTTTTTCTCTATTTCAATTTCATACAAATTTATGGTATTTTAATTTGATCTATTTTTATTAATATTCAAAACATTTCAATATTTTCTACTTCACTTTATAAAATAATATTGAATTGAGTTTATTTTTCCAATTATTGTTTATTTTTATAAAATTCTAATGTTTTTTTTTCTTCACAGCGTTTTATTGAACAACAATAATTGTCAGTTTTTTGTAATCGCGCAAAATCACTAAACTTTTCGTTGAAATTTATCACTCTGCACTAGAACTGCTCGGGAATGCATTGAGTTTTCAACTGCGATTCGTTGTTAATGTACGAAATAATATTCGAAGTAAAAAGGGAAGAAAAAAAAGGTAAAACCGGAAGAAGTTTCGGTGGGTCGAGGGTGGTCGTGTGTCTTCGACGAAACGTACGACGACGAAGAGTCGCTAGTTTACGATTCAGCGGAGCATGTCGATCTGATGGGTCGAATGGTCGCGTGGCGTTGGACGCCTTATGTTGTCGATCCTCCCCGCGTCGACGATCCACCAAACCCCGATGCGAGACCGTCCGAATAATTATACACAGATCAGCTGTTTAAAAAAAAAAAACGCCGAGTACACTGGCGAGGACGCTTTGGGCGCGACGGTAGCGCTGGAAAAGTGGGCGGCGAACTTTTGTACAACACAAAATTCCTAAATTTAATTCATACTCTAATTTAACACGAAAATTTCGTTCGTGTGTCGAAAAAAACTCAATTGAGTTGAAAAAATGACAAAAAGCTTTGAAAATTGCTTATCGCTCGATAAAAATGAACAACACGAATAAAAACGAGTGTTGACTCGTCGGAGTCTCGAAGTCGAGTGTGCCGGTGTGATGATTAGCACGAGTGTCTGCTCCCCTTCCCGTTGTAACACGCATCAGAATTCATCGCTGGTCTTAATATTTCGATAACACGACACAAAGTACTGGATTAAAAGCCAACGATTATTAATAACTTCAGAAACTGTTAAATTGTATTATTCAACAGTTTTATTATCATACACTTCTCGGCAACCTTTCTTTTGTATTTCTATTTCGTAATTATTGTACAGCCGATAGGTCACGACGTTTATTGCTCCATTACCGATCCCAAAGTCTTTCTCGTGTGCTATTTGACTCGAACGACAAAAACGTGGTAACTCCAAGAAAGGGGCTTCCTGGCGTTTCCCTCCTTCCCGAATAAAAGCCAAGTCGCGACTAGTTTTAAAATTATATCTCTCTCTCTCGGTCTCTTATGTTTTTTTCTACCCCTTGGATATGAGTGCTTCGCCCGTTCGGGAATTCTCTTTGCCCTGTACGAACACCGATATGGGTGGGGAGGCTCGTGTTACCAAGGATTTCCCCTTTAAAAATTACCCCCGCAATGTTTAAAAGGGTGTGATGATATTTATTCGTCAGCGGTTTAGTCGCTTTGCCAATTCATTTTTTCGCTTCAAAAATAATATTAAAAAAATAAAATACAGTCTACAAAAATATAAAAAAATGCTGATTTATTTTAGTTCTAAAACTTTACGAAACTGGAATCTAAAAATTTATAAGATTATTACCTCCCGCCTTTAGCAACCAAAACTAACTGTGCTCACGCATCATTATTATTTTTTTCGAAAAACAAGCAGACAGCAAATAGATTTAGCAAATCCTAAAAAATTGAATAAATTTACTCCTTGTAGAGGAAACGAAAATTACCATAACAACGATGTTACACAACTATTCATATTTTCGAAAACAAAGATAAACAATGCGCGCGGCCAGTCGTCCCTTTAAAATTGACCCGCATTGCCCCTTCGGGCCACGGAATTATGAAATATATATATATACATCATCGTAACTGTACGAGTATAACAACATAATGGGTACGTACGTTACGCGTGCTACGAATGCCCACACGATGAGTCGGCATGTGCCGGGGAGTGTAACCGACAAACCGTAACCGGGAGGGGGAGATGTGAACGGTGGGGTGAATTTTTATTATCATTTTTTTTTCGTCCGAGGGGGCCACCGAAGCTAGGGCATTGCTGAAACACGTATTTTGATTTCTTAGAGTCAAACAGGCGTATCTTGTGCAGGACTGTTCAGGAGTCGGCGCCCTCTTAAGACTAGGGAGCAATGTGGCGTGTTGAGGGGTGCTGCTGCTTACGGCAGGAAGTAGCATCAAGAAATCACGCCAGTGAACTTTTGTAAGGGGAGCGTAGGGGAGTCAGCACCAGGTGCTGTCTCCCCTACGCTCGTTTCTCCCCCTCCTCGTTTTCGTCGCATCCCTCTTATGGGGGTCTTGCTTGCTTTCCTAGCTCTCCCCCTCGCGCCTCCCTGCCGATGCATTCTGGGGCACGTGCCAGCTTAGGAGCATCTGCGTATGAAATACACATACATACAAAGTTTCGAAGCCCCCCTAACACATCGCATCTATGCTACTACTTTCAATTTTTCCTCATCGCATATGCACGTGTCCTGCTCTTGTAGATATATAAACACATGTGAGAAAAGTCTTTCGCACCCGGATCTTACCACGAGAATGTGTCGACTTGAAAAAAGACTCGATGACTATTTGCAGCGATCAAAGGAACACAAAGAGAGCCCGCATAAATCTTAGCAAATTTCAATGGGATTATTTAATCTGAAATAGTATACGAAATTTATGAAACGCACGTGTGGATTCGCGCGATATCGCGAAGAAAAAGTTTATCGCCGCATTCCTCAGCTCAAAGTCATCCAGGAAAAACCTCTAGAGAAATCTCGTAGAGATGATTCAACGGGGCTCTCATTTGTTCGACGTAATTTCGAGCGGTACACCGTTGCTCCATTATTATTTTATAAATATAAAATGTATGCAATCACGCGCTATGACTAACGCGTAAATATTCTTTACTGAATTTCTATGCGCAAGCCTGTTTTTATTGTCTATGGGCAAACTACGTGTGCACTCGTCATTATTCGGACCATACCTATGGAACCTCTGTATTTAAAGTTGTAAAGGACTCCTCGAGCATACACCACACGTCCCCTATTGTCAGCGGTTAAATGGAAAACGCGGGACAGCTGTAGACAAACCGTTACGGACAACCGAACTCGCGCGTCCCTCTAGGCGCTTAAGGCGCTATTTATCGATGAATCGTCTTTATGGCTCTTCCTGAGAGACAATGTCCTATTACCAAAGCTACCAAACTCGTTACGTTTCCTCTATAATTTAATATACGTGATTATTGATGAATAAAAAAACAATCGGAGAAACATTGCTACGAAAAATGTTGGTTATTGTTAAAGAGAACACCGGGACTGGGGTAAATGAACAATTCGTGTTTCGTGTGACGTGTGACCGAGACCCTTTATATACTCGGGCACTGCACCTACCGTCTGGTGGGGAGCCCTCGAGTGTTACCATTGGTTGTCCGTGCTATAAAAAGGGGGAACCACCACGACCATTTAAAATTTCGTGATTGGATCCGCGTCTAATACTACGCTCCCTGTTTTTTTCATTAGGAATATGGATCAGTCATTTATCAATTAAAAATCAAAATTTTTCAATGGGCAAATAAAATCTTTATTTATAAAATTCAAAATACAATACGACGTAAACGTAACAAATTATAATAAACCTAAAAAAATAATAATAATAAATAATCATGATTGTTATTAAATATATTGTAAAACAATTTTTTTATTTAATTGAATAAAAAATTAGTTACTTAAAATAATGAAAATTGGCGCGCATCGAATATTTCTACTTCCCTCTATCATTTGTACATCACGCTTGTTAGAGTGCAGGTGTATGTTTTCATATTTACACATTGATAAACATTAATCGCCCATCGAGTTTCTGCAAGTTCTCGGGCTCACTGTCAAGTACAACTCTCCTCAAGATAACAGTCCCGAAAGATTATGATGTCGAAAAGTACATTCAAAATTACGTAATCAATTTAAAAAAATGTACACAAAATATCATACATACATGTTTAAAAACTGAGCATACATCTCTGTCGGTAAAAATTAAGTTTGTTACCATTTGTAAGTGACGTAGAAAATCCGATGACAGCGGTAACGTTGTAATCGCAAAAGTTTGGAAAATGCAACTCTGTTAATACAGTCGACTCCCTCACTTGTCACATTCCCATGTGTCCACTGTTCTCATATGTCCATTCCGTCTGTTCCCATGCGTCAACTTCCCCACCCCCCACTCTGACATTTTTCGATACATTCCAGACGCCTTGCTGCGCGTTGCGCATGCGCTATGGTATCAGCAGTCTTAAAAATGGGGATGGAGGAGAACTTGACACAAGGGAACTTATTTGGTTCCGACGGGTTGACACGTGGGAGAGTTGACTGTAACGTGTTGAAAAAACAATAGAAAAGAAAAGAAATTAAAGAACCCTACATTTAATAATAATAAAGATTATTCATTCTTCGTTTTATAATGACTTTTTAAAACTTCTGTGGGACTGTAAAAATAAATAAGATAAATGTCCATAAAAGGACTTGTGTTCGAGAGAAAAAGTGAGCGTCGTTCATCGCAGCCCACGTGATATTTCTGCTGCGCAACTCCATTTGCGTCGTTCTGGAGAAAAAAAAGGAAAGGAGACAGCGCAGCGCCTGTAGTTTCATATTCTGCCGTTTATCCTCGTTCGTTTCATCGTCGTGCGAAGATTTGCTAACAAAGTTCGTTTTCGTTCGCGAATATTAGTCATTATAAACGGCCTTCAAAATGGTAATTAGTGAAAATATAGTTTATCGTAAAACGAATAATTGCTAATGTAAAAATGTTCAATGCTTCTTTAATTGCTATCGGAGATATAGCGAGATGCGTCGCCTGGTAAAATCATTTTGTGTGTGTGCGTGTCGCGACCGGCAAGGAGACTCCATGGAAAAAATAAGAAAATGTGACAAATGGCGCACGTGTATTCTCATTGCCGAAACAAAAACCACACCTCGAAATAAATTTTTCTCACTTTTGATGCGCGAAATTAAACGGGATTTGGAAACACATGATTTTTACATCACTCCCAAATATGTCTCGTCATTTTTAAATATTCTTAAACATTTTATACTCACCTATAATTTTCGGAGCAATTCCCTTATTAAGCAATAAGTCTTTACGGTGAATTTTTATTAAATAATTTTCGGTCAAATTCTCGAGTTATTTACAACTTTCTCATAGACGGAGAAAAACCATTTTTTTTTAACAATTCAGTTATTACCCATAGAAACTCTGACCTCGCAAGGAATTTGTGTGTAATATTTTTCAAACTGTTATAATTTTCGTTAGGTCAATTGTTCTAACGTTATAACTTAGTTATTTTCTATTCGAATCCCAAACACTCAAAATAATTATGATTAACCCGAAAATTTCGTCAATTCAAAAGTTCTGACTACATGATTTTGTTTTTTTTTGTTTTTTTTCATTTGTCAATACCCGAAATAAATACGATGTTTGTGAAAATTCCATAAGGAGGGAACCTGAACTAGAACACTAAAGAAAAATAATCTTTTTTAAATACAAAAATATTGATATCATGTTAAAAAATTTTGAAATATCCAAAACGACTCAAAGCTGAAGTTATTCATCACAATACAGATACGTATAATCTAGTACGCATCATTTCAATCCAAAACAAAGAAACCAAAGATTTTTTCAAGTTTTGTATGATTATATTCTATGAACCTAAATTAAAAAAAAAATATATATATATCAAATTATTAAACTTCAAAAAGACTTACGATCTTTGCCAAAAAATGTCAATTTGAATATTTAAAAAAGTTGTTGAATTTAATTTTTTATATAAATCTCTTAGGTTCACGTGTAAGATGAATAAAGGTTTCCTGGGCTTCTGGGCTATATCTTACGCCGATAAAGGATCCGGGCATTTTAACCCTAGAACCCCACAATGGGGTAACTAGTTACCCCACAAAAATATCAAATTTCCTTCCCGAATCAATTTTTTAAAACCATTCCTTCAGTTTTATAGAGTTTTCACCATTGAATATTTACAAAATGCGACTTTATCATACACCATTCTCTTTGTTATCAAAAAACGAAGAGAATGATATATAATTAAACCTTATTATCGTGTACGAGGAACATTTTATGCTAAAGAGAATATTCGGTTCATTATTTACCCCAGTGTGGGGTTTACCTTGGATAAAATAGATTGTGGGGTTCCTGGATTAAACATTTCAGAATATTTTGTATAAAAAATCAACATTTTTGTACTACAAAAATTGTTACATATTGTCAAAATATGTGATAAAACACTCAAAACTTTCTAAAGAGATTCGTTGTATCGGAACCAAGAAAAAAATGACAAAAATACATTTCTTTTTAGCGTTCTAATTTAGGTTTGCTCTTAAGATCGAATGGTCTTATCTCAATGTGTTTTTATTTATTCCATTCCAAAATACCCTGAAAATTTCGTTTTTTATTCTAATATGAAGATTCGCTTGAAAATGTTTTAAGGTCGAAGTCTGTGACTTTATGTATAACGCGTTACAAAATATTCATTTTTCCAGATGTCCTTAAACCCAGTGAGAATATTGAAGAATGAAGCAGAGGAAGAGAAAGCTGAGGTAGCTCGTTTGAGTTTGTTCGTTGGGGCGATAGCGATCGGTGATTTGGTCAAGTCGACCCTGGGACCCAAAGGCATGGACAAAATATTGGTAGCTCATGGCCGCACCGCCGGTACGGTACAAATCACCAACGACGGGGCAACTATTCTCAAAAGCGTCGGCGTCGATAATCCTGCCGCTAAGATTCTTGTTGATATGTCCAGAGTACAGGACGATGAGGTCGGCGACGGTACTACGTCCGTTACGGTTCTTGGTGAGTTTCACATTTAAAAGAAAAATATTAAGACGTCTGAATAAATAACAAAAAAATACAGAGATAAAATCGTTAAAATGTCAAATTTACAAAAAATAACGATAATCGATTGAACAAAGAATAGTGAAACAATTACCGTGAATGAAACTGGTTGAATAAAAAATCTGAATATTTACGTGACTCCAGAAAATTAACTTGAAAAAAAAACCAAAATACTTCTCAAGGAAAATATACCAATGTACTGCAAAATACCTTGACACAATAAATTAATAAATAAATTGTGATAGAAAGTAAAATGACGAAGCAACATTATTAAATTCGAATCTAAATTGAAAGAGAAAAATCGAAAATAATATATTGAAACATTTAAAAAATTATCAATTTTCAAAAGACCAAATTTTCAAATTTGGGCTCCAGCTTTGCTTGGGATATTTGTCCTCATATATAATTTGAAAGCCAATAACAAATTGCAAAATTGAATGCACACACGCTTCGATATAACCTTTAAATTAATTCATTGTAAATTGGAAAATTAAATTTTGATCGAACGAATGAAAATAATGGATATATGTGATTTTGTAAAATGAAAAATTGAATAACTATGAAATAAATTTGAGGAGGAATTAAGAAATGAAATTCATGATATGGGAAATATAAAAACAGAAAAAAATTTAATTTCCAGCTTCGGAGCTGTTGAGAGAAGCGGAAAAATTGATCGACCAAAAGATTCATCCGCAGACGATAATAGCCGGTTGGCGTAAAGCGTTGACCGTAGCGCGGGAAGCTTTGATGGCGGCGGCGCGTGATCATTCCGCGGACACGGAGCGTTTCCGCGAGGATCTCTTGAACATAACTCGAACAACCTTGAGTTCGAAAATTTTGTCTCAGCACAAAGAGCACTTTAGCAAACTCGCGGTCGACGCAGTCCTACGTCTTAAGGGTTCCGGCAATTTGTCAGCTATTCAAATAATTAAGAAACGCGGTGGTACCCTTGCCGATTCCTTCCTCGATGCTGGATTTTTACTTGACAAAAAACCCGGTGTTCATCAACCACAAAAAATCACCGACGCCAAAATTCTCATCGCCAACACACCCATGGACACCGACAAAATCAAAGTTTTTGGCTCCCGCGTACGCGTCGATTCTATGGCCAAAATCGCTGAACTAGAAACTGCCGAAAAAGAAAAAATGAAGGTGTCAATACTTACCTTGTTTCCTATTATTTTCTTATATTTATTTCAATTTGTTTTTTATGTAAAATTTATTAACTCTTTTATTTTAATTGAATTAGTTTCACGATAATCAATTGTTTATCTATTTTTTATTTTTTAATTCATTTGATCGTTGAAACGAAGTTCAATCGATTTCGTTTACAAATAATAATTCAATTACGATCAAATCGAATATTTCGACTAATAATAGAAAAAATAATATAATTTTTTTATTTTGCCGTGCATCAGGACAAAGTTGACAAGATCATTAAGCATGGTTGCAACGTTTTCATCAACCGACAACTGATTTACAATTATCCTGAACAATTGTTCGCTGATGCGGGAATAATGGCGATCGAGCACGCCGATTTCGACGGTATCGAGCGATTGGCCCTCGTCACCGGTGGAGAAATCGTCAGTACTTTTGATCACCCCGAAATGGTTAAACTCGGCAAGTGCGATTTGATTGAACAGGTATGAATTAAAAATTATTTAATCAAACGTATTTCAAACCAACGTAACCCATTGAGTTTCCGTAACGTGCAATTTTCCGACTTTTATCGACAAGTTTGCATAATTATAATTGAAGAGTAACGATTCAAAGAAGAAAAAAATACAAGAGAAATTTCCAAAAACTTTCAATTAAATTAAACTATTGAATAAATTTAATTGGCATTGAATTAATGAAAATATGAAATGTCAGATTTCTGTAAAAGATCGTTAATTGATTTCGTGAATAATTGTTTTCCAAATTTCTATAAATTTGTTAATTTTCAGATAATGATTGGAGAGGACACTCTGTTACGTTTTTCGGGTGTCGCTCTCGGTGAAGCTTGCACAGTCGTCATAAGAGGTGCGACGCAACAAATTCTTGACGAGGCGGAACGTTCGCTTCACGATGCGCTTTGCGTCCTGACCGCAACTGTACGAGAATCCCGTATTGTTTACGGTGGTGGTTGTAGCGAAATGATGATGGCCTGTGCCGTAAATAAAGCCGCCGCTGTTTTGCCCGGCAAAGAAGCCGTTGCTATGCAAAGCTTTGCCCGAGCTCTCGAACAATTACCAACCGTAATCGCAGACAACGCCGGCTACGATTCCGCAGATCTAATCAGTAAATTGAGAATCGGCCATAATGCTGGAGACTCTACCCTTGGCCTCGGTAAATTTTGTTTTGATTAACCATTTTTTAGTGTCGTCGATTGAAGAATTTTTTTTTCGTTTTTTTGTTTCATATTTGACTATTTTTCGATTATTTTTTTTAAATATAGACTGGAAAAAACTTATTCTAATTTTAACGAAAAAAAATAATTAAAAAAACAAATGCTCTGAAAAATAAATTAAAAAACGTATAACGTTTATAAAATGGTTAATCTTTTCTCAATTTTGTTGACATTTGTATTTTTTTTCTTGTTTCAGACATGAACAATGGACAGTTGAAGAGCATGGAAGAACTGGGTATAACGGAATCGTGGGCGGTAAAGAGACAAGTCCTTCTGAGCGCGGCTGAAGCAGCCGAAATGATTCTTCGTGTGGACGATATTTTGCGCGCAGCTCCAAGAAAGCGAGCGCCGGATCACGGACGTTGTTAATCGTCAAAGCACCGCAAAAAATGCATATTTTTCAGCGTTATTTTACATTAAAAAAAAAAACTATGTGCTCGTTCGTGCGATTTTAACGTATTTTTTTTGTTCGCGTCTTTTTCCGTATACGCGTTGAACAAATCATAAATTTCGTATTGAAAAAAAAAAAAAAAAAAAATACGTTTATAAAACGCACTTTCTTCTGCTTCGATCGTTAATTTTCATTATTCACACACCGAATTTTCAAGCCTATGATAGGAGGGAGAAAAACAAATACAATTGTGCTGTCTTTTTCCTTTTTTTTTTATAACAATACCATAGGTTTTTACATTAATAAATGCCTCAACCATTTACATGGCTCGCACAAATTTTATCCTTTATTTTGTTCTAACCCTATTCTCGAGGTATTTATGTGGATTTTTCGAAATGACTAAACTCTCTGATTTTTGAGCACATTTGAATAACGAATAAAATCGTTACTGCAATTCCCTTTGAAGTTCAGCTATCATTTTTCTTGCAACGACGTTGCATAGAGATTTTTCATCCTTTTTTTTGGCAATCCCATAGTGATGAGAATTACGCATTTGTTTTTTCGAATTTTGATTTTTCGTCTTAACGAAAAAGAGCAGTATTTAAATAATTTCATAAGAAAATTTGTAATAAAAAATTAGTTCATAAATTTCAAACTTTGATCGTAATCGAAAAAAATAATTAAAATTTTATCGTAAAAAAAAAACAAGTGACTTCAATATCTTAGCACTCTGAACGAAATAATTTCAATATTTTCCTAAGGCAAATACCTGCCAGTTTTCGAATAAGAAAAACAAAATATAAATTACGTATGGACAAAATTAATACGCGAATCGAAGTTTCGGGTCGTATCCAAGTTTATCGAGATTAGGAGTGCAAGCAAAGTTGATCATTGGTGGTGGACCACACATGAGAACGATGGTTTCAGGAGATGGTGGAAAAGTGTGTTCAGCGATCATTTCCCTATTAACGTGCCCCGTGCTGTACTTCCACGTGTCGCTACTCGAATCGAGGGTGTACCACAATTTTAATTGTTCCGGATGTTTAGCGGCCAGGTCTTCCAATTCGTCTCTCAATAAAATATCTTTTTCCGTTTGATTCGCGAAGAGGAGAGCCATTTTTGTGTGATCGTTTGGGTCTTTGGTGATGGTACGAATGAGCTGGAGCATTGGCGTTATTCCCGTACCACCAGCTATCATAATCACCTATTTTTGGTGTCAACAAAAAGACGAAATTAAATGTACATATATATAAAGGTTCGTATTTGAGTGCCAACGAGGCCACGAGGGCCGAATGTACAAAACTAGAATTTAACAGGTCAATGAACTATATCGTGACGCCCCAACTAAAAGGTGCAATTGTTGTTTCAAATTTTCAGTTAGAACGGCTTTGAGGATGAATCACACACGTTTCTCAGCCAAAAATTTCATTGGATCAGAATTACGAAACTGCAAAATTGGGTATAAGTCCGGAATAAAAATTGAGCCACCTTCGAAACGTTACAAACATTGATTTTCAATAATAATAATTTTAAAAAGTCATTAGCATATTGTTTTTCGACAGACGGACAATTTTTTTCTTCATTGCCCAAAATGATTTTGGCTATTTTTTCTAAATGCGTATGAATCGTTTTAGGATATTTCCTTTAGTTTAGAGTTTTTCAAATACTTTGAAAAAATGCAACAAAACCCCAATTTTGCACGTGTTTGAAGAAAAATTTAACATCATATTTGCAAAATTTCGAAGACATTTAACGAACAGTTTTTTAAATATCGCCTCCGGACAAGCGGAAAAAAAGAATTTCGAAAAAAGAAACAATACCAAAAAGATTGAAAAGTATTTTAGAAAATTAAGCAATTGATTTCATACAACGAAAAACAAAATCATTTGAGTATTTGTCGAACAATTATTTTTTTATACAGTTTGTTAATAGCTTTGTACTAATATTAGGATTCGCCGTAGCGAATTGAGACAAGTACATTTTTAAAATGCTGGTTTCTAATGTATGATCATTACATATCAATGTTCGTAACGGCTTTAGAATAACTGAATTTTTCCAGATTTTTTGCGAATGATTAAGTACTGAAATTTTGATGACATAAAATTATTGGCATGAATATGTATTAATTATTAAACAAATAAATAATTCATAATTGATTTCGATCTACATAAAGAGGAAGGTCACATAACGCTCTTTTTTATGTTGTTTGAACTGCAAGGTTGCATTGAATATTATTCAAGCGTTAACGTTGCACCAATATTTCAAGAAGCTCATTCTAGTAATTTTTACCTGGTTCACGACGTACTCTATCGGTGGATCTTTGCGGAGCAACTTTATTGAAAATTTGCCAGCACCTTTGTACACTAAACGACCGCTCGGTCCACGAAATTCAATTTCATCACCAATTTTCAGACTCTCCAAATGCTGAGACATTTTACCACCCTCCGGGAATTTTGGGTGCACGTTTTTAAAATAAACCTATAAGATTTTGGCGTAATTAAAAATATTTACTACATACACGTGTTTAGACATGAATTCTGTTTTTTTTTTTAATTTAATCGCAAATTTTGGAAAAACAAATTCCATTATTTTCAAACATTAAGTTTAAAAAAATTGAAAATTTCGAAAATTGTTGAATGAAAAAAAAAAAATTGGATTTTTAAGCTTTTTTTCCGTTATAGAAATATTACAGAATTTTTTAAACAATAGTACAAAAAAGCTGTAATTTCCTTTTAAAAAATTTGACCTTCCAAATTCAATAACTATTATAAAAAAATGATAAAATGTAAAATTGTAGAACAAATTGCCCAGAATCTTACTTTGACAACCAAATCGACAAACCCATGCTCCTCTTCACTAGAAACAGGCGTGTAGGCACGAATAACAACTTCGCCATTCAAATTTGCGGTGAGAAGAACATGCTGGCCGGTTTGTAGGCCCAAGACATGGTCAGGGCTGGGCAAACCGAACCTGAATCTCCTTGTGTCATGACTAATTATTTCTTTTTCAATTAAAGGCAATTTGTACTTGGTCGTAGGGTTTTCTAGCAAAACTGGCGACTTCTTTTTTTTGTCTTTTCCTTTCCATACTACATAGAATCCAACCGCTACTACAACCACCGCAGCCAGAAATGGCAAAATCTAGAAAAAATAAAAGTAAAGAAACATTTAGTTGAAAAAGCCCAAAAAATAGAGACAATTTAGAAAGATTTTTCAATTAGTTGAAAAAATATTTTTAACAAAAAAAAAAATGTATGGGCTGATGGAATGTATCAATATTTTTTATATTAACCCTTGAACTCCACAATCTATTTTTTCCAGCGTAAACCCCACACTGGGGTAAATAATGACTCCAACCTTCTCTTTAGCATAAAATATTCCTTGTATGCGATAATAAGGTTTAATTGTATACCATTCTCTTCGTTTTTTGATAACGAAGAGAATGGTGTATGATAAAGTCGCATTTTGTAAATATTTAATGGTGAAAACTGTATAAAACCGAAGGAATGGTTTAAAAAAAATACTTCAGGAAGGAAATTTGATGTTTTTGTGAGGTAACTAATTACCCCGTTGTGGGGTTCTAGGGTTAAAATGCCCAGATCCTTTATCGGTGTAAGATATAGCCCAGAAAGCCAGGAAACCCTTATTCATCTTACATGTGAACCTAAGAGAACCTAGTTAGAGTTCTAGGGTTAAACAAATGATTTCAGTCAGAAAAATATTTTGTAATTAAGAAAATATTGTGCAAAGAATACCATAGTTCTTATCAATTAAAGAATATTCTAAACACAAAGAACATGATCAATTTTTTTTTCCAACATTCAAAGTTGAATTAAACTCATACTTTAGTCTGCGCATACTACTATGAATTTGCACCTGTTGTTTTGTGAAGGCTTTTATCTCCAGCTTGAATCATCTAATTTAAATTCACAACAGGTGATTTCCAAATCTTAAAATGTTTCCAAATCATTGAAGAAAGTCATTGAAATTAGAACAAAAAAATTGAATCTAATCTTGAAGGAAAAAGCAAAAATTGTATTCTACAAAGGATCTAGAAAAAAATGTACAATTCGTGTTACAATTTATAACAGTGTGCAGCTGACGAGTTAACTATGAAAAGAGTTTTAAATTAATTAAGAAGAGGTTTTATAAGAAATAATACACTTTTGCATAGTCAAAAGAATGTTCCAAATACTAAAGGTGTCGGGAATCCTCCTGATACATCATGAAAACTAATTTAATTAGAAAAAGATCATTAAATTGCTTGTGAAAATATTGAGTGAAAAATGATACACGTTTAATTGATTTTAAAAACCTACCAAACGAAATTACGCATAATAGATCAATTCGAAAAATGAGCCACAAATAAAGTGTCGAATATTATTCGTCTACTCTAAAAAATCAGTTTTTATTAAGCAAAATATTTTATAATTAATCGAGAGGATGTTTCGTACGAATTAATAAATTTTTAATTAATTCCAAAATTGTTCTATCCATGTAAAGCATCGACCACTTTTTTCGTTATTGAAAATTGAAATTGGAACTCGCAGACTTTTGTTTAATTAATTGAGAGCATGTTTCGTAAGAAATAATGAATTTCCATTTAATTAAAAAATTGCTCTGAACACAAAGAGTGCGTGCAATTTTTTTTAAGTAAAAAAAAAATGCGAGAGATAGGCCGGGACAAGAGAACGTTGGCAATAGTGAAAAATCGATTAAACTTTGCACATAACCAAGACGCACACACACACACACCCACACGGAACGTATAAGGAAAACCATCGAGTGTAAATTAAATAATAATTACTCGTTCTCGGGTGTTAAACATTTTTCGTGAAAAATTCGATTGCGAGGATAGAATAAAAAAAACTCGCGCGATCGACACGTGTATAAGGCGAAGGGTTTCCCGCGTGTGCGCGTCGCGATTATTTTTTGGCGTAGATTGAAACGCTACGCTAAAACAGCCGCTCGCGCGGTCACACACGGGACCTCGACGATTTTTAAATATCACTCCTTTTGTATCACGATGTAAAGAAGTACGAAATCTCCGAGTACTTGCGACTTTCTAGAAAGGAACGAAAAAAATATTACCGCTTGCAACGGTTTTTATTGAACAAAAATTTTAGCCATAAAAAACCGAAAAAAAAAAATTGTTATAATAATTTATTTATAAAATAATTATTTTCAATCATATTATTTAATAAAAATAATTCGAGTGAAAGCACTGTTTTTTGTTGATTTGACTCGGGAGTTGGGACGCCATTAAGAAAAATATATTCTGAGGTTAAAATCAAACCAGAATATAAAATTAATCGATCTAATTAAATGAACGTGTACATCGAATGACTGATTTTTTCTAAATTATGTTATTTCCCATTTTCAGGGAACACATAGCTGCAAATTATGTTTTCTAATGTTATTTTTCAATATCTAAATTATTACGCTAAAAAGTTGAGTTGATATTTCCGGCAAATTCTTCAAAATCTCGATTTTAGGAATTCGATTTAATTGAAGCTTTGATGAAGATTTAAGTTTATGATTATTTCCTGGAATTTCATTTTAAACGAATAATTATTTAATTACTTTTTAAACATTAAAAAAAAATTAATTTGTGGAAATAGAGGTTGAAGAATGTGCTAGGAGGAATGAAAGTGAAAATGAACGCGCGCATCCCTTCAAAATAGACGATTTTAACGGCGATGAGTCTATTCCTTGTATTGCCCCAGAGAATAGTGTCGTAATTATTAATAGCTTTGTCTACGGTCGTCTAGTTTTCTGTAGACCGCGTGTACATGCATGTTGTATAAGCATAAATACAGTCGATTCTCTCTAATTTAACTCGCGCTACAAATATTTTTCGTAAATGACTAAAACGCCTAGATACGGCGCTGGGATCGCTCTCGGTGTCACGGCATGTCAATTTTGTAATTTTGAATCTAAAGTTTATTAAACATTGAGTGGCATCAATGTTTCGAAAAGCCGACGAAATAAAAAAATTTGTGCTTGTTAAAGATGATCCGAGTGATATAACCATGATTAAATAATAAAACAATCCATTCCAATCCCAAGGTCGAAGTTCAAGGTCGTGCTATACTTAATTAGAGCGTCAATTAAGGGAAAGTCGACTATACAAAGAATTTATTCGAATAAAAAAAATACATACTCCAGGGTTGCTGGCAGTTGATTTTTCGAGTGATTCGGTTTCGGAGACGCCGATCCCGGCCAAGAAAATCGTCGCGATTGAAGCGGCCATTTTGTGTAGATATCGAAAAACCGCACGAAAACAAGAAAAATAAAAAATAAATGAAAATAATAATCAGATCGCGCACGATGCGTGTGGCAAAAACAAATTATATACTTGTACTGTTTATCGAAAATCGTACGAGTGTCTTATATTACTATTCGAGTTTACGATAAGCGCGGCAATGTTTCTATTATCCTATTCAAAAGGTCGTAGTAACGTTTCTAGGAATGTGTTGTTTACAACTGGAATAATCTCTTGCTCTCTTTCACGAGAGAACGAGAGATTTGTTTCCAGAGATTCTTCCAGCTGATTAAACTCTGTACTGGCGGGTTCAATGTCAAAACACATAAAAACTGTCAAATAATTAAGTTTACCCCGTGACCTCCAGAGGTGCTACGTTATGCTGTCTTTTTTTTACGACGCCGCAACCTCATTTCTCAAATTATTTCCATATTCAGATTAATACATGGAATATTAATTATTATTACATTACGTAATATAGAGTCGATGATTTTACACAATTTATCAAGGTCATGGATTTATTAACATTGCGCAATAGAGTCGATGATGTAACACAAAATTTTTAGCTTTTTTTTTAAATAAAAAAAAATCTCATTTCTGCAACCACCTGTAGATAGCTTACAGGAATTGTGATTGTATTCACGAGAATTAATTGTTTTCGTACAATCCGATTGATTGATTAATTATAAATGCTACGTAAATTAAATTAAAGTGAAATTCAAAGTAATTTGTCGTTAAGTCGGCTCTGCAATTCATACGGCATAAATTAGCATAGATTACCGTTAATTTGAATTCAATTTTAAGAATCGAGTAAGTTTTACCGACTGAGTTATGTCCTCGGTAGATAGCTGATGCTCGGCTATTTAGTTCCGAATTCCACCGTAGCGTGCTACACTGCAGTTTTGAGATGACATTTTCTCCAGATTCCCAAATTTTTTTCCGCGATTGAAGTTTTAGGTTATGGAGCGGATTAAATTACGAATTGTGGCATTGTGTTGTTCGAGGATAAAAATAATCGGTTTTTAATACCCTAAAGCATCCATGGCTGTTCTTCATCGTGCCCTTTTCACGTGGTTCAATGTATTAATATTTTTGATATTACTCGTCCTCAGACTTGATCAAAGAATACAATGGAATTGGTTCATCGTTTTTATTCCTATGTGGCTTTACGACAATATTCTCCTTATATATATAGTTTTCAACATTATTTCACATTGTAAAAATGGACACGACTGCGTTAGCAGTTTAAGACGAAAAGTAAATATACGAAATATGTTCTGATTTTCTGATTATTAATTAAAAATGTTAAATGTTAATAGATCAAGTTATTTAAGGGCTTGCATACATCTAGAGGTGCCAAAAATAGGGTGAATTTCAATAATTTTTTTCATACTAAAAAAATGTATCTATTGAAATAATTTTTCGTATATTTAGAAAGACATATTGTTGTGAATGAAAACAGAAAAATTCATTGAAAAAAATTAATTAGATGAGCCATGGTTGTAGTTTTTGTAAAACAATTTTTTGGAAAATGCTATTTGTGGTAACCACGATTCCGAGTATACGCTTTAACTCAAAAATAAAACAAATTTTTTTTCTTAAAATTGACAAAAAAAACAGTCTGTCGAGGCTGAATTTTTTTTATGCATTTTTCGCAAAATGCCAGAGGTTTGAATCGTAAAGATGAATTTTGCCAAAATGTTTTTTCTTTTTTTACTTGTGAAACAAAAACTATGTTGTTTAATCCTCAATCTGTGAACGTTTTTTAGGCACCCTAATTCCGTGAACTGAGGTCATTTTCGTCTTCGTGCTATCATACCTGCAATTATAAATGAAAAAATCTGAAAAAATTCATGGTCAATCTTCAGACTGTACTTTTCAAGCGAGAATATAAATTTTTTTTTTCTTATTTTTAATAATTTTTTTTCATCAAATATCAAGCAATGTGCGAAGAAAACGTTTGAGAAGAAATTTTAGGCCGGATGAAAATGACCCTGGTTCACAGGTTGAGGGTTAAAAGAAAAATCGTTCGACAGAAACCAGACAATTGTGTACTCTGTACCAAATTTCATCCAAATCGGTCGTTTAGTTTACGAGATAGAATGGTTACCATTTTCAAAAACACCATTTTGAAAAAAAGCATTTTAGTGTTTAAGCATCTGTTAAGCGGAGATGAAATTTTTTTCTTATCGTTGCAATGTTATCGATTCCCAGGAAATTTTTAGAAATGACATACAAAGGGTGACACCATTGAAAAATAATGATTTTGAAAAATCGAATTTTTTTACCTCTAGGTGCATGTAAGCCCTTAAATACAATTAATCGTGTGGCATCACTGTTTGGAGTAAATTGTTAGCCTTGTTATCACTTTCTTATTTTATTACAACTATATTAAAGAAGGCAAATTTGTGGGTTTCCAGATTAGGAAGTTACTTAATGACAATAAGTTCAAGGAGTGTTTGTTATCAAAAAAAAGCTGTAGCATGATTTTAACTGAAGAATGTTATTCAAGGATTTTTGGATATTTAAAAAGTATCAACTGTAAGCAAATCGTTGAATAACTTCTTAAACATTATAAAAATATAGTTGCAGGTCACTCAAAATTCATTTTTTGTACTCCCACTTTGAATTATTTCTACATAATTTATATGCGACTGGTTATGAGCAAAGTGAGTGTTTTTATCAAGATTGAAGTAAAATTCAGAAATGTTATTAAGATTATTGGGCTGAAAACGTGATTGGAGACTTACTGCTGGACTTTAATACATGAAACCAATCAAAAATCATGTAAAAAACAAAAATTTTACGCTCAAGTATTTTAACTTATTCTATATGTAAATAAAAATTCAGGTTAAATCGCAAAAACTACTTTTTGGTGTTTATAAAAAAATCAGACCTGATAGAGAGGTTTTCATTGAAGATTCGTTTTTAGTGTCAAATATTGCATAGGAAGCCGTATTTAGATTCTTCATGACAAAAACTTGTAAACTAGTGTTGTTATTTATTATTAATTCTTCAATTATTAATTTATAATTGACAGTTTGAAAAATAATTTCGCTCATTTATCCAAAAATAATCTGTTTACTGGATTGGGAACGAAATTTTTCTTGAACATTTTAATTTGAAACTTTCAGATTATTTGTATTTTTTTTTCTTTTTTTGGAATTTTGCTTGTGTAATAAAATTTATGAGTCTTTGCAAAGAAAAGTTTCGAACCAAAGGAACAATTATTTGAAAAATTTAACTACTAAGTTTAATTTCCTAATTCGTGCGATTTTTTTTTTGTTATTTATATAAAAGACATTATCATCGATCAATCAAATTACTTTATTTATTGTTTTTTCCGAATGTTATTTCCAATTAGTTTTTATATCGATAAATATTTTGTGCATATTTTTTTCAGGGATGGTACATGGCAGCAGTGTTGCTAAAATTGAGTACCCAAATTCTCATATGTCTGAGGCTGGAAGCTCCGTATTGGAATTTACCAGCAAAGACAGTTTTGGCTCCACTATGGATACTTTTGCCAGCATTGGGAATCGACGTATTTATTCACCTCATTCATCATTCAAGATACTGATAATGGCTCGTGTGAAAAAATTCCAAAATATCCTAGTCTACGGTAAGATTGAGGAAAATTTTTTAAAAATTATTCAAAAATAAATATGTGCATGAAATTCCAAATGTTTGAAGTAATTTTTTTAAGCTTGTTCACTTAATGAACGTTCAATTAATGAGCTATTTATATCTCAACTGGTTCCAACTCATTTTGTAACTGATGGAGAAAAAATTCTTATGTAAGATCCATGCAAAAGAAAAAAAAACAAAGCAGATGTGCAAGAATTGTCGTTTGTTTTGGACACCTGCGTTCTCTTTTTGAAAAAAACTCATAATAATTAAAAAAAAATTATAACCTTAGATGGCAAGTGAAATCCATTTGTTTTGTGTCTAATTATTCTCACCTTTTTAAAATATCATTCCGATTATGAATTATTATTAAAATTGATATTAGTAACAATTTATATATTTGACCATTTCTGAATCATTACAATAATGTTATTATTATTATTTTAAACAATTATCATTATCTTCCTAGGAACTTTTGGTATTTGTCAATCAGTATTTTTTAAAATTGTGACTGTTTTGTTTAATTTACATTTTTCTTTATTCGAGACAGACTTCAATGAATTTAAATTAGGTACAAAAGGTGATATCGATCTCGTGAAGGTATTGTTTGTTGTTGTATTTTTTTTTTTGCAATTCGTTCATCGTCTATGTGAGAAACGTGACCGCGAGCGATCGGCGGTGCGTAGTCGACGTCGACTCGTCCTCGTCACAAGACGATGTCTCGGGGTTCTTGGGACTAACTAAAAATAACGCTTGTTCGAACCAAGGATGATTCTCGTATACGTAAATAGACGTTTGAGTCTTCGGTAACACCGACAAACTTGTTGTAGTAAAGCTACGTCGTTAAGTTCGATTAATTTGTTAGTCGCGAGAATCGCAAATTCATTAATCCCGATTTTTCATCCAAATCCGGTTACAAGTTTTGTATTATTTATATTTTTTTATGTCAACGTAAGTATGACAAATTTCGTGTGTAAAAAGATCTGAAATTTTTCGTTTTTTCGTCTTATTTAATAATGACGTAATTAACGATTAGCCAAAAATGGGCAATAAACAGTTTCTTTAATAATTCTTCCATTTTTTGTATTCTTTTCATGTTGAATGAATTTTTAAACCATTCTCAAATGCTTTCCGTTTTATTTCACATTGTTATTCACTTTTGTCTTATTTCTAATTTGTATTATTGACTATTTACTTATGTTATTACTGTTTCCCTTTTATTTATGGAATATTTGAATTAAAAAATGTTTTTCAACAAATTTTTAATTATTCACAGATGATGAACGGTTTAATACTAATTTTCGGAATTTTAACGATCGTCGGGAAATACGGGACGATAAGTGGTACTGTCACGGTGACCGAAGTGCCAGCCGGACATTTGGCAGAATTGCCATGTCTCAGCAGCGACGATCATCACCGTTTCATGTTTTGGCAATTGACCGACGATCGGAACATCATCGGACCCGGAAATCCTATGAACGAAGAAAAATACAACTACGAAGTTTTGACTGGAAAACTTATGATAAGAGTGAGTTTGAAAACGGGAATGAAAATCAAAATTCACAAAGAAAAATCTCAAAAATAATAATTGCAAAATCTGTTACGTAGCTTCAAAAATAAATAATATTTCTTCAGAAATAAAAATATTAAAAATTTATTCAATTAAGGTTTGCTCCAAAAGACTGATATATAAATTAATATATGTAATCAATATCAAATTTCAGGGTGTTTCGACCGCCGAATCAGGGTTCTACAAATGCGTTTCGAGGGGAATATCCGACAACTCAGCAATAAATATTCACGTGGTCGAGCTGATTGTGAAAAAAGATTGGGAGGATGCCTGGGAAAATGATTTTGAGGTAAAATAATGAAAATAAAACAAATTATTTGTTAATCGACGCGAAAACTAATTAAAATCAGCGATAGTGTGAGATGTTCAAAAAACAATCATCGACTTTGCTAAATTAAATAAACTCAACTAGGTCAATTAAAAAAAAAAAAAAATCGAGAAATATGACAAATTGAAAGAACAAATTTTTATCTGTTTCTTGCAGACTAATTTATTGCGCGGAATGGCTGCTGTGATGGTAATCGTGGTCGGAATCGCCGTCGTTTTGCTGATTTTGACGATGAAGAGGCGACGACAGAGATTTTTTGGTAAACAATCGATTAAATCGCCGTATAGAAAAAATTAATTAAGAATAAAACTAATAATTCGAGATAATTTTTCGTTTTTCGTAAAAAAAAATTTATTTAAAAAAACATTCTAATCGCGCGAATTTCGAATAATTTTTAAGACTTGGAGGAATCCAGGGAAAACTCGCCAGCAAGATACAAGGAAAATTCTCAGAACGTTCCATCAGCGATCGCTCCAAATTCCAATCCCGAGTCCGCTGGAATCGATAACATCGGACTGGACGTTGATTTCCCAAAAGTCTTTCAGCAAATGCGAAAAGAGCAGGGACTTCCTTGACGAGACAACAAAAAAAACCGAAAATTATCAGTGAAAATCCTTTCGACGTATTTTCGAATTGAGAGACAAAGTCTACGGTGTTTTTTTCTTATGCTGTAAAGAAGATGGTCGCGTCATTGTAAATATTACTGTCGACGGTTTTTTTAACACTCGTTGAAATAAAGAATCGTTAATTATGGAATGTATTTTTATCAGAAACAAATACCAAGGCCCTTATCATGCTTTTATTTTCTCTTATCAAGATTAACGCTCTGTATAAATGAATTTTGTCTGTCCTGTCTATATGTTTTCCTTGTTAGGATTCGAGAATTACTGAATAGGTTTCAATAAATCGTCTACAGACAGAAAGCTTGCAATCCTCATGGTTCAAAATGGAAAATTACGTTCTGGACCAAATTCCAAGCAGAAAAGTCTAGTAAAGATTTCTGATCAGGCTCCCTCCTGATGAGTTATTAATTATTAACGTGTGCGTGTGTGTGTAATTATTAACGTCGTATGCAAGGCGAACGATTTAAGGGATTTTTTCAATCCGCTCTCAAAACTTAACTACCGAAGATAGAAAAGAGGAGGTCAAAAGCTTTTCTGTAGGAAATTTTATGCTCTACAAAACTGATTTATGGTCTTTTGCTCTATCTCCAATTATTTCGTCAGTATGCGCGATAAAAGAACGCGAATTCTCCAACTTTATTGATTAGCAATTCATCGGGAGGAATCTGATCAAAAAACATTACCACATATTTTCACTCGGATTTCGATTCTGAACATAAGCTTCACATTTTGAACGATTGGTTGTGGAACACTGTACTATTGCTTATTACATAGCGGCAATAAAAAAAGAGTATGCATGGAAAACTTTTCAACAATCAACCCCCACACTAAAAAAATGTTTCCAAAAATCCGAAAATACACATTTGTGAGCGTAGATACGCGGCCCATTTTGCTTTTCAACTTTTAAATCTTTCTTCTTAATATTTGGCGTTAAGCCGCTGTTGCGTCTCTAGCTAAACCAAATATCATATCAAAAGGGATTTGAATACGAATCGAAGGAGCGCCGGCTGCGCAACTCCGAATAGCAGAAGTGCTGCTACAGCTATTTTTGTGAAGTGCCGAAAACGTCAAAAATATTTGTTTTTTTTTGTTTAATTGTTTTGAGCCGTTCATGTCGATGTATTTTTATCAAAAAAACATTAAAATCATCGATAATTTTTTTATTGAATTCAAATTTTCGTGAAACAGTTTCAGAAAAAACACACCTTTGACATTAGCTCGGTCGGTTGAGAAATCGAAATTTTTCCAAAATTACCTCAAAAGTTGTTTGAAGCATACTATTAATAAATTTAGGTCACGATTAATAAAAAATAAAAAAAAGATAAATGCAAAGTTAATAAAATGAGGTCGAAACACAAAAAAGCAGTTTGTTCCCCCAAAAAGAATATCATTTACCTCATTTTTCAAGGTCTCAGGATGATGTACCAGGAACATTAGAATTCGAAGTATCCATGAGGCTCTCATCGATCGTGTCGTCCTCATCCTCATCCTCCTCGTCCTCGGGTTCAACCTCGGTCTCGAGGAGTCTTATTTTGCGACTAGATTCGCTGAGAATCGCAGCTACCTTTCGGGCACCACTAACGGCTAAACGCCTTGCGGAAATTCCCTGAAAAGGTCGAGGCCATGACGTTCCGACGATTTCTCCTAAACTGACACTATCCTGGTCTTCGAGCTCAAAAATCGTTTCGCTAATCGGCATTTGTACGAGATATGAAGCATAATTCGTTCGATTTAGTAACAACAAGCTGAGAAATCCTTGCGAATAAAATTGTAAATCCGAAATTGTTAAGTCGTTCGCGACTTTTGTGAAGGATGCTGAAAGAACAAAAGAGTTGAAAGAAAAATATTTTATTCTCTTTATTCACTTTTCAAAAGTAATTCAACTTGGAACTCAATTCGTATTTTATAATAATATTGATCGAAGGTTGATTAAAAAATGAGTTACGATTTTATCTTTCTTCATTCAAAGCTTCCAAACATTTAAAAGAAGTAATAAATAATTTGAAAAACTTACCATTTCTCGAGTCGATACTGACAAGAGCTCGTTTAAAGTTCAACGTCCGAGTCTCAACGCAAGACGTTTCAATTTTGAAAAGCCTGAGTAGTTTGCGTTCAGGATCGCTCGCAGCGATTAACAAATTTTCATCAGAGGCTACGATTTGTGTGTCCTGAGAGGATTTTGAGGAGGGAAGTGCGATCGACGTGACGGAGAAATGGCTGACGAGACTTTGATAAGCTTCGGAAAATACTTTGTTAATGGCATCGACGAGTTTTTCGTGGGATTGAAGGAGCGACGAGTCAAGATCTTGTTTGACGATCAAAGGATGATCGTGAAGACATTTGTTCTCAGTCAATATCGCCGCCCATTCGCTTCCCTCAGCTGTTAGACAAGTCTGAAGTGGTTCCCGTCTCAAATATTGACCTAATTTTTCGAGATTCACGCCTTTACGTCCGGTCGCAGTGCTATCCGTTTTGTCAAAACCGCGAAGAAATTCGGCTATAAATGTCAACTCTTGTTGACTCACACGACTCGCCTCGGAGGGAACTCTTTCGTCCGTTAACCTCGCGATTACGACATACAACCACCTTAAAATTCGATCAAATTAAATTCAATGATAACCAAACGAATTAACAAATTTATTGCGCGTTAACTTTAGATTTAAAGTTGATGGAAAGAAAATCGAACCTTAAGGGGTTTCATATATCCAGCGCCCAAAAAATGTTTTTCAGAAAAAAATTTTAAGATCCAATCGAAAACATACAATTAAATATCCATTTCGTATTATCAATTGATCTTCTACGTGTTAGAAAAAATGGATTTTCGATTCTTTTTACTGCAAATGCAATACGATATTCGGTTTTAGAAAACATAATATCAAAAAATTGGTTCATCAGACTATAGGGAAAACAATTTCGAAAATTTAGAAAAAAACGATCAAAAGATATTGAAAACTATGCGACTTATCTCGCCAATCGTAGCTCAAATTCTAAGATTCTAAATTGAAAGAAAGAAATTCAAAGACTCTAAAAAAATACATGGATCTTTGTAACGTCGTCATCGGGTGGAATTTAAAAAAGAAATTTTTTATGTGTTATTGAAGGCTTGAAGAAGAATAAGCGTTGAACACAAGAAAAAAATTGAGTTTTTTTTAGTCCTGGACATATCTAAGCCCTTAGTAATAATAATAATAATAATAATAATAAAGATGCATGAAGAATTTTAGACGCACCGAAAAAATGCTTTGTAATCTCTCATACTGTGATCAATGACTTGTTGGATTTCCGAGGATTTTGCGAGAAAAGCTTCGGCCGCGTGTAAGCCTTTGGTAACGGGTGTTTCGTCCTTGAGGCCGAGACTCTCATAAGGGCCACCAAGCCGGGCCATACCTCGCATTTCTCCCAACTGATACACGAGAGCCATTCCAACGCTGCTCAAATGCTTCAGTACGAGTTTCTAAAAAACAAAGAGCAATTTTTTTAATATAATTCTCCAAACCATAAAAAAACTATAAAAAATTGAAAAGAATAAAATAAAACTCACACAATTTGAACATTTAAAAATAATAAATAAATAAGAAAATTGAAATTCTTTTGCACGAGTTTCTACCAAAAAATAAATGGGAATTTTTCAATAATTCTTTGAGCGGTGAAAAAATAAACTAAAAAAAAGATATTAAAATTTATATAAAATAAACAAAGGATATTGAATTTTTTTAAATATTGAATAAGTAAATAACCTGAATATTGCTATAGCACATTTCGATACTATGTCCGAGTTTTTTAAGTCCCTTCTCAGTGAGATCACGAAGTAGGAAATTCTCTAACTCTTGAGTGGGAATGCCAATCATGAGTAATTCGAGAAAATCAGCGGCCATTGCGCAAGGAGGATTGCTTTCAGCATAACGGGCAAGTTTCTCGTCCATTTCGAGAAGTATCGTTTCCCAAGCTTCTGATATGGCCATCAATGTGTGAGACAAATAATCCATGAGACACTCGATGTTCGCCTGGACTTGAGCGATTTTCAGAAATGCTCCACTCCTCTCGAGCAACGGACACGAAAGCCGATAAACTTTTATGCAGTTTTGGTCTCGACAATTCGCCCATATTGGACCACCCGAACCACCACTTATTTCCGAAACTGGACCATTTCCCGCTCTTATTGTTCCGCAATAAAACATCCCGAAAACATACATCGATATTCCTGAATCTTCCATACCCACCTGTAAGAGACGAAATTAATTAATCAATTTTTCCATTTCGCATCATTTTTTCTTCGTTTTTCAATCCTAATGTTTTTCACTGCAATTTACCTATTAGTTGAATGATTAATTTGATAAAAGATCCGTTAACGAATTTGATCATTAAGATGGACATTAAACAAGTCTTTGACAGTTAATTGAATATATGAATAAATTCCACTCATTTTAGTTCGAGAATTTAAACAGTAATGCAATCACCAATTTGATATTTATTTATCAATTAATTTGTTAATTATTTTAGTAATTACTTCAGTAAATAATCGCTAGTTAATGAAATTATTAATAATGAAGATAAAAAAGGCTGCAATCGGAAAATCGATCGAGACATAAATTAAAATGACTAATTAATGAATAGCAATAGAAAATTGAAAGATGTGGAAAAAAAAATTGCCACGATTTGCAAACTGACGACAATTTTTTCTACGCTTACTAAAATATTATTTTAATATTAAACACATACAAACAACATATCCAGAGTTTGAAAGAGAAAATCTTTGCGATCCGGTTCTTGGCCAAAGCCCCGATTGAGGCTGGGCAAAGAAGGAAGATATTCTCCGGTAGGTGAAGTAATGCCTCTGACAGGATGATTGGAATTATCGTTGTCCGGATTTCCTATAGGCAGCCAAGACATGCAAGTGACCCGTTTGTTCGACTCGTGCTGTTTCTTGTGAATTATGTTTTTATTCTCTATGTCGACAAGACAAAGATTCCTAGAGTTTGTGTAAGAGACAGTCAGAAGCTTTCCGTCCGGCCGCCAGGCTAAATTGGCCACTGCGTCATCCGCTTCATCTTGAGGGCTTAAGAGCCATACACGTTGCCAGGTTAACCTGTGCAGGGCTACTTCACCTGAAAATCACAATTTTTAAAATTTTGTTATTTTAAAAATTATGATCAAACTGGATCAACATTAGGGAAAAAAAATCACAGAAGGTATCAAAACCCAAATGAACCTAAAAACCTTTCAAAGCAAACCTGAGTTAGGATGCTATAAAAGCGTAATTGTTGCGATATTTTTATTTAACTCCAAAAAATAAATCTTATTAAAACTTTTGAGGCATTTTACTGCATAATTCAATTTTACAAAAAAAAATTTTTAATACAAAAATATTGATCCTTTACACAAAGTATTCTGAAATGTTGAAAACACCTCAATTCTTCATATATAATGTAATGTGCTTAACTTTTCCTGAAAGCAAAGAATCTACAAGTTAAAAAATGTTGCCAAAAAATGTAACTTTTTCTTTATAGTTCTAGTGGCATAAAATAATATTATATGAAAAACGAGATGATGGACTCCTTTGAAATTTGTCATGCGAATCTCCTTCTTAAAGATATCAGGACATTTTGTATAAAGAAAAAAATGAAAAGTCCTAAAACTGGTGCTGGTTTTCTTTTTTAATACTTGGCGTCGAGCTGCTGGTGTGGCATTTGAACATTATTGTATTAAAGAAAATACTCCAAGTTTTGAAAATATTTGTTTTATTGGAGCAGAGAAGAAAAATCGTAAAAAGTACATTTTTTTAGAGTTCCCAATCAGGTTCTCCCATTATCAAACAAATCTAAAAAATTCTAATCTGAATCCAAGAAAAACCAATAAAATATAGAGAACGAGAGCAAATACGAAAATTCAAATAAAAAAAACTAAATAACCAGAACAAGTCGCATTTTTATACATTTGAATTATATTTGACGTGATATTTCTTTAAATTTCCTTCAAAAAATAATAAAAAACCCGCGAAAAACCATTATTACATTTTTGTTCGAATCCTAAAGCCCATTTTTCGTATTGATACAAACAGTTAGGTTACGTACCTTTTTTGTTTGCAACTGCGAGAAGGTCCATCTTCGGTGACCATCGCATAATGGTAACTTCCGCTGGGAGTTGACGCTCCTCGAGTTGTCTCATGGCTCCTGACATCCTAGCAAACTTAAATTATCACATAACCTTTGGATACTGATTAAAATTAACTGAAGTAAGAAGTGAATTGCCGGTGAACGGTTTTTAGAGGTTATGTTTCCCGGTGACGCATTGTACACAAACATCAATTTTCCCCCTTCCCCAAAAATTTATCGAGTCGACAATAGACGCGACCTGTCGACGATCCATGAAACTAGCTTCCCCATAACCGGATATCTTGATGCTTCAACCCTGAGGACTTCCGGTAGCCATATTGAATCGGTGATTCTTCGGAATTTTGTATAAAAATAAATACGCTCCCTCTCTCTCGGTTCAAAAGACGTCGGGAAAAGTTTCAATACACGCATCTGATGATTGATTCATTTGGAATTTAAAAATAATGTTTATTCGTTTTCAATGTTTCATCAATGATGAGTTCAAAGCCTTTTTTAGAGCCAAAACATTTGAGCGTTATTGTACTCTCACTTTTCGGATGATGGGAAATCAAATTTGACCTCGAAATGAAACTTGAAATCATTTCGTAGCGGAAACAAAATCCCATGCAATAATTATAGTAAATTAATTAATTCTATGTGCAATAAACAATATTAAAGAAATTTAGGGACATATTAATCGGAAATTGTAATAAATTATAAATAATGGAAAATATTGAAAAATACAAAGAAGGTATTTTTTTAATATTTTCCATTATTAGGTGTAAGAACAATAAACAATGGAAGGAAAACTAAAAAAATGTAAAAAAATAAATAAAAAATTGGAGGTATCGTTCCCATTCGTAGGCAATAGAACGTTTCAGGATTCTGTAAAAGAGGGAAGGGCGGGGGGAGTAAGGCTCGAGCTCAGATAGTAAAATATGCATCGTTGATATCGAGGCCACGACGGCGTCGTGTCTCAGACTGAGAAGTCTGATGGCACGGCCATTTGACGAGGAGGGGAGCGTCATATGTGTCTTACGTCGTTTTCGTCGGCGTTCGGCGTCGACGATATGAACGATGACGCTTTGGACGTCAGGAAGAGAGAGAAATAGTTACAGAGGGAGCTTTTATTTGAGGCTAGAGTGAGACGAATTGGAGGGAACGGACGGACGAATGGAACCCGCTCGTTTCACGATGTAGTAGTCGCGCTCTCTCTCTCTATTTCTCTCTCTCTCTCTCTCTCTCTCTCTCTCTCTCTCTCTCTTTCTCTTCTTCGTATGTATACATACGAGACACCAGTTATTCGAGAAAACCACGTGACTCGGTGGCAGAATCTGCGGCGTCTGTCGGAAAATCTAAATCCGTCCGAGCCGAGAGGAAGAGATTTTGCTCCGTTGTCGCCTGTTTCTCTTTCTTTCTCTCTCTCTCTCTTTCTCTTTCTTCATGACTCTCTCGTGAACCTCGCGGGCTCTCGCGATAGTCAATAATCGGACCCAGATTACACCGGATCGGTGCCGCGAAGAGCCTTTTTTGACATTATAATTTTTTTTTTAATTCATTTTTTCTCAATGTTTTCCGTTTTTTGCTTTCTTTAACTTGAGTTAGATTTACGTGGAGAAAAATACCGTTACTCTTAATTCATAATTTATATCCAATTGAGCAGTGTCGATTCTTGTTTTTTTTTCTTCGTTACCGACCGAGCAACATTAGGAAATATCGCAAAATAGACAATCGTCTAAACCACCCGGTTTTTTGTAACGTTCGGGTGGTTCTAACGATCTTTAATAACAATGATTCGTGTCGATGAAACGGATCCGGTCGGCGGTAAGAATTCTTCGTTTAACCGGATTATGTTTCTATATTTATTTTTGACGTGACGAAAAAATGCAATAAATATAAATGCGAGTGAAAACCGGTAACAAAACACTTTGTTATTTATTAGTTTTGGGCACACTTACAAAATGAACAAGTATTTTCGATCGAAGGATAGAAAAAAAAAACGTGACGCTCTCCGAGCGAAAAACAAAGCACGTGGAAAATAAATATTAAAAGCTTTGAATTTTCATTGAATACTTAATCTTTCTTTTAAATTTAAAATACTGTTGAATATCGAATTGAATATTTTTTTCATCGTTTTATTGATTAACGATTTTTCACGTAATTTGATTTTCTTTTAAATAAAAAATTAAAAATGATTTTCGCACATTTGTATCATGTTAATAAAATAACATCCGAATTGTGGTGTTATTTTTGGATGGTTTTGCGAGAAGCGTGAAATACTTATTGAGACGCAAAATAAATTACAAGGTGTCTGCCAAAAAACAGTGCCCACCTTTGCGGAGAAAAAGTGAAATATTCTCGCTTGATATTCAATAGAATATTCCTTTCTCGACGGATTTTCCCAGAATGGAACTCTGTTCTGTCATTGTCGGTATAGGGTCATTGATAAAGCGTGTGTAACAGGTGCACGTATCCACGAAATGAGACGAGAGAAAGAGAGAATAAAAATACAAGCCCCACAGCGTTGGAGCCATGCGCCACCGAAATATCTTCTATATCGCCTTGGCTTTCGATGTTTTGTATCGTTTATATATATAGAATATACATAAACATGGGGAATCCAACTTAAATTCAATCCTCCAAAATTCGTCATTCTTTTATCTCAAAATATATTTACAAAATATTTCTGTTTTTTAGTCTTGAAATTCAGCTTGAAAAAAGTAAAAGCGAAAAAAAAAACAAAAACAAAAATACAATGAAACTTTCATTTCTTCGTGGTATTTTTCGATCAAAATGACAGTGTGATCGTTTTTATTATTTTAATATTTTGACCACGTGCTTTACGAGAACTTGGAACGTTCGAATCATAATACTGATTTTTTTTTGTAATGAATATTCTCAGCCAAAAATTTGATTCGATCAAAATTCCGAAACGCACTAGTTGGACAAAAATCTGAAAAAATTTAGTCATTTTCGAAATTTTATAAACATTCATTTTCAATGATAATAATCTTTTAAAGTTATCAACATATTTTTTAAACAAAATATTTTGGACTTTTAATGAAACAATTTATTTTTGGTTGCATTAAAATCAGCTTAGTGATCTTTTTAAATGCATATGAATTTTTCAGGATGTTCTTTTTTTTAGATTCTTTTGAAAACTTTTTACAAGTTAAAAAAAAAATCACGAATTTTGTACATGCTTTTGTACAAAGATTCTACACCATATTCACAAAATTTTTAAGACATTGAACGAACAGTCTCTTCAAATAAGGCCCCCACAGAAAATTTCAAAAAAGTATTTCTGAAAATCAACTAATTCATTTCGTACGAAAAAAATGTCTGAATATTTGTTCAACAATTCTCTTTTTAATTTTTTTTTTCATAATTCTATTATTGCATATCAATGCTCGTAACGTCTCCAAGATCGCTGAATTTATTGAGATTTTTTTGCAAATCGCTAAGTACCGACATCTTTTTGGAATAAAATTATTAGTAGGAACATATTATAATTGTTATTGATTTTTGATTGAGATTAATTTCATGTAGATCGCTTTAGAATTTGTTGCTTACAAAAGACCTTTCTCCGAATCGATGCGTATCGATGCTAGGTCAATAAGCGAAATAAATTGTCTGCGAAACCCCGTTTATCCCTTTTTGGCCGATCAAAGCGCCATTAATTTATTTTGTAATAAATTATTTTTTATTTATTAATTATTATTATTAAAAATTAATAAATTAAATAGGCTGTAAATTGTACTATTATATGTGCCATTGTCAATTTATTGTATTCCGCATGTGGTCATATTTGTGACAAAAATAACTTATTTATTATCAAATTACTGAATCGATTGAATTCATTCTGTTTTTCGAAAAAAAAACTCTTTTATAATGGATAAACAATTATCGGAATTATTTTTTAGAGGTCGAGCCAAGTTTTCCCTACAGAGATGTGACAATTCGACGTGGGGTGGATTTTAAGGATAATTATGAGATTCAATCGGAGATTGGCCGGTGAGTAATAAGTTCAATGACTAATAAATTATTTATACGCTAATTACGAAACAAATGACAATTTTATTTATATATACAACCAATATCATACTGACCTGTAAATCAATAAATTATTCAACAAAAAAAAAAATTAATAATACGATTCGAAAGATTATCAAAAATTCTCACTATAATTAATAAAAATAAATAAATGATGGTACTAATTATAATGAAATATTGACAGTGACCTTTAAATAATTGAATCAAATTAGAAAAATGACTAGAGGATTTAAAAAAATTTCAAAACTTCTTAATAAAATTAATTAAATCCGAAATTAATTAAAGAAAAAAAAACTTTTAAATCTTTCGGAGCTATTTGCGCATGATGAGACTAATCTGAGCTTGATCGTTCGATAGTTGCTGTCATTGAAGAATAATCGATCAAGGTCGCGTAGGCGTAGCTCGATTAATTTTAATTGGGATCGGTCACCGATTTTGGCATTCGATCAGCGGATAGAGAGACAAAGATTCTCGTTGTTTCGAACGATCTTTCTCTCTCTCTCTCTCATCTTATTCTTCGATTGTGATCGCGAGATCTAAAATGCAGACGAGGACGAGAAAGAGAGAGAGAGAGAGAGACAGCCAACAAAAATTCGTGGCATACCTTAACCCTGGCTTAGTATTTCAACGCACTTGTGCACATGCAAACACTAATGGGTGTTATTTCGACAGTTTTTTTTTCGATCTTCATGATCCAAGTTCATCGACGATCACCCAAAAAATCCTTAAGGGTGTCTCTTCTAAAATTTGTACAACAAGATCATGGACCTCTGACGCCCAAAGTCTTTTTAGAAGTTTAACTCTGTGTAATCGAATTGTACATTTTTTTAAAACTTGTTTTACCTCTACTTTGTCCGAGAAAACAATCGCAAAAAAGCTTTTGCCCTCATTTATTTTTTTAATTAATTAAAATTAATAAATTTAATTATTTTATTTGTTTTATTTGGTATTTTTATTTTTTGTGAATAATTTTTTTATTTTTGTCTTTTGAATTATAAAAAATGATTAAAATCGATTTTTAGTCAGAAAATGATTCAGAAACTGTGTGCAATTTGTAAATGGGACTGGTATATGCAAAAATGCATTTTTACGAACGAGAGTGCTCGAAGCAACGAGAGAGAAAGGATTCATAGTTTCGAGAATGAAGTTTAATATTTCTCTCCCTCTCGTGAGCATAACACTCGCTTGTAGCGTCCTTGAAAATTATGAAATTATTGGCACGCCTCGTAGTATTTTAACCCGGGAGCTTAGTCACACGTGGCTGAGCTTCCCTAGGGCCGCTTATCCAGTCGAAACACTAAGGAATGTTGATTACTCTTTTATTTTTGTTTTTTCGTTTTTAGCCTTGTTGCGTATTTCGGACGATTCGTAGTTATGCGCTTGTTTCCTAATTTTCCCGCCAAATTCCAGGGTTCAGTCATTTCCGCGCTGAATGATTGAAATATTCGAATTTTGAGCTTGTTCCGAGAAATCTTGGGATCATCAGTTTAATTATACGTTAACTAAATTTTTTATTTCATTTTTCGGATTATTTATTTTTTTATAGAATCATAAAATAGCTGGAAAAGTCCTAGAAAAAAATTGAACGTCGAAACATCCGGGTCTTGAACTTAGAGCAACCATGACAGTTGCATTCGCAGCGCCATGGTCGTTCATCGAACGAATCTAAAGGCTGATTTTCAATTGAATTGTCGCTAAAATAATTTGTTCTCTAATTTTATTCAAGTCAAGATTCCTAAACTAAGTTCTTTTGCTCTCTTTATTTATAATTCATTCTCCCGATTGATAAAACAAGCGATACATTACCAATCGTGCTTTATCTTTTTGTTTTCTCTCGCTTGTGAGATTAAGACATTCGGTATTGTGGTTTGGGCGAATCCTCATGATCTCGTGGGTGCGAGCGTGTGTTTTGGGTAATCAAGGTCTTGTGCGATCTATAAATAATGCGTTCGACTACTCGTATAGAAGTGACGGTTGTCGGGTGTCTCGTAAAAAAAGCCCCGTTGGCGTTCCGATCCTACCAAGGTTTTGTTTCTTTATGTTGCTTCAAAGGAGAGCATAAAAGTCGAACAAAAAAACAACGAGAAAGACAAATTTTCCTGACATTGGCTGTCTCGTCCGGGGGTCAAGTTCCACCGTCTGTTTGTGTTGCCTTTTTTTCGACAATTCGTCTTTATGCGCAGATCGAACCTATTCTCTTTTCTGGCTTCTTTCCTCCCAACGTATATTCCTCTCGTTGTCATTCGGAAAAACTCGCTCCACTAACTTACTCGCGATGCACTAGACGTGATTTTTGGCTCGATCACAAAATTTTCGTGTTACTTCATCCTAAACACCCCCACTCTCGTCCCGAATACTACTAGCGATCTTCTGCGTTCGAACAAAGAAATAAAAAAATTGGGAGGGGGCGGGGGAGGGGGGGAATTGTCATAAATACACAAAATGTCGAAATTGTCAACATTTTCAAATTTGTAGCAAAATAAAAAAAAAATGAAAAAGTCAAAAGTAACATGAAATAAAATAATAATGCGATAAATAATACATAAAATGGAGACGCCATTTGCTGGTATGAGGCCAATTTGCGACCAACAGAAAATATAACCCTGCACGAGGATAGCTTATCTTTAATTATTGGGTGTGTGAATTAATTTTTACAGATAGTCCCTACTTTTAATTTAAATACTTTGATGCCCATATCGGGTTTTAAAGAGCAGAGATTGCTCTTTCCAAGTTGCTACGTGAATCAACTAATCTAATAAAGTAATTATTCAAAACATTAGTGCTTGTGACTCAATTTGTGCACTGCTCGGGGACGAAGTTGTGTCTTATGAAACATGTAATTATTGGTTTAAACGTTTTAAAAACAATGATTTAGATCTCAGTGATCGTGTGTGCCGTGGGACACCTAAAAAATTTTCTGATGATTTAGAGAATTTACTCGCCCAAAATTTAGCACAGACGCAGAAGAACTAGCAGCAGAACTAGGAGTTGATCGATCAACTGTTGATAAAAGATTACATGCTACGGAAAAAATACAAATAATAGGAAAATGGATTCTACATGAATTAACCTTTAGACGGCCAGGATTTGAGAGTTAAAATCGCCCTTGAAAAGTGCCTAAATTAGTGTATGGTATCACGTATCAACTATATACAAAGTTCGTATCACAGGGCGAGCCGATATATCGGTTTTCCGGTCCTCTAGAGGTTAAGTGAATTTAACCTCAGTCAATGGGTAAACACGTGCCTTTAGTCGCTTGCTAAACAATAAAAAAAATACTTTTTGTGGAAAATCGTAACGAGGGATGAAAAATGGATCTCATACGTAAATCCTAAACGTAAAAAATCCTGGAGAACCATCGACATCTACGCCACAACCGAAAGGTTTTCATAAAAAAGTATTTTTGTGTATTTGATGGGATATTAAGGGTGTCCTTTATTATGAACTTCTAGAACCAGGCCAGACAGTTACAGTAAATCGGTACAGTAGTCAACTGGATTGTTTAAATGAAGCAATTGAACAAAAAAGGCCATTTACAGGACACGGAAGACGAAAAATCATTCACCTTCATGACAACGCCCGACCACCCCTGGCGGATCATAGCGACCGAAAAAAAGACCGAATAGGGTATTTTTAGACGTCTAATTTGCCAAAAAAAAGACTCAATTAAGTCTTTTTTGTAATTTTTTCTAAGTTTTTTTTTTAACGAACCGACAAAAATCTGACTGTTAAATGAACACCCCGATTTAACCGACTAATTTTGAAACGACCCAATTGGCTCTTTTGTTCGGCAAATTAGACGCCTAAAAAGACCGAGAATTTCGGTCGCTATGATCCGCCAGGGATACGTTGCTTGCGCGACTCAAAAAACTATCTTAAATTTGGGCTGGGAAGTTTTTCCCCATTCGGCGTATTCTCCATACTTGTTCGCCCTCAGACTATCATCTGCTCCGATCAGTGGCGCACAGCTTAACAGAGAGTCATTTCAAAAATCATAAAGATATTAACCCTCAATCCGTGAACGTTTTTTAGACACCCTAATTCCGTGAACCGGGGTCGTTTTCGTCTTCGCGCTATCACACCCATAATTATAAATGAAAAAATCTGAAAAAATTCATGGTCAATCTTCAGACTGTACTTTTGAAGCGAGAATAGAAATTTTTTTTCTCTTATTTTTAATAATTTTTTTTCATCAAATATCAAGCAATGTGCGAAGAAAACGTTCGAGAAGAAATTTGGGGCCGGACGAAAACGACCCCGCTTCACGGATTGAGGGTTAAGAAATTCATCGATGACTTTATCACTTCAAAACCAACCAGCTTTTACCGTGATGGGATCCGAATGCTACCAGATAGATGGCGAAAACTTATAGAAAACAAAGGAGAATATTTCCAAGATTGAAACTTTTTTCTTCGGTTTTTTAATAAAACTACAATATATAACATAAAATCTGTAAAATTAATTCGCACACCTAATATATTAATGTAGAAAAAGTAACATAAAATTAATAACAAAAAAAATTAATTAATTAATAAATAAATTTAAAAAATAAATAAAAACTGGGAAAGAGACAGAAACTTCTTCGTTTGCTCGTAAATATGTGTGAGTGAGCACGCGGTCGAATCTTATGAAAACTCAGCAATGGAGAGCATGCCGGAAATATAATTCCTTCTACACCGCATTTCGTTTCGAGCTGTGTCGTATTTACGAAATTATATTTGACCCGAAGAACAAAAAAGATGCATATGAATTTTACCTTTTATAACCGAAAATATAACATTTTTTTATTCACCATAATAAATAATTTGAAAAATAGTAATAATAATAACAATAATATTTAAAAATATGAAATAACAAATCACAATATAGTAAAAAATTGTTTTAAATATAAATAATGATAATGAGAATATTTAAAAAATGTTTAAATATAAAATAGTTATTATAATTTAGTATTGGTCGTACAATTAATAATTGCGCATTTGCAATAAAATAGAAATAAATTTGGCGTGTTTAAGAGGTAAATTCGGGACGGTTTACCATTGCAAGGAGAAGACGAGCGGTTTGATGTTGGCAGCAAAAGTGGTGACCACAACGAGAAAAGAGGACAGACGATCGGTGGAACGTGAGGTCGAGATCATGAGGCGACTACAGCATCCCAGACTGATACAGCTTTACGACGCTATAGACACTGGAAAACAAATTTACGTTATACTCGAACTGTAAAACATTCTTTTTATCCCATAATGGGCATTGACCTTCATTTTGATTAATTAATGCGAGTGCTTTTTAAATAATTGAAACGAATAATCGCGGTTACAGAATCCAAGGGGGTGAGCTGTTCGAGCGTGTGATCGATGAGGATTTCGTTCTAACGGAGCGCAGTTGCGCCGTATTTATGAGACAAATTTGCGAGGGAATTGAGTTTGTTCACGCACAACATATTTTACACTTGGACATGAAGGTAAGCGCATCCGAAAAGTGATAAATGACTAAGAAGTTTAATTGTGTTTGTAATATGGGTAAATAATTCGGATTAAGAATCATTTGGCTTAGGAACAATCTGGTATATGAATAGAGACGGAAATAGTTGGAACAGAGACAATAATTCGACGTGAAAACAATTAGCTTGGGAAAAATTCGGATTATAAAAAGATAAATATGGGAACAATTTGGCGCAGAAATAATTCGACGACGATAATACAGCACAAAAAAATTGATGCAGAAATACTTCGAAGCACAAAAGATTCCTGATAGCAAATAATTCGGGACTGTAAAATTCGGCATTGAAAAAAAATCAATATGACAATAATTCGGCGTGAAAATAATTTGACGCGAAACTAAATAAAATGACAGTAATTCGGCACAAAAAAGGACATGAAATGAAACTTGGCACAAAAATAATTCGGCTAAAAAAATCGTCAGAAAAATACTTTGGCGTAGGAAACACTAATAGTCAAATATGATTTAACACTGTACAATTTGGCATAGGAAAAATTCAATATAGCAACAATTTGGCGTATAAATACTTTGATACAGAAACAATTCAAATGACACAAAATCCATCGGTTCAGAGATACTTTGGCACAAAAGAAAATTCTAAGAGAAAATAATTCGGCACTGTAAAATTTGGCCTAGAAGTAATTCGACATAAAAATACGTCGGTGTATAAGATTTAAATTGAAAACCTCATAAATTTCAGCCGGAGAATATCCTGTGTCTTACAAAGGAAGGCAACCGAATAAAAATAATAGATTTCGGATTAGCGAGAGAGTACGATCCACGTAAGAAGATGCAAGTCTTATTCGGCACGCCGGAGTTCGTCGCGCCGGAAGTAGTGAACTTCGATCAAATTGGTTTTGGCACGGACATGTGGAGCATCGGCGTCATCTGTTATGTGCTGTTAGTCCTATTTCATATAAGTACATTATTATATATAAATATAATACACATACATATTAGTCTGACGCATAAATTTGAAATTTCAACTTTTCTATATCTTATTACATTTATGAATGAAAAACGATGAGCGAGTTTGAATCATGATGACAGACAATTAACGAGAGATTGAAAAACCTTGTTTTTTCTTGGCTCAAACTCATCGCGATAATGAATTTATGCAAAGATCCCCGGTCATTGAATCGTTCGATCTTTATTCTTCTTTTATTCACTATGCAAAATAGATTATCCGGTCTTTCACCGTTTATGGGCGACACTGATGTCGAGACGATGGCCAATGTGACCATTGCCAAATATGATTTTGACCACGATGCCTTTGCCGATATATCCGAAGACGCCAAGGACTTTATACGGTGTCTTCTCGTGAAGGACAAAGAGTAAGTTACTTCTTTATTTATTGTCGATATAAAAATAATTTAGAAACAGAAATTCCAATAGGTTTTCAATTTATTATTAGAACGTAATAATTTAAATGACCGCAGTAAAAAAATTCTTTATTTACGAGACAAAAATATCTACTATTTAAAAAGCCCGATCTGAAGGGAACAAAAAGCAACCATCAGCCACTCAGCTTTTGTGTCTTTCGTATTAATGTAGAAATCACAGACTTTGTAAATAGTATTCCCCACATATATGACGAGACTCATCACTGCACGCTGCACTCAGATAGACAGCCGAACACAAGTGAAAAAAAGTCATCATCGTCCTGCCTTAAAAAGCCAGTAAATGTTACGACGCACGTTGCGAGCAAGAAAAGTCCCACGAAAACCCCCAAAAGACCGATTGAAAATAATATTAAGCAATAATTTTTAAAAAACTGCAAGGAACTGTTGTTTTGGCAGGCGTTAAAAAGTTGAATAAAACAAACAAGCGCCGATAAAAAAAACCGATATTCGGTTTCCAGCATGTATTCGCCTTCACTATATACATTCAAAAATACTTAACGCAGCCGAAAGACACACAAGATAAATAATCAAAATGCCGTATTTTTTTCGGTGTCAAAGATTCGGCGATCCGAAAAGTATCGTCAAAAATCGAATAGACATGAAAAAAAGAAGATTTACGGCTGAGAGAAACGGCTAAGAAACTATGTAAAGTAGAGAGTAAATGAATGAAAACCAAATCTGGAGAGAACCTTAAGCTGGGTGAATCTGACTATTTGCAGAAAGCGTTCTACGGCCACGATGTGCCGTCAACACCGATGGCTGGTGCCGAAGACAACAGTCCCGAAGAAGTCAAAAGTGGCGAAATCGAAACCGAACGTGGCAACCAATCCAAAAGTGCAGGAAATCAATCCGAAACCGAAGGAAATGGCGCCAAAGAGATTGGAAGATACGAGCTCATTGAAGGCGAGCAGTTCGAAGGAGGAACTTGATATGGCGAAGGACAATCTGCGATTGTTCGTGGAACGGTGGCGGGAACATCCAAATTCACCGTATTCTTTGGACGCCGAAGCGATTGTACGAGGTCATCCACAGATAGGATCGGAAGATAGGCAAGATTTAACAGGCCGTATGGACAACAGTAATCTGGAATTGATATCCTTGCGTGGTCAGAGTCCATCCCCTTGCGGCAGCTTATGTAGCACATCGTCCGAATTGTCAAGCGGTCAAAACCTCGAAGAAACTAATAGTGTGCTTGCCGTACCAAGCAGTATGGTTTGGGGTCTAGAACGCCGAGCATCCGAAGGGAATTTCGCGGTTATCGGTCACCGTAGAGACCAGGCTGCGCAGATAGTCCTAGCTGAAGAGATCATAAAGCTGTCGGAACATCTCCGTAATCTGGCTACGGTAAGGCCAACCGAACAGATTCAAGCAGTGGATCCGAATCCGAGTCAACCAAACGGTATGATGACGAAGGATAGCCGAAGCAAGCAAAAGGAAAATATAGAAAAGAGACCAAAATCGTCCAAGCCGAATGGGTTGGATTCGGAGGATTCGGCAAAGCCAAAAATCACTACAGTCCCTGTTTCATCCGTAAATAATGACCAGGAGAGCAATGAAATTTCGGAAAAGTTATCCAACATCACGAGACAGCGAAAGATTAACGGTACAACTTTCAACGGTAGCCGTAGCTATGAAAAGACAAATAATAGCGTCACTGGCTTTAGCCTCAAAAAGACCTTCAAGAAAAGTCGAAAATGTGAGGAAAATAATACTTCTGAGACTAGCTCTAGTCACGGAAACATTAGTGAAGACAAAATTAGAAATGGGGTTAAAGTTTCCAAGGAGAATCGTCCTAGGGTTACTTGGAAGATCGACAACGAGGAAGATCGGCAACAGGCTAATTCGGATAGACTTAGTAACATGGAAGCCTCGAACGATGAAAACTATTCGGACAATCGTGAAATGGATCTAACTCCACCCTGGCGACGCCCCCGTACTATACATCGTTTCGGCGAGACTTGTCGTGACGTACCGAGGATATCGAATTTACGTGACATTCACAAAAATCTTAATCTCGACGAACCGACCAGCACGAAAGATCTTCTATTGCATCTTCTCGGCGAATGGGACGACACTTCTCGATCTGGTGGCATCGGGAGAAAGTCTATTAGCGTTGATTGGTGCGGCGAAGAATCCGTAGCAAGGAGATCAATGAATTCATTAGCCGAATATTTCCAATCGGAACAGCAAAAAACACCATCGTCCCCTGTTACGACCAACCCTGCCTCTACGTCTTCTATACATCGTTGAAAAGAGACTTTACTATGCGAACATTTACGAGCCTCACAATATTCACGCTTTTTCTTCTGTTTCATTTTTTTCGATATCTACCGTTGCAAATTATTTCGATCCGAATGGATTTTTTATTGCACTTTGTTATCTGGCTCGGGCGTACATAATTGTAAATACGACGCAATAAAATTATATTGATATACATTATCCAAGCCACGAGATATTAAACACGAGGAATACTTGATCAAAATACATACATCAAGAGGCGCGGCAGCGGGTCACAAAAAATTGCAAAGAAATTGCAATAGCCAGCACGAGCTCGAGCGTTACCGAGCTCTTATACAGGGTGTTCAACGACCATAATGTAAACGTGAGTTCTGAGTCCGAATTCCGAGTGAAAAAGTATTGTAATGTTTTTCGATCAGGGCACCTGCTGATGAGTTATTAATTATTTATCAAAGTTGGCGGATACACGTTCTCTTATCGCGTATACTGCTGAAACGATCGGAGATAGAGTAATAAATTATAAAACCAATTCTGTAGAGCATAAAATTTCCTACAAAAAAGCTCTTGACAGCACTTTTCTATCTTCAGCACTCTAGCCTTGAGAGCGGATCGAAAAAAAATCCTTTAAATCGTTCGGACTGCGCACGACCCTTGGAAATCTGGTATTTGTGTCGATCCGGACTAAATTACTGAAGATAGAAATGTGCCACCAAATACTTTTTTGTAGGAAATTTTACGCATCGCAAGATTGGTCTTACAGGCTCTTACTCTGTTTCCAACCGTTTCGGCAGTACGCGCGATAGAAAACGCGTATCCTCCAACTTTAATCATAAATAACTCATCAGGACAGAACCTTATTAAGAAATCCACAAAACTAGTCAACTCGGAATTCGATTCTAAATGGACATTTGTATTACGAACCATTTGTTTCTGGGGCATCTTGTGAAACAGATTGAGTAAACAAAAATCTGAAGACAGTTACCCAGTAAAATGTTATTTTTTTTCCGTTTCGAACTCATGGGAACCTAACGAAGCGTGAACTGAACGATAACTGTTTTGATCACGCCCACTGATCAATCATGCCACAGAGCGCGCAGAAGAAAGTGGGGAGAAAAGCTGCGAAAGCTCAGGACGCGCGATGGTGGGGGTAGTGCGCGCGGCATTCATGCTTCAGCCACCCAACAGCACGGACACTGAACGCGAACAAGCGCCACGGAATTCGTGCTGTATAGACACACTCGTCCTTTATTGCGTTGGCTGTTGGTCAACTATTTGTTTTTAGAAGCTTCACATAGTTTCATAACAATATATTCAAAAAATAAAAGAAACTTCTTTTTGTTTTTTGCAGCATTAGTGATTTCTATTATTTATTCACCAAAATTGAATGAAAAACTAGAAAATAGATTGAAGATCGAAATATCTTCAATTTTATAATTGTTCACTCACGCCAGCAAGAAATTGTTACTGAAAAATGGTATGAAGGAATATTAAGAGCAAAAATATAATGAACATGCGAGAATTTATCAGAAATTAGGTTCCAACGAAGACACAACAGCGGCGTGCTGGCCATTTTATAATATTATTAGCTACTTAATTTTTTTAATTAATTTGAGGGCTTACATTCACTTACAGCGGCCAAAAAATTAATTTTTTTAAAATATTTTTATTCGATCGTGTCACCCTTTATATATAATTCATTTTAAAAATTCAGCAATCAATGACATCTTGCAAGTATGAGAAAAAAATTATTTCTTTTTTTGAATGCTGCTTCATTAACGGCAACCATCATATTTCGAAAAATAAACAACCGAGTTGGATGAAATTTAGTAAAGAGGCTCTTTACACAATCATCTAGTCTTTGTCTTAGAATTTTTTCTTTAAACATAATAGTTTTTTTTTAATTAAATAATAAAGAGCGATTTTTTGAGTAAAATCCCGACTTCTCGATTCACACCTCTGCCATTTTGCGAAAAATGTATTTAAAAATAAATCGACTATGACAAAGATTCATTTGTTTTCAACTTTAAGAAAAAATTCTTTTATTTTTCATCCAAAGTGTACAGTCGGAATGTTGCCAATAGGAAATAGTGTTTTGCGAAAACTGTTCTACAAAAACGACTACGGCTCCCCTGATTTTTTTTTAATGAAATTTTTGAATTTTATAGACCGCAGTATGCATGTCTTTTCAAATTAACAAAAAGTTGTTTCAGATGAAAATTTTTTTCGGCATTAAAAAAAATGATTGTAAATGACCCCATTTTGACACCTCTAGGTTTATGCGAGCCCTTAAATATTAGTACATTTGGTGACTGGAAAAATAGGAAAAATGTATTATATGCGTATAACTTCATGTAACTTCGCAGAAAAAGACCGGGAGCCGGTCAACTATTGGAGCATCGATGGCTCGCCGCGGCACTCGAGAATCCCATATCAAAAGTCAGACTGAAGCGTTACGTCATCAAGAAACGTTGGGTTAAGGCGGTAAACGCAATTTTGGCTCTTAATCGAATGGGAGCTCGTATAAACGTCGATCTTTTATAAGTTAATAATTAATTCGTACGTAAAAACTTAAAAAAAACTATCTATATCCACTTTTTTGACTCCAAACGAGCTTTCGTATCTGTAGCAATCAAGATTTATAAGAAACACTCATAAAAAGCTCATTTAAAGATCAAAAGAATGCGAGTTGATTCATCGTGACATCTCAAATTTGTTAAGGGCATTTTGAAGATTAGCAAAAAAAAATTATTCATCCATACGTCGACCTCTTAATTGTTTGTACGACTGCCGTGCCAAAGAATTGAATTTAAAAAATGCGACCGATTGATCAAGTATAAAAATACTAATCCCGTGCCGCTCGTTGCTTTTATTTATTTATTATGTATATGTATTGTGTATATAAATACATTATTCATCTATTATACAGACACTTCGATATATAAATTGCACAATGACGATTATACAACAGCGTATCATTTTTTCCCGCCGTGTATTGTATAAGCAACAAGGGTACAAATATATACATTAAGTGATTAAGGTGATTAAGGATGATTAAGGGAGTTCTGCTCGAATCTCAAAAAGATGGCAGGTTTTTGAAATTTTAATAACACTTTCGGTAACATATTCCGCGTGTACTTGCAACATTCAAACAAGATTGACCACCTACTTTCTGAGATAAAAAATCGTAAATTTACCGCCAAATTACACAGAGCCTTATGGCACGAACTGTTTTGACGAGAGAAATGATTTAATATCACATAGTTAAAAAGATACTAGCTTATTAAAAATTGGATCAAGTACAGACTTATACATTACAGTGACAAGGAAAAAAAATGGACCTGATTTACTACGCATGTCATGAGATATAACGAATTAACTTATGAAAATTTGTCGAATTTCTTGGGATATGACCGCAGAAGCCTTTGAAGTGGCAACTTTGCAGAGCAGAAAGAGAGAGAGGTAGATAGAAAAATCAGGTTGGCAGCAGTGCGGCTAGCCTGTGTATAAACCACCTTACACACACGTCTTGCAACTGAGTCAAATTTTGGTGGTGGGGGTGGTCGCGTTACTGTCGGCCCATTAGTGGCCTCGGCTACGCGTCGCTTTGATCAAGTCATAGCGGCAACAGAGTGGAAGACCCATATGATATAACCTATAAACACGGTCTTACATTAAATGTGATTACAAAGAACACCACGTGTTATTTTGTGATTTTGCGACGCTATTTGAAATCCTGGTGATATTAATTGTTCACACAATATTTCGTTTTCCGAAAAAAATTTTATCCACACCTGCCATTACTTTGCAAAAATTCCTTAAATATAAATTCTGAATGCAATTTGATATAACAAAACTGATGCCCCACGTCTTCCCGTACGTTGGAATAAAAATTTATTGATGTCCGTGAATATATTAAAAATATTGAAATTAATGAAAATTATAAAATTAATTTGATTTATTAATTAACCACATATTTATTCTGAAAAAAAATATACATTTTTTGTGCCAGCAATCTCAAAAAAATATCAAGTCCTGGAAGGCGGGTCTTGTCTTCAACCCGTTACCCTCACCACCGAAGCTCAGCGTTAACCGCTTCAGCTAAACGTGCTTCTTACAGCCATTAAAAATAAATGATACATGCTTATCAGGGCTGCTTGAGATAATAATGCTTCAGGGTATAGAAAACTGCAGTTCAATTTTTTTTTTAATATTCATTAATATTATTTTTTTTAATATTCAATATTCATATTTTTTTCGTCGGAAACGTTCCTATATGTACATTTCTATCATAAAACGGGTTATAATTTCGACGCATGCGCTCTAGTCGCTATAAGTTCGTAGCGCCGTTCTTGTGGCTGCAAGCCAAAACTTGGTGCCGACATAAAGCGAACCATCCCCACCGCATTCGTTGCAAGACCTGTATGTAAGACCGTGGTATAAACAGAGACCCCGGCGCCCCGCGCGTCGCCGAAGTAGGAGCAGAACTTCCGTAAGGGGATGGGTCAATCACTTAACCTCACCTCGAATTTTCGAAGTTGAAATTATTCGATACGGTTTGACCGATTACAAAAAAGCTCTGTCAGCCCACGCAGGACGATGGCGAAAATGGGCTGACAGGGCCTTTTTGTAATCGGTCAAACCGTGTCGAAGAATTTCACTTTCGAAAATTGCAGCTATGATCTCTTGCACTCATGGCGGCTCAGTCGGTATAACTCCTAGCCTTAAGAAAAAATCGTCTTTTTTTTTTATCGCAAGTGAATATGTTAATACTTTATGAAAAAGTAATTCTCCCGAAATTTGGGACTTCTAAAAAAACTCTTAGAGGTCGCACCCGCGACCTTTAAATATATTTTATTAATTTCAGGGGAAAATCCTTATATAAAAATGTCGATTTTTCGGTGACGCAACAAAAGATGTTAGTACTTAAATGAGTAATTCTTCCGCAATATGGCCTTAAAAAAAAATTAGAGGTCGCACCAGTGATTTATCTATTCGATTTTCTAATTTCGTATTATAAAAATGTGAGTTTCTTTGTGTCGCGAGTAAATATATTAGCAGTTTTTACGAAAAATTTGATTTCCCAAAATTTGAACCTTATAAAAAAAATTTGAAGGGTGCCGCCAGCGACTTTTGGACATTTTTTCCTAGTTTCGACTGAAAATCAAGATGTAAAAATGTGGTTTTCTTTGTTTCACAACAAAAGATCTTAGTACCCAATAAAAAAGTAATTCTTGCAAAATTTGGGTCTTCTAAAAAATATTCTAGAAGTCACCGCAGCGACTTTTAGATATTTTTTCTTGTGGGCAATTATTTTTTCATAATTTATTTTTATTTTATTTTTTCAGAATTATTTTTGTGAGGATTGTGGGAGAATTACTTTTTCACGAAGTACTAACTTTATTTTTTGCGACACCGAAAAATCGATATTTTTATATTCGAATTTTCCCCTAAAATTGAAAAAAATATATTTAAAAGTCGCGGTTGCGACCTCTACGAATTTTTTTAGAAGTCCCAATTTTCAGGAGAATTACAGCGGTATTCATAGTCGCTACTCAAGCATTACTTGCGTAAAGACAAATTGGCGTGGAGGAGGGGGGACTATGAATACTAGCCTTACTTTTCCATAAAGCACTGACATATTCACTTGCAACTTTAAAGGTGCCTTTTTATATACTTAGTTAGACATAAATTAAAGTTTTTTTTAACATTACAAAAGCACGGGATCTTATGCGAAACTTCCTGTTCCTGCTTGTTTTTCGTTGTTTTAGCCACGGCGCAGGCAATGTTGTTTCATTAGGTCATATAAGTAAATACTATTTGGCAACATTGGTCGCGCCATAGTCAAAACAAAAGTAGCTACTCGACTTAGGAGATCCCAGAAGCAACGCACCAACTGCATGCCCTACGTTACCGGTACGTCCGCGTGTTGATATTTTCTCACAATCAGTCACCAAAGAAATACTTGTCCTAGTACTGATATCATAAATTTTACTGCTGCATGTAACTTAGATGGTGACTTTTTTCATTTTTTTTCTAGACTATTGATACTTATTACACACCAATTATAAGTGGTATTTTTCTCATCTTGATAACGCTGATTTTTTAATGTTTTGATTCCTGTTTTGTTCTGTGGAAATAAATTCAAAGTAACATTTATTATGGAGTCTAGTTTTTTGATCGGATATTTCGTGATCTATATGGTTGGTTTCCCTCCGGGATATAAATAAAATTAGTAAACATTAAAAAATAAAAAAATTAATTAAATGGGGTTTTGGATTTTTTGTGATATCATAAGGAAACGAGGGACCACCAATGCACCCAGAATAAAGTTCTATTTAGATCTACTAGGATTGTTTATTCGAATTTTTTAAATTTGAATCAACAAAATTTCTATTCGTTTCAGCTAGAGAGCTATATTTAAATCAAATAGATAATGCTATTTGGGTCCGTTTATTCGAGTGCCCACGTTAAAGCTTCTTGCTCTGGCCATCACGTGGCGCAGAGCGTCGAGGCGTTTCGCACATACGAATTGCGCTCCAGATGTGCATATATTGCGGGAATCAAACTAGTATTATTATTCTGATTGACTATGTTTAGGAAGACGAACGTGAATTTTTGTTCCTACCCAGGGTCGCAGACCCATTAAAATATTATTAAATAATATCATAATTGAATATGGTATAATTAATATTATAAATATTATTTTTATTTCAACTTTCATATTCGTTCAATTTTTAAGATAAAAAAATATCCGATTTTAATAAATATATTAAATTTTTCTTTAAACAAGAATATAAAAATATTGTGATGAAAAAAAATAATTTCTTAAAGTTAAATAGACCTCTATTTGGCCGTGAGACAAGGAATCAAATTTATTTGATTCAACTAGATTCTAGTTGAATTAACTCGATGTTTTTTCTGGGTGTGTACTTGTCCGGGTTTTTTTCCCCCGGAAGAGGATTTTTGCTATTTTAATTAATTATGTCGATAAAAAAATCACACTAATATTTATTCAAACGCTACTTATATAGATAAATTAAATAAAAAACGATAAATCGTAAATATCTACACGGAGAGACTTTTATTCGAAAAATTACTATGTTTTTATTGTAGCGTCGGACTATATCGGCATAATGAACAGTTTTACTATGTTTATTGTAAAATGACCAGGTAATTTACTATGTTTATTGTCAAATTCAACTAAATTATATCACTACTCCACGTTGTTTACATCGATTACTCCCATTATGCCGATATGGTCCGACGCTACAATAAAAACATAGTAATTTTTTGATTAAAAGTCTCTTCGTATATCTATATAAATATGATATCAATTTTGATACATCTTAATAAAAATTTATTTGTTTTTCTTTATCATAAGTACGACAAAATTCCCTCGTGTCCCCGCGATTTCAAAGGAAAAATTGCATATCCGTCCAATTGCGTGCTATACGTTAAATGTTCAAATGGTAATGTCGTGGTTAAAACATGTCCTGACTGGAAGGTATTCAATCCCGCGAAATCCAAATGCGATTGGGAGAAGAACGTTCCTGATTGCAAGGACGATGAGTTTTCAAAATTTTTGCAAATGATTTCAATATCTACAGTAGCGCTCGAAAGTATTTTGACACATTAATTGGATTAACTGAAAACAAAATATGAAACATAAAAATCAATCGTTTATTTTTTTGAAAGATATTCAATGTTCTACAGAATAGTGGCAAAATGGCCCTCGTTCGCAACAAAATAGTAGAGTAATTTTTAAAAAATGAGGAAACTGGTGGATCAAAAGTATTTTGACACTGTTGAAAAAATTCTTTTTTAACATATAATTATAATCTACAGTAATGAGCAAGTCAATATTTAGTGGCATATCCCTTGGTCTTTATGACAGCCTCCCACCGCGTCGGCATTGAGTCGACCAATTTCTGTAATCGTTTCATCGGAATTTTATCCCACTCATTTTTGAGAACTACATATAAAGCGTGTTTATTCGAATAATTTTGAATAATTATTCTGCGATCCACCTCCTGCCACAGAGGTTCTGTAGGATTCAAATCCGGACTTTGGCTTGGCCACCCCAGAACCTTGACTTTTTTGCGTTTTATAAAATCACTAATGTACTTGGATTTGTTTTTGGGATCGTTATCTTGTTGAAAATACCACCCAGCTGGCATGTGGTGTTTAGAGTACGGTAGCATTTGAGTCTTGAATATATTTGCGTGTACATGAACCGATCCATATTCCCTTCAATTTGAACTAACGGTCCAACTCCAGAGCGTTAAAAACATCCCCAAACCATCACACTACCACCTCCAAGTTTGACCGTGGGTATTTGGTATCGAAAATCATATTTTTTTGTTTTCAGGACGTCGAAGGTACTTAATACGATCAGATGGCATTAAATTAAGTTTGCTCTCGTCACTCCACAAAATTTTGAACCAGTCTCAACTTGACCACGATATGTGCCGTTTTGCGAATGCAAGTCGGGACTTTCTGTTTTTTGTAGATATTGAAGGTTTTTTCGTCTATGGAGGAACATCTCCTGTTAAAAGATTAGAAATAATGAGACCACATTTAATTTTCTTAATTTTTTATTTTTCGGAAAAATCTTTTATTATCTTTTTTAATTGAAATAGATAAAATCCCATAACAGATCATTAGATATTTACGATGATACCATAGTATATGGTTAGATGTTTATGATATTGATTATTCACAAAAAGAACACGAAAATAATTATAGTATATAATTAATTTCAATGTTGAAAGAATAATGTGGTTTTTAAACAAATTTGAAACTTACCGAATTGATTTAGAAATAAATTGTTGTCTTTCAGAGTTTGATGATCCTTACCATGATTTGCATTTAACCACGATTTCATGTTATCATAAATAGTGACAATCAACAAAACAGATTGTTAGTCCAAACAAATTTTATTGCAACGGAATAAATAAATACGTGAGAGAAACTGAATAAAACTTTATGATAATCCTCTTTAACAATTCACATTATTTTGGGTTTTATTATTCATTAATAATTCGTAAAACTTTTATTGAAAAAACAGTATTCCTTCTTGTCTTTCTTTTTTATAACAACCCCGTTGTCATGGTAACATTGTTCAGTACTCTTTTTATTTTATTCAAAGCCAACTTAATCGAAAATACTTTAATTGAATTTTTTAAACATCCCCCGAAGAAAATAGCGTTTGGGAATTGCCGAAAACTTCAACCGGCCACTCGGAATCGTGGCAATGAGGGAGCAGTGCATGAGACGCGTGATGTTCTTTATCCGCTCATATCTCCCTTAAATATTTATATTTTTGAAACCATAACCACTGAATTTAATAGCCAAAACTCCAATAAAAACGTTGCAAAAAAAATGTATGTATGTTGTTTCGGTTCTTCACAAATGCCATTTGAATTTTATCCCATTTTTCGGCCTATTTTCGCTGCCTAGTTCCCTGAATCCCACAAAATCCGAATGTGATTGGGCGACGAACGCTCCAGATTGCGAGAACGGTGAGTGCTCAAAACTTTCGCAAATGACTTTTAAGATTATTTCTACACATGAATAACGTAAAAAAAACTATTCATATGGAATTTTATGGTATTTACATCAACAGTAAGTATTTTTTAATTTGGCGAATTGGCGGATTTCTATACGGTCCATCGTCGTAAATAATCTATTGGGACTTAGACTTAGGTCGTTTATTATCATCACGTGAACATGTATGTATGAGAAAAATAAATTGTTGAAAAAATTCAGATTGGATGCGAAATCGTATTTATTTATCGCCTTCACAGTCCTATTTAAATGTTTAAATCTACCTCCACTGAGTTAGCCCCCCCATATGGATTAAATTAATTTTCAATTTCACAAATCTCTTGGTGGTCGTACAGTGGTGTACGGTGTCGCATTTAAAACGTTGAGTGGTTTATCATTTTTTCAAAAAATTAATTTCAAAAAATACCCCCAGAGTTAGCCCCCCCATAACGACTATTTTGACTTTTTTTTTTGCAAATCACTTGGTGGTCGTACAGTGGTGTACGGTATCGTATTTAAATCGTTGAGTGGTTTTATCATTTTTTCAAAAAATGAATTTAAAAAAATACCCTCAAAGTTAGCCCCCCCATAAAGACTATTTTGACTTTTTTTTTTACGAATCACTCGAAAATCGTTCAGTGGTGTATGGTATCGCATTTAAATCGTTCAGTGATTCATCATTTTTTTGACAAATAAAGTTTAACGGACAACACCACTGTGACCCCCTATTTTTTTCACATTTTTCAAGAATTTTTTTTTGTGGGAGAAAAAGAGATTCGAAAAAAATTTTTTGGATTTTGTTCCTTGTTTATTAATGTATCAAAAAACATTTTTTTCACATTTTTCACGCCGCATGGTGGCGCTGGGGAAGCTCTCGCGTCATCTCCGCAGTGGTTCGCAGTTCTGTATAGTTAGCAGACGAATTTGACAATATTAATTTTTTATTATTGCTGTATTTTGGGAATTATTTATGCCATTTATTGACATTAATATCATAATTTTCGAAATAATAGTTTATTGATAATAAATAAAAATGTATTGGGAGTATAGTTAGCAGAACGTAATGCAAAGTTCTTTTTGTTTTTTAACAATCAACTAGAAATCATTTGGGAAACATATTAGTAATGCTACAATAATTTGCGAAGTAACTATTTTATCACGATAACGCAAAACCTAAGTCAATCAATTATTCCAAGAGAAATTCGCCGCTTTCCTAGGGATTTTCTGGTATACCCCGTCTCTCATCTCTCATTGGATATCGCTGCTGAGTGCGTGTAGAAGTGTGCTGTGGCTATAACCCGTCAATTAATAATTGTAGTTATATCAACCATATCAACAATGAACAATATCAATTTGGTGCGAAAACGTCATCATGTATTATTCAACCTCTTGAAAAATAAGTATGGATGAGTGGAAAACGTACAGTGGAAACGTATACCGGTAACGTAAAAGTCGATAACGAAATAGAACACGTAATGTTTAATCTGATCGACGAAGCTGCTTTCCTTCAACCTTACCTAATCATTATTTATCATTAATTATAGTTTATATATATATATATAAGAAATGTATATATATATATATATATATATATATATATATTATATGTAAGGGAATCGAGTAATTTGATAACTAAAAATAGTAGGGTGGGTTTGGGTCATCTTGCGGTTGTTTTTTGAATAGTTGGACATGTGGAAATAGTATTTTTACATGACCAACTATTCAAAAAACAACCGCAAGATGACCCAAACCCACCCTACTATTTTTACAGTCATCAAACTACTCGAATAACTCTTAAAAACTTTGATGACCGTCATCAAAATGACCAAAAGTCTTCAAAGTACACGAATAACTCTTAGAAAAGTCATTAAACTACTCGATTGTCTTACATGGTAGCACGTCTAAATATCACAGTCAAAATTCACACGACAAAATATCACGGACAAAATATCACGTCGACAGTATATCACAGCCATGCAGGAATTTATTGATGCTCAATGTTGTGTGTGTATGCTGTGAGTGTTGCACATAGCAGAATGGACAACGGTTCGCAGTTACGCCAGAGTGGTGGTGATTCCTGATGTACGCGGACTATTGTATGTAGATAATCATAATGATAATTTAGTATCAATTCGCCTTGAGTCCTGATTAATTGTATTGAATTTGAGATTGATGATGTTGCCGGATATGAAACGTTGATTGAAAGCGAATATATTAATAAACACGCCGAGGTATTGAAGAACTAACATAAGTTGTGTATTTTTAAGAAAATTATATCGGTAATGCATTGACTCAAACCCACCCTACTATTTTCACATGTCCAACTATTCAAACAACAACCCACAGACGACCCGAACCCACCCTACTATTTCCACATGTCCAACTATTCAAACAACAACCCAAAGATGACCCGAATCCATCCTACTATTTCCACACATTCAAGTATTCAAACAACAACCTAAAGATAACCTGAACCCACCCTACTATTTTCACATGTCCAACTATTCAAACAACAATTCAAAGATGACCCGAACCCACCTTACTATTTCTACATGCCCAACTATTCAAACAATAACCCAAAGATGACCCGAACCCACTCTACTATTTCCACACGTCCAACTATTCAAACAAGAACCCAAAGATGACCCGAACCCACCCTACTATTTTCACATGTCCAACTATTCAAACAAGAACCCGAAGATGACCCGAACCCACCCTACTATTTCCGCATGTCCAACTATACAAACAACAACCCAAAGATGACCCGAACCCACCTTACTATTTCCACATGTTCAACTATTCAAACAACAACCCAAAGATGACCTGAACTCATCCATTTCCACATGTCCAATTATTCAAACAACAACCCAAAGATGACCCGAACCCACCCTACTATTTCCACACGTCCAAGTATTCAAACAACAACCCAAAGATGACCTGAACCCACCCTACTATTTCCACATATCCAACTATTCAAGCAACAATCCAAATATGACCCGAACCCACCCTACTATTTCCATATGTCCAACTATTCAAACAACAACCCAAAGATGACCCGAACCCACCCTACTACTTCCACGCGTCTAAGTATTCAAACAACAACCCAAAGATGACCTGAGCCCACCCTACTATTTCCACATGTCCAACTATTCAAACAACAATCCAAATATGACCCGAACCCACCCTACTATTTCCATATGTTCAACTATTCAAACAATAACCCAAAGATGACCCGAACACACTCTACTATTTCCACATGTCCAACTATTCAAACAACAACCTAAAGATGACCCAAACCCACCCTACTATTTCCACATGTCCAACTATTCAAACAACAACCCAAAGATGACCCGAACCCACCCTACTATTTCCACATTCCCAACTATTCAAACAACAATCCAAAGATGACCCGAACCCATCCTGCTATTTTCATATGTCCAACTATACAAACAAAAACTCAAAGAGGACCCGAACCCACCCTACTATTTCTACATGTCCAACTATTCAAACAAGAACCCAAAGATGACCCGAACCCACCCTACTATTTCCACATGTCCAACTATACAAACAACAACCCAAAGATGACCCGAACCCACCCTACTATTTCCACACGTTCAAGTATTCAAACAACAACCCAAAGATGACCTGAACCCACCCTACTATTTCCACATGTCCAACTATTCAAACAACAATCCAAATATGACCCGAACCCACCCTACTATTTCCATATGTCCAACTATTCAAACAATACCCCAAAGATGACCCGAACACACTCTACTATTTCCACATGTCCAACTATTCAAACAACAACCTAAAGATGACCCAAACCCACCCTACTATTTCCACATATCCAACTATTCAGACAACAACCCAAAGATGACCCGAACCCACCCTACTATTTCCACATTCCCAACTATTCAAACAGCAACCCAAAGATGACCCGAACCCATCCTGCTATTTTCATATGTTCAACTATACAAACAAAAACTCAAAGATGACCCGAACCCACCCTACTATTTCCACATGTCCAACTATACAAACAACAACCCAAAGACGACCCGAACCCACCCTACTATTTCCACACGTCCAAGTATTCAAACAACAACCCAAAGATGACCTGAACCCACCCTACTATTTCCACATGTCCAACTATTCAAACAACAATCCAAATATGACCCGAACCCACCCTACTATTTCCATATGTCCAACTGTTCAAACAATACCCCAAAGATGACCCGAACACACTCTACTATTTCCACATGTCCAACTATTCAAACAACAACCCAAAGATGACCCGAACCCACCCTACTATTTCCACAATGCATTACGCAAATTCGGGCAGGTCGATAATGCGTGCTGATTTTTAGTTTAGCGTTTCCTTGCGTGTTTCAAATAAAATTATTTCATTGTGATATATTGTCAGGGTAGTTTTTCGTCGTGTGATATTTTGTACGTGTGATATTTTGTACGTGTGATATTTTGTCCGAGTAATATTTTGTCCGTGTGATATTTTGTCCGTGATATTTTGTCAGTGTTATTTTGTCACTGACAAACTATCACGGACAAAACTATAACGGACAGTGTTTGTCATTGACAAACACTGACAAAGTTTCACGGACAAAATAACACACGACAAAATATCACACGGACAAAATATCACAGGACAAAATATCACGCGGACAAAACATCACACGTACAAAATATCACACGACAAAAAACGACCCCGACAATATATCACAATGAAATTATTTTATTAGAAACACGCAAGCAAACGCTAAATTAAAAATCAGCACGCATTATCGACCTGCCCGAATTTGCGTAATGCATTGTGGAAATAGTAGGGTGGGTGGGTCATGGTGGGTTGGTTGTTTGAATACTTGGACGTGTGAAAATAGAAGGGTGGGTTCGGGTTATCTTTGGGTTGTTGTTTGAATAGTTGGACATGTGGAAATAGTAGGGTGGATTCGGGTCATCATTGGGTTGTTGTTCAAATAGTTGGACATGTGAAAATGTGTGGGTTCAGGTCAACTTAGGTTGTTGTTTGAATAGTTGGGAATGTGGAAATAGTAGGGTGGGTTCGGGTCATCTTTGGGTTGTTGTTTGAATAGTTGGACATGTGGAAATAGTAGGGTGGGTTTGGGTCATCTTTAGGTTGTTGTTTGAATAGTTGGACATGTGGAAATAGTAGAGTGTGTTCGGGTCACCTTTGGGTTATTGTTTGTATAGTTGGACATGTGGAAATAGTAGGGTGGGTTCGGGTCATCTTTGGGTTCTTGTTTGAATAGTTGGACATGTGGAAATAGTAGGGTGGGCTCAGGTCATCTTTGGGTTGTTGTTTGAATAGTTGGACATGTGGAAATAGTAGGGTGGGTTCGGGTCATCTTTGGGTTGCTGTTTGTATAGTTGGACATGCGGAAATAGTAGGGTGGGTTCGGGTCATCTTTGGGTTCTTGTTTGAATAGTTGGACATGTGAAAATAGTAGGGTGGGTTCGGGTCATCTTTGGGTTCTTGTTTGAATAGTTGGACGTGTGGAAATAGTAGAGTGGGTTCGGGTCATCTTTGGGTTATTGTTAGAATAGTTGGGCATGTAGAAATAGTAAGGTGGGTTCGGGTCATCTTTGAATTGTTGTTTGAATAGTTGGACATGTGAAAATAGTAGGGTGGGTTCAGGTTATCTTTAGGTTGTTGTTTGAATACTTGAATGTGTGGAAATAGTAGGATGGATTCGGGTCATCTTTGGGTTGTTGTTTGAATAGTTGGACATGTGGAAATAGTAGGGTGGGTTCGGGTCGTCTGTGGGTTGTTGTTTGAATAGTTGGACATGTGAAAATAGTAGGGTGGGCTTGAGTCAATGCATTACCGATATAATTTTCTTAAAAATACACAACTTATGTTAGTTCTTCAATACCTCGGCGTGTTTATTAATATATTCGCTTTCAATCAACGTTTCATATCCGGCAACATCATCAATCTCAAATTCAATACAATTAATCAGGACTCAAGGCGAATTGATACTAAATTATCATTATGATTATCTACATACAATAGTCCGCGTACATCAGGAATCACCACCACTCTGGCGTAACTGCGAACCGTTATCCATTCTGCTATGTGCAACACTCACAGCATACACACACAACATTGAGCATCAATAAATTCCTGCATGGCTGTGATATACTGTCGACGTGATATTTTGTCCGTGATATTTTGTCGTGTGAATTTTGACTGTGATATTTAGACGTGCTACCATGTAAGACAATCGAGTAGTTTAATGACTTTTCTAAGAGTTATTCGTGTACTTTGAAGACTTTTGGTCATTTTGATGACGGTCATCAAAGTTTTTAAGGAGTTATTCGAGTAGTTTGATGACTGTAAAAATAGTAGGGTGGGTTTGGGTCATCTTGCGGTTGTTTTTTGAATAGTTGGTCATGTAAAAATACTATTTCCACATGTCCAACTATTCAAAAAACAACCGCAAGATGACCCAAACCCACCCTACTATTTTTAGTTATCAAATTACTCGATTCCCTTACTTATAATATATATATATATATATATATATACATTTCTTATATATATATATATAAACTATAATTAATGATAAATAATGATTAGGTAAGGTTGAAGGAAAGCAGCTTCGTCGATCAGATTAAACATTACGTGTTCTATTTCGTTATCGACTTTTACGTTACCGGTATACGTTTCCACTGTACGTTTTCCACTCATCCATACTTATTTTTCAAGAGGTTGAATAATACATGATGACGTTTTCGCACCAAATTGATATTGTTCATTGTTGATATGGTTGATATAACTACAATTATTAATTGACGGGTTATAGCCACAGCACACTTCTACACGCACTCAGCAGCGATATCCAATGAGAGATGAGAGACGGGGTATACCAGAAAATCCCTAGGAAAGCGGCGGATTTCTCTTGGAATAATTGATTGACTTAGGTTTTGCGTTATCGTGATAAAATAGTTACTTCGCAAATTATTGTAGCATTACTAATATGTTTCCCAAATGATTTCTAGTTGATTGTTAAAAAACAAAAAGAACTTTGCATTACGTTCTGCTAACTATACTCCCAATACATTTTTATTTATTATCAATAAACTATTATTTCGAAAATTATGATATTAATGTCAATAAATGGCATAAATAATTCCCAAAATACAGCAATAATAAAAAATTAATATTGTCAAATTCGTCTGCTAACTATACAGAACTGCGAACCACTGCGGAGATGACGCGAGAGCTTCCCCAGCGCCACCATGCGGCGTGAAAAATGTGAAAAAAATGTTTTTTGATACATTAATAAACAAGGAACAAAATCCAAAAAAATTTTTTCGAATCTCTTTTTCTCCCACAAAAAAAAATTCTTGAAAAATGTGAAAAAAATAGGGGGTCACAGTGGTGTTGTCCGTTAAACTTTATTTGTCAAAAAAATGATGAATCACTGAACGATTTAAATGCGATACCATACACCACTGAACGATTTTCGAGTGATTCGTAAAAAAAAAAGTCAAAATAGTCTTTATGGGGGGGCTAACTTTGAGGGTATTTTTTTAAATTAATTTTTTGAAAAAATGATAAAACCACTCAACGATTTAAATACGATACCGTACACCACTGTACGACCACCAAGTGATTTGCAAAAAAAAAAGTCAAAATAGTCGTTATGGGGGGGCTAACTCTGGGGGTATTTTTTGAAATTAATTTTTTGAAAAAATGATAAACCACTCAACGTTTTAAATGCGACACCGTACACCACTGTACGACCACCAAGAGATTTGTGAAATTGAAAATTCATATGGGGGGGCTAACTCAGTGGAGGTTTTAAATCTTATACAATTTCTCACTCGATAAAACAGTCATGTTATCGCTTCTTCTGAAACACCGCAAGATGTCGCTACGAGATAAAAAATCTGCTGGATGATAAATTTGCATTGTGGTTTAGTTAGTTTTCGTGTTATCGTGATCAAAAAATTACTTCGCAAATTATTCTAGCATTACCCATGTCTTTCCCAAATGATTTCTAGTTGATTGTGAAAAAAAAGAACTTCGCATTACGTTCTGTTAACTATACACCCAATAAATTTTTATTCATTATCAATAAACTATTATTTCGAAAATTATGATATAAGTGTCAATAAATGGCATAAATAATTCCCAAGATATAGCAACAATAAAAAATTAGTATTATCAAATTCATCTGCTAACTTTACAGAACTCAAGTGTCGCTAACATCGGTGCACGTAAATTTTTGTATTCCAAAGTCAAGTGTATTCCGATCTAAATTGATTATCGCTGGCGTCTACTGTCATTATTTTTTAATCCACAACACAACTAACTTTGCACTATATTGCTTGGATTTTTAGAATCACTCGTCGTTCGTAAAAAATTTCTCTGTAAAATATCACCAAATGTATTTAACAGTACGAAACGTTAATTTCATTAAACGACTGGCCATTGCATATACGTTTTATGCAAATGGGTGTAGGTTATAAAGTGCATCGACATTGTTTTTTTTTGTGTCAACCGTGTCGACGAATAAATGCAGTCTATTCGAAACAAAGTCGAATTCGTCTTTTTTTCTCTTCATTTTTAGTAGATTTACAATACGTGACAAAAAACGACTTTTAGACTGATTCCGATCTTTTATCCCTTTCAAATATTAACAAAATGAATTTTTTATTGTTTACACGTCAGGTAAGATAATGGAAACATCTTATTGCGATGTTACAATAATTGATGCGATGTTATGAAAACCGAACCAACTTACTGTGATATGTCATTGTTATTATTATTATAATTATTTTTTCTTTTGAACTTTTCTTTGACGTTCAAAACCCTGCTAACTTTTCACAAATTGAGATTCTGCAATAAACCCAGTGGCATTGTTTTCATTTAGAATTAAATTTTGCAAACATTTTTTGGAAATAATATATTTTCCATAAAAGACTCGGACAATGATTGAAAAGTCGTTAATTTTGTCAATGCTGCCATTTTTGCAAAAATTGTGATGTTGCATAAAGCCAGCAGAAAGTTTTTATATTGAAATAAAATTTTTGACCATTTTTTCGAAAAAATGAATTTCCGAAAATTTGTTTGGAAAATTAATTTATGAAGAGAACATATTTTACAAAAAATTACTTAGATAAAGACAAACCAGTGGATTTTGATTTCTTGTTTGATGCTTTTAGATAAAAATGTATGTTGGAAAATTAATTGATCGATGAGGAGTCTCAAAAGAGACACGGAAAGAAAGAATCTGAGAAAAAATGGCTAGGAGCCAAAAATATGGGAACGAAAGTATCGACGTCCTGAGAAAAGGTTGTTTAGACCATTACGATCCAGTGGCTTGCGGTCGTATTAGTATCCTAGTCCTAATCGGTGGAATAACATTATTTTTCGTTCTACTGAAGATCGTTAAATATCATTCTTACAAACATTCCCGGATGCACCATTATCTCATCTTTTATGTCTCTGCTATTCAGTGCATATTATGGTACGTTAAAGAAAAATGAAAACATTGTGGTTAACAATGCAGTGAAAATGAAATTAAAAAATACAAAATTATCAACAAACATTCAATTATTTACCAAAGATTTATTATTTATTGTAGATTATTTTTATTATTTTGTGAATAGAAAAAAGTTTCTTCACAATTTACGATAACTTTATTTCAGCATCTTCGATTCCATATTTGGGACGCGTCATCCGCAATTGGATTTCACAACATATTACATAAAGTTGTTACACTTTATTGTAATTTGCCATTTTTTTTGCTCATCGGCAGCTGAAAATCGTCATCGCGATGATATTATTCAGCATGTCGTTAATCCAATATTGGGTCTTTATACTCTCTACCTTACTGCTGTTATACTCATGGGAATGGTCGATATTACCAGCACATGGACTCAATGCTTTCGTAAATATTTTTAACAATAATCAACGTCAATTATTTATCAATAATTGTTATTTATGATAAGAATTCATACGTTTGACATGAAATATAAAGAATTCTTATTCTCATAATTACGAATATTATATAATTACAATATTTTTAAACATTTGTTTAATTATAAAAACGAAAATAATTCGTAAAATTTAATTTTTATTAATCAGAGCAATCAAAATTTGCTGACTCCTTTAACATATGAGTAAATGAATTCTTCTAATTTGAGTTTTCACTTCAATATTTAAACAAATAACATGATTTTTTGTTGTTGTTACAATAAGTTCGATATATTTTTTTTTACTAAATTTTAATTTTCCTTGTAAATATTATTTCAGGTCCGTACTGGCTAATGCTCTCCGGCGCTGATTTCACAGTAGTACAGTTCTTTGCTGCAGTCGCCCTTTATCTCACTTATGACAGCAAAAGATCAGCTATATCGGCCCTCGTTTTACCGACGATACGATTTGAAACTCGAGATATTTGGCTCATCGCTTTTGCTTTTGAGATTTCGGCTTTTGTCTCGGTTTTATTCGACACTCTTATGATATTTAGTAAGTTGTTTTCCGTATTAGTTTTCAACAGGGTTATTTAATGTTCCATTTAACAATTAACAATTAAAATTTGTATAAATTCTACAGTCGGCAAAGAAGAAACGGGTTGTAGCGGTATTTACAATCACGTCCAAATTTATTACAGTCTACTCATAATGATAATTACCATTCTCAAATATTTATTACCAACGTGGACGTTGCTCGGTGTTTTTCAACCGATTCGCGTCAAATCTCGACCATCCGAAGTCGGGTTGACCTCGCATTACAACCTGGTAAAGTTATTGCTATTTTCACATATTTACACATATTTGTAAGCCCAATTATCCATTCATCTCATATTTCATTTTTTTAAACAAAAATCTTTAATTTCAACATCAAACGAATTGATGTTCACGGAGAAAGAAAAATAAACAAAAATAAATTTTTGAACAAAAGAAAAACAAGGAAAAACATTTTTATTCGAACCAAGAAAAGTAACTCAGAAGTAATTGAAGAATGAAATTTATTAAAATGTTTTTTTATAAATAAAAATACACGATAACGAGTCTATTCGAATTTTCAAAAATCCTCCAAATTTTTCGTATAAAAAACGGCACTAAATAAAAAGTAATCAGAAGTTTAATTATTTTGCAGTTTTTTTTTTTTCAATTAAAAGTTTGAACTCAAAAAAATACTCCGATTTTCATACATAACAATAATCAAAATGTCATTTCAAAAAAACGAATTATTTCCAACTAAATAACATTTTTGCTTTCGATTATAGGATCGTACGTGCGAGAATCAATACAGACGAATATTATTTTCCCCGAATCTCGGTACGTCAACATCATCGAATCATCCTACGATACCGTACCCGAACGATTCTCCGCTGTACGGTAGTTTCGGTGATTTCTCGTACACCGACAGTTTGTCGGATATTTCGCCAACAATAGCAAATCGTTGGAGTCTCGACGAGGACTCCGACTTGGTCGACAAACGAACGTCCGGTGATCTCGAACAATCGAAAGAAATGATCAACGGCAAATTTATCATTGGCCATAATCGACCAAGTTACGAGAAAACGGTCAAACTTAATGATGATAAAAATGACATTACCAATGCTCAAACGAATTGTGATCTCACGACTATTAACGAAGAAAGCCACAGTATGGCTGAAAGTCCACAAATATGAAAAGAAACGAAAAAAATATTCAAAACACTTTTAAATAAGAAAAAATGAAGAAAAAAACGTGCCTTGCTCAATCGATTCTAAGTCAAACCGAACCTAGTCGATCGAACAACGACGAAAATCTTGTGTAATTTAACGTAAGAAATATTATTGCGTGTTCAAAAACGTGACTACATCTTTTTCATTTAAATTTCTCTTAATAATAATATTAATAATAAAAATGTATATAATCGATGAAATTATTTGACGAATTTTCTTAAAATTGGAATTTTTTATAATTTTCGAATTTGGGTCATTGAAACTCAACGATTTTTATTTTAACCCTTGTAATTTTCATATATCTACATCTTTTTTGTGCATCGATCATCAGGAACAAAAAATCGCTGTCATTGGCACGTGTTTCCGTAGCATTGAATACAAAAAAAAACGAAATTAACAAGCATTTGTCTTTCTCTGATAATTGATTTTTTTTTTGATGATCAATCATAATGAAATAATGAAAATCTTGAGTTGAGGTCTCGTGTAATTTAAAGGAGTATTTTTTTTCGCTGGCGAGGAATTAATTGGCCAATTTTTTGAGATAGAATGAAAGTTGAAAGGTCAATTTCTTAAATATATTATTTTATGCTTTTTTTTTTTAATTACAAAAAATCCATTTCACATTTTAGTCGTTCAATTTGTTCTCTGATTCAGTTTTTTTTTTTGTTAAATTATATTTATAAATGTGAGCTAAGAACTCAATTATTATTGAATAATCTTTCTTCAATCTGTCGGCTTTTTATTCATCGTTTTTCTTATTCGAAGGAGATTTTCGCTTTCGCGTAATTATAAATATGCGTCGATATATTTGCAAATGATTGTACGCGATCGCAGATTGAACTTTGCATTTTTTTCATGTTGGTATCGTGTAGCCTACAAAACAATACGTTACTTCGATATCTTTATTTTATTTTTTTAATGCTTGAAGACGAAAAATAACAATTTACGTTTAAAATACTAATAGAGATATATTTCGAAATGACGAAGAAACAAAAAAGAAAACAGTTGGAATATGAAATCAAAAGACAGATATTTATTGGATAGAGAAAATATCGAGATAGAAGCGGGTTGACGACAAATCATCCGATCGTCTCTTTATCTTATTATTAAATCAAGAAAATATTCCAATGACGCGCCGCGTCCCTCCGCAAGAATACTAAACTAACAATAACAATGTTTCGCCCTCTAACGTAATCATTTTTACCACAGAAACCAAAATATTCTAAATACCTTAAAAAGAAAAAATAACAAATTGTTCAAGAGAGCTTTGAAAAAGTAGAGTTACGTTTGGAAAGGTCGAAACTAAATTTCAACAAAGAAATTTCGACTTAATTTTCCAATTTCTAACATCAAAAGTCATATGTATTTTTTTTCTTACATCAAATTTCTTAAAATTGAAAAAAAAGGGATCGACCCGCCTATGGCATATGTTGTTATCTTATCCCAACATCTGGAACTCTGAAATCGCATGAAAAATTTCGTCACGGTCATAATCAAACAATCAAAAAGTCAACGTCATAAATATTTTTGATTTTTGAGGTGTGTTTTCATTGCTTGTATACGCATGAGATAAAAAAAATTGTTTGAAATTTGGGACACACAATTCGTACGCTGTTTGAATGTCATCAAAATAATTACGTAAAATCACAACATGAAGAACTATTGGTTCGAAAATACGATCAAGAGAAATATGAATTCCTCTAGTAAAATGCATGAGGTTCCTTATCTCCCATAACAGAATAAACGACCATTTTATCACTTCTTATTTCTCAAAGCCTCCCTCCCCCTCATATTTCGTCTTCTTCGTACTTCTCGCGTTACATATTCCCTCCTCACTGTTAACCTGTCGCAATCGTTTTGATATTTTCCCCTCATTGTCATGTTTCGATCTTAAATACATATATATGAGGCACTCCAGGCAAAATCGACAAATACAGAATATCGATATAAAATGTTCTAAGGGGTTCTGTACGTCTAGTGTCGATAAAAATGAGTGTTTTTCAGGAATTTTTTTTCCCCAAGGTAATTGAAAAAATATAACAAAATACAACGTTGTTTATATTACAAGCAAAAAAAACCATCCTCACAGTCGACTTCATAAATCATTTAAAGATAACCGGATTTGACAAAATTGAAAGGATTCTTGTATCCCTAACAGATCAGCGAGTCCCAAAAAAAGTAAAAAAAAAGTGACCCCAAATAGAGTTCCAAATGGAACTTTTTTCCTCTCGTTCAGTGTGAACCGGACGTGACGTCATGAGTCTTAAACTGGGATTCCGAGCCCCAATTTGAGACTTTGCTTCTTGCTCCGGCCACAGCGTGACGCAGAGTCAAGCGTTTTCGCGAGCACGCATCATCCGCCGGGTGGACATATATTGCCGGAGCCGTAATACTATACACTATGCGACCGTCTGAAAAGACGGTCTTGTACAGAATACCATTAGGTATACACATAGCAAATTGCTTATTCCGGTTGCCTCGCTCGAAAAAGTTCCAAATTGGTGGTGCTCGGAGTCCTAAATAGGGACTTTTTTTCCTTTAAAAAAAGTCCCTAATTGGGACTCATGATGTCACATCCAATTCACACTGAGCGAGAAGAAAAAAGTTCCATTTGGGATCACTTTTGTCGACTTAAGCCCGAGTCCCAAATGGGACTTTTTTTCCGTAGTCAAATTCTGTAATTGTAAAGAAACAAACAATTTGTGACGTTTTGAAATTGTATGTGTTTTTTGCGAAAAATCTGACTCTTCAATTATTTGCAAAATATGTTCAGAACAAAATATCAAGAAAAATGACTCGACAGACTATAGAAAAAAAGATTTCGAAATTTAAGAAAAAAAGCGATACATAAACATTGAAGACTTCGAGTCATCTCGTCGACAGTGGCGTAAAAAGTAGTTTCTAGAAAAACACATTTAATTTTATAACTTGCTTATTGGGCGAAATTTATTAATGAAATTTTCTTCTGTATTCTTGAAGACTTGAATCGTGAAGACTTGAAGACTTGAAAATCGTTTTTTGGGAATTCTGGACGAACGTAACTCCTTAATTAAAGCTATAAACGAGAACAAATGACGATGCAGACGTCGAAGTGCTCGCATTCTTTATACACGCTCAACCTTCACTACTGTTTGGCATGTTGGCGAATTAACGATTTTTTTGTTAACTACTGCTCGATTCTCACAATTCAAATTGTTTACTTTGATAATTTATTCATTTTGTACACGTGACACAGAATTTTTTAACATGTTCTAATATTTCTTGGAATCGAAAGAATATTAGTCAATGAAACGTATATAATAAAAGGTGTACAATCGGAATGGGTCTGAAAAGACCCATTCTCATTGGGTCTGGAAAGTCTTATATATTTATAAGATAATTCATCTTTTATACGTCAAGTAACATACGCACACAGATATTGCAAAAGGGCGGGACGGTACGGAGGATGAAGAAAGAGAAAGAAAAAGAAAGTTGACACCTCCTTCTTTAGCCAACTCGACTCTTCTCATCGGCTATTTTCCCCCAATAGTGCCGCTTTTACATGTTATTCTGAATTACGTACTGATAATGCGAGAGTAATTATACACACACACACACACATATATATATATATATACATTTGTATGAATGTGTATATCTACAAGTATATTGGTTCCTCAAGTTTGTCCCCCCCTCCCTAGCCGTTTTAGGCTGCCCCCGAACGCTGATAAATAAAATATTGGTCGATAGTTAATTCAAATTCATTATTCGTGAACGATCGAACGAGAGAAATTGACACAAGTGAACCGCCACTCATCCGATCGAGTTCCAATTTTTTGACGCATTATTTATACAGAAACGCTTTCAACGCCACGATATTAATCAGTTTTTAAATATCTTAAATTAATAACTGTTATTTATTTGAATTGTTCTTCGAAAGGTCGATTTCCGGTCGCCTCGAACTTGCCAGTAAAATAAGCCGGATTAAAAAATCCGGGCAGCGTCGTGTTAGTGAATATATAATTTGGAGTGCTATTTCTGTTCTCGAATCGATTCGTCGTGATCGATCGTCGCTCGATATTTTGGTGAAAATTTGGAAAATTAGTATTTAATGTGGAAAATTGTTCGTCGAACGTCTTCTCCCCCTTCATGTTAAATACCAGTACTTGAAAATATTTTCACACTGGGCTACGGATAATGAGCGACGAGTTTGTCTGAACAATATTGTTCTGGGAATCATGGTTCATATGAAACGCAAGGTAATTTTATTTTGATGAATTTTTTTACTCGCGTTTATTTCATCATTCGCTTTTCGAACCGGAAGTTACGAGTGTTTCTAACTTCCGGTTTAACGGAACATGCCATCTGTTGGCCGTTGCTTGTACTGCTTTTGTAACGTTATTTTTTATATCCAAGAGACAATAATACAACATTTGCATGAAATCTGTCACTCCCCTTTCATTCAACTTTTGAACTCATCTGAAATCAATCGAACTTTATTAATAAAATCCGATTTCATTGACTCACTTTAAGACAACATTTTTTTTTCACAGTTTAAAAGTTTTTCTTCTTAAAGCTTGTCGCAAATAAAAAAACTACTAAGCCCCACGCCTATTGCCTAATATCTAATCACTATTTTGATAAAGCAAACGAGAAGTCTTCTAATCGTTGATCTTTGGAGTCGTTGATAAAAGAATATGCATTTTTGAGTTTTTTAAAAAGTGTCAGGGAAGTGTATACTTTACTTCTCCATTGAATGAGGCTTGCAACGTTGGATTTCCGATTGGAATTTTCGACGTCAGTTAGAAGGTTAAAAGAGCATTGCAACAAAAAACGCTGAAATGAATTACGTATAAATTATAATTATATATAAGAATTAAAAAAAAAAAAATGGTGGTCGATGTAAACGAGGCAAAAACCAAAAAGAGCGACGGGGAAACAAAGTTTAAGTGCTGTGCAGGGCAAAACCCGGCGAGAATCTGCATATGCATGATCTGCAACGTACTTTATCACACGAGATGTTTGAAGTGAGTTAAAAACCTACAGGTGGTGGATAATCTGTTTGTTGTCTGATGCTCGCTTAACACCCTATCGGATCAGCGAGTTCCTAAAATAAGGCCTAAAAAAAGTTCCATTTGAGACTCGGGCTTAAGGATGATCGACTATGACTTCGGAGTCAAAAAGGAGCCCAAATTCATTTTATACACAGCGATTCTGATTTACGTTAACTGATGTTGAATATTCGTATTATCGATTTTAAGAAACATAATTACTGATACATGAATATTTTATAGCACAATAATTCGGGAAAACTAAAAAAATTAGATCGTCAACGACCCTGTAATATTCTCCATATTAGATTATATAGTCGACGACTCTATATAGTATTCTCAATATTAGAATTGTAAGCAGCCAAACTTGGCAACGTCGCGATTGTAATATCCTGTATTGGTGTTTGTGACTCTTTTGTGGAATGTGCTCGTGACTTCATTGCTGAGAGTACAGAAAATAATAATCGAGCACGGTTTAACGTCTATTCGAGCTATGGAACAAAAGACTTTTCGGAACATGCTTTTGTTATTAGTCATTTATTTGATATTTACAGTTTTGTTGACATTTTGAGGCGGCTGATATTTAAATCAATTTCGAAGTAAAGCTAGGTTATGGCCGCCGGCGGCATCATGTGTTAGTTGCGACGTTGCCACGCTTTTGAATACTACTTCGTCGTTCTCACCATTTTCAACCGGAAATTGAAACTTTTTTGTAATATTACTGTGTAAAAAACCTGATGAGGTATGATTTTTCTATTTTTTGCCAAATTCTTATTGTCTCATTTATCAGAATCCAGGTTTTTTATCGACTAATCTTGGATTTTGAGAGAGAAAAACCGTGTTCACGGCACTTCCGGTCGATTTTGTTCCATATACGACGTGTATTCGGTGCCTCAAAATGCTTGACTTTGCAATTTTATTGCGAAATAACCAGATGGTCAATCTAGCCCAAATTTTGCCAATAGCCGCGTGAAATGTTCATCTACGTCATATGAAAATTTCAAGTCAGAATCTTGGATTCGACCTGATGATCGATCATCCTTAAGTGGACAAAAGTGACCCCAAATGAAGTCCCAAGTGGGACTTTTTTCCGCTCGCTCAATGTGAACCGGACGTGACATCATGAGTTCCAAATAGAGACTTTTTTTAGGGGAAAAAACTCAAAAAAAGTCCCTATTTGGGACTCCGAGTATCAATTTGGGACTTTTTCGAGCGAGGCAACCGGAATAAGCGATTCGCTATGTGTATATCTATTTATATTCTGTATGAGATCGTTTGGGACTTTTTTTAGGAGTGAAAACTAAAAAAAAGTCCCTATTTCTATTTCAAAAACGAACTATCCATCCAGAAATCTTATCTCTGGGTAAATGAAAAATGGCAAATTTTGTCACGGATTTTAGAGGATAAAATATAAATACCTTGCGGTTCCAAAACAACAAAGATTGTATAGAAAGCAGTTTTTGTGTAGTTTTTACAATGAATTTGTGGCGTACGTACATGTAGAAACGTGTATCGTGTGCACTTATACGGGTACGTACGGTTTTCTATGTAATTTTTGTTTCATTCATTTCCCGTAGGATTGTTTTGTACGTTCATTGTCCTCAGCTAACATAATGTCATAATACTAATTATTTGATATTTGTAGGATTTTCTATGGAAGCCCTTGAGACGACAAAACTCTTTAACGGACACCGTTCAAGGTGCTAATGATTTCATATGAAATTTCGTAATTCATTTACCGTACTTGGCTATGTTAGAATGATTTCATTTTTTTTTTCAAATCAAGAATACCATTTTTTTAGTAGTTTCTTTTCGAGGTGAAGTAACATTTTGTAGATAATGAAAAAGAAATAAAAGTTGTGAAAAAACATAGGTTTCATTTTAACGTAATAACAACAATATAGAGTGGTCATTTTATAACTAAGGTCGCGACTTTTTAATACTTGGCATTCTTTTTTTACTTTTTAAAAGTTTTTGCCAAGATATCACTGCTTTTTGAAAAACATGGCAGTACTTTGCTTCGGGAATAATGAATAGTAAAATGATGAAGTCGTAAAGTCGTGAAGTGAAACTGAGTGGATGAGTGAGCAGTAAAATGGTAAAATCGTACTGGATACTGACAGTGCAAATAGTAAAAAAATAAGTACATGTAAATACATTCTAAGTTCATAAATATAGATAATTATTTTATACAACTTTGCTACAATCTTTATTTTTCACTGAATATCGACATTAATAGAGTTTGCATACAAGTTATTGTCTTTTGACGTTTTCTTACATATTGCCGCTAACATTCGATATAAGAGGTACGTGAAGTGAAATCATACGGTGGGTATTTTGATGGCAGTTAGCAAAATGCACAAATATCATCAAACTACACTAATGCTTCTAAAACGTGTAATCAAATTACTTGATTCTCCTAAATATATATACAGGGTGTCCCATAGGAATGTGTGAAAACTAATGAGTCATTATTTTTTAAGTAATGAAAGGACTGCGAAAATTTAAATGTTTTTTAATAAAGGAAAATTGTCATTTTCATTTCACGTCTATTTTATTATATATAACAAAGAACTATTTAGTCCAAACTATTAATTTAAAAATACAGTGAAGAATGTGAGGTATTAATGATATATATTTTCGAAATGAGAACCATCTGAATTGGCACAAATATCCAAACGCTTCCTAAAACTATCAAAATCATGTTCTAATGTTTCGTCTGAAATGCCATTGACGAATCTTCTTAATTTCTTTAATTAAATCATCTATTGTTCTCGGGTTATTTTCATAGCAATGATCTTTAATGTAGCCCCATAAAAAGAAATCACAAGGATTGAGATCTGGCGAATAAGGTGGCGACTCTAATCCTGTTCCTCTAGCAAAGCGTGGGTACCCTAGGCCAATAACTCGATCGCCATAAACTTGATTGATAGACTCAAATACTTCTTGTGTGCGATGAGGAGCTGCTCCGTCTTGCATAAAATAAAAAGATTTAACGAGACCTCTCTTCTTCGCATAAGGAAAGAATTTAGTCTCTAACATTCCTTTGTATGTCTCTCCGGTGACAGTAGATTCAAAGAAATACAGGTAGATACCTTTTATTGACATGGCTGCCCACACTTTCCGGGGATGAAGAGACGTTGCCATTACGACTGTAGGATTTTGCGAGCCCCAAAAGCGATAATTTTGTTTGTTGAAGTAACCATTCATCCAGAAATGCGCTTCGTCAGAAAAAATGATTGCTTTTTCACTCAATTCTTCATTGATCGTCTCCTCCGTAGTTACCGAGACTGAAGGGCCTGGTAAATCTTTCCTACGGTCCTGCAGAGTTCCGTATTGTATAAAATTATCAATTACTCTGTAAAAAAGAACAATATTGCCGTGAGAATTCGCGGAAACTTCGAGAAAAAGATTATTTATGGAACGTTATAGAAAAATCAATATAAAAAAAATTGATTCTTACCTTCTAAGAGTAGTTTCGCTCGAAACTCTTTTAGTTCCGAACTTAGTACGGAATCCTCTAAATGCTTCACTGCAAATTTTTCCTCTTGTGTAGAAGCACTCAATGAGAAAAACCTTTCCTTCGATGGTAAGCTCACTCATTTTCACTAATGCCGTCCGCTTTCTACCGTAGTTAGAATAAAACTGACAAACCTCAGCTACATACTTGTAAAACGTAGGGCCCCTGAGAGGGTCGAAAGGGTGGAGATCAATCGTTTGGTTTTCACACATTCCCATGGGACATCCTGTATATTTCTATCTTTATATACTAAAACCTTTTGGCAAAAAAATGTTTGGACGCTTTTCAATCGAGAACCACTGAACGGATTCCTATGAATTTTTCACAGGAACAAAGCTCATGATTACACCACGGTGTAGGCTTTATAAAATTCCGATATATTGTTTTTTAAGGAAATGTGAAAAAAAGTTCAAATTTTTTATTCAATGTTCACCTTTAAAAACTCATGAGCAATTAAAAAAATGCTGCAAATTAAAATTTGCAAATTGCTTCCTCAAGATGGTCAAGATACACGGTGCTCAAGATGCACGATGCTCAAGATGCACGGTGCTCAAGATGCACGCTGCTCAAGATGCACGATGCTCAAGATGCAAGATGCTCAAGATGCACGGTGCTCAAGATGCACGGTGCTCAAGATGCACGGTGCTCAAGATGCACGGTGCTCAAGATGCACGGTGCTCTAGATGCACGATGCTCAAAGCTTACTCTATGAGGTGCTATATTTTTCATTTTGGCTTCCTCATAGAGGAAGCTTTCAGCATTGGAAATACAGACTTATACACAATATCTTACAAAATTTGCAAAAATTATAGCGGTTAGACGATTTTTCGAAAAACTCAGATTTTCGTAAAATTCGAAAAATCATAAAATTTAAACCGCTCAACCGATATTTCCCAAATTCAATACCAACCTTTCTATTATGATAATCTATTTATAAAAAAAAAATTAGTAATAAATCTTAAAATTTTCGGAAGTTAGAGCGTCGACACCCTTTTTTTGAAAATTTCAAAATGTCGTAGGATTCGTATTTTTTTTGAAATTCTGACAAAATTATCAGAGAATGAAGAGCTTGTATAGATTAACTTCTGTGCAAAACGGGAGCCCAGTATCTCAAATCGTTTTCGAGCTATAAGCGTTTGAATTTTGCAGTGCCATAACATACACACACACACACATAGACACACACATCCGGACATTTTTTCTAGATATGATTTTTCGATGTTTTGGGACATTTTGAGCACATTGACATTGAAAACTGGAAAAAAAATTTTTCACCGTCACATAGCTTCCTCTATGAGGAAGCAAAAATACAGATAAACAAGAAAAACAGATTACCTATTTAAAGATAATTCAAAAACAAAAAGAATGAGCGATGGCTGGGGTTCCAATTTTGGACAGAAAAGAAGTTACAGCTATTTTCGTGAAGTGATGAGAAATTTCACATTGAGCATCTTTTTTTGAAGCATTTTATTTGAAAAAAAAAACCGAAAAATAGTGTTTAAAATGGAAAAAGAATGACAAGGAGATAGACCGTGTAATATTTCGATACATTGTTTAATTTGTAATTGAATTTTTTTCTCATATAATATAAAACTGATGAAAATAAGAACAGCTACAATAGATATGGCCGAACGTTAGCAAAGCCGAGGGTACAGCTATGTGATCGTTTTAAATTATTTGTATAAACACGAATTTAAAAAAAAAGTATTTTTTCTGTTAATTTTTTTTAATATAAAATTTCAAGGGATTTAATTTTTTCAAGTGGAACAGGATGTGTAATTTTTAGTAGGTAAGAATTCCACAGACTGGATTCTCTCTCTGCCTGTTTCCATCTCACCCTTTCTCCCACTCTCCCTCTCTCCCTCTCTTTCTCATCCGCTCTCCCTGTCAACCTCTCTCCCCCTCTCCCTCTCCCCATCCCCCTACCTCCCCCTACCTCGCCCCCTCCCTCACGCCCTCCCTCTCTCTCCCCCTCTCCCTCTCCCTTTTACTCTGCCTCTCCCTCTCCTCCTCTCCCCCTTCCCGCCCCTCCCTCTTCACTTCTCCCCGCCCTTCTCCCGTTCCTCTCCCTCCTACACCCCTCCCCCTTACCCCACCCCCTCCCCCTAACCCCACCCCCTCCCTCTTCGCACCCTCTCTCCCCCTCACCCCGTCTCTCCCTCTCCCCCGTCTCTCCCTCCCCCCCTCTCTCATGTAGCCCTTTACCTTGAATGTGTAGACTTCCACCTCCACCTCCACCTTGACTTCCATCTTTATCTCTTTCGGCATCTGAATCTTCCAATCGTGGAAAGAGGAGAGTGGAAAACGTACTAGGTAACTGTACGATGACGTCAGAGGGTAGTCAAATGTAGACTTTTGCCGCAAAGGACGTGCGTCCAATGTAAACAAACCTAACTTACGCCCTTCTGTCTCTGAGAAATAACATCCTAAAATGAAAATTCTCAAATTAGGGAATTTTATTACGCAATGTTGCGTTATCTCCAGAATCCGTGGACCGAACAATTTCTAACAAAAACCACTTGATAGTAAAAAAAATCACTTGCATTACTAAGCCCCTCTTAGTTTCATTCACTCCACCCGTTGCTGCGTGGGAGGACTTTTAAAATTTAGAAAATTCGAAAAAACCTCATATTACTGTATATAAGAGTGCGGCAGCGCTCGACGAAAATTTTCTTGGAAATTTTTTTTTCTTGTTAATACTTGGCGTCGAGCCGCTACCGCGCGTCTCTTGATATACGCTAATAATTCTTCGTTGGTAGAGTTATGACCATGGTAGTGAACAAATCTTGGTAGTTTTAAACTTGCATAGTGTTTTTTTGTTGGTTGACATTTCTTTGGTAGAGAATTGAGCGGTAGAGATTTTCACGGGTAGGCTTTCTTTTTGGTAGGATTGTAAAGGTGCCAAAAATTTTGGGAGAGTTGAGGAATGATAGTCTCTCTCTTGGTTGAAATTTCCTTGATAGAGTTTGGTCAGGTAGAGATTTCCCTGATAGAGTTAATTTTTGATAGCATTGTCACAGTGCCAAATAAAATTAATATTCAAGTTATTATTTCATCATTTCGATCTAAATTTTTGTTTATTCATACGCTGCTCTCGTTGCGTGACTGCAGTATTTACGCGGGAAAATTTTTCTAAGGTACAATAGCTGATGCGACTAGTCAAATGAGTGCTAAATTTTCAAAATACATTTATGCAAAGTTTAATGCACTAATAAAATGAATTGACGATTGATTTGTATTTAATCTAAGCATTTAATCTAAGAAAATATTAATAACAATAGATTTGGAAAACCTGCAACTGATAAATGTAAAATTCCACGATGACATATTTTCATCGAGATTTTTCAAAGAGTAATCCGTAACTTTCAACTGATTTTAATGCACCACGTCTTATTTTGTTCTTAATTGGCTAAAAAAAAAAATATTCGTAAACCAATTGTTGTAATTTTCATATTAACAAGTTTAGAGAAAAACCTACGTGGTGAATTCGTAGAAGATCTCTTGAAGAACAAAATAAATCATGGTGCATTAAAATCGGTTGAAAAATACGGATTATTATTTGAAAAATCGCGATGAAAATATGACATTATGGAATTTTGTAGTAATCAGTTGATGATTTCGCTAATCCATCGTTATTAATTTTTTTTTTAGGTTAATAAAGACATGCTGTAATACACATCAACCTTCAATTAATTTAATTAGTGCATTAAACTTTGCATAAATGTATTTTGAAAATTTAGAACTCATTTGACTAGTGTGAAGCAGCCATATTGTCTTTTAAATCGATATATCGTAGCGTCTTCACTGCCCCGTACAGCATCAGAGTCATATAGGCGTACCAAAGACGTCTATACAACGATAAATCACAAAGAAGACGACGTCCTCAGTACGTCTTTACGATTTTCATGCTGTATAGATGTATCTACTGAATGCCAGTGGTGTTGTTTACTGTTGTGATTCTCTGCTTGAGTTAACCTCGAAAAAAACTGTACACAACGATTCTTTCCTACTATGTTTGTAAAGTGTGGATACTACATGCTCGAAGATGCAACTCTCGGGTCGAAAGGTATTTTTGAATAAAATATTAAACTTTGTATTAATATTATTATTCTTTTAATCCAATAGCGTGAAATTTATGGGCTCGTGAAAAGATTTGAGAATAATGAGTAATCGTGGTAATAATAACAATATTAGTAAAAATACTATTCCAAACGAACTCTTACGAAAATGACGTAATAATTAAACGGTCTTAAAAATCATGTTTTTTTTTTTCAAATAGATTGTTTTTTGCAAGTACTTGTATTTTGGAGTAAAAAAAAAATATTGAAAACCTCTATTTTATGTTCTAAAAGTACAGAATTTTTGTTTTCATTGAAAAATGGACGACACTAAAAAAATTAAAATATGTTTACACTATTGAATCCCTGGAAATGTTCTTTCAACGTAAAGCATATTACAATTAACATCAGTACTACTTTGTTAATTTATTGTTGATACCACAAGCAGAATATATATTTATTTCTAGTGTATCGTTAATTTATTTGTGTTGCAGTCACAAAAATTTAATTTACAGTAATTCTGTTGTAAATTCATGCGAATAAGCGTGATAAAGTTTTTACTTCGTACGAAACATGAGGAGATTGCGTAGATTAACTAACATTGTTGGGTCGAAAACTTTTTTTTTTATTCCAGTAGAAATTTATCTTCTTTCTACGTAAAAAATATTACTTCTGAATAAATTTTTGATACCAATGGTCATAAATAATATATGATCAAGACTTCTTTACAATGTGTTTGTAATAAGGATTACATATTTTTCGTATTAATTTAAATATTTTCTCTAACAAATTTAATTCTAACATTTACGCTAGATTTCCGGGAGAGTATAAATTTCATAGGCTATAATGGAAAAAGTGCTATAAATCTATCGTTAATATATTGTTAAGGGTGAATCCTCATGGCAAATGTTAAGAAAATCAAATTTTTTCCCCCTCAATATTACATTTTTATTCTTCTAGAATATTGCATTTTACAAACTGGTAAGCAAGCTGTTTACGTATTTGGAAAGTTGTACTTAAAAGAAATTTTTATGTTTTTTTCTTGCATTTATGTTTTTAAAATTGGTTCCAGCAATTCAAAAAAAAAAAACTACCCAATCGAATTGAGAAACCATCCTGCAGAGTGCTTATTTTTTTCATTTTTTAATCCTGCATAAAAAATGAGTCCTTTGTGTTCAATTTTGAGCCCTTTTTTGCTTGAAGAAAAATAAAACACATTTTTTTTCTGTTTCTAAATGTTCTTTGAAATTCGTCACATTTTTTATCTTTCTAAATCCAAAGTTGATAAAAAAAACCAGTTTTACATTCCTGTTTTGAAACTCGTTTAGTTTTTTTTTTTCTACGCACCAAAATAAAGCTATCATATCAGCCAAAGTCATGAGAGATTTTAAGAGAGATTAGAAAAAAACTTTGTTCATGCTCATGTAGTTAAAGCATATAATTGTCATATATAAAAAGCTTGGTATAGTGACCAAAAAAAATACTTCAAAAAAAAAACATTTGCAAACTTGTGCTCATTTTATACCATTGGTATGGGAATTCTCCCTTACTACATTTACCCAAAAATGTCATGCAGAATCGATTTTTAATGTTATTTAGATATACTTTGGAATCTCTTTGTTCCAATTTATAAACTAGAATATTTGAACTTAGAGTTAATTATTGGTAGAGCAATTATTTCGGATTTTTAATTATGAAATAAATGATAAATAATAATATTATATATCGTTTATTTCCAAGTATACCCTTGTGAGTTTTAAAAATCCCCTGACTTCTTCCTTTAACATTTTCTCGGCCAACCAACTCTCCCATTTTGATTATTTAGATTATTTTGTACTTTGTTGCCCTTTTCCACGTTTCTACTCCTATCCCTTCTATAATATTAATAATTTCTCAATCATTTTCTTAGATTCTGTCCCGGGGAGGTTTAATCAGCCAGTTACAACAGACCATAAGATTCAGTTCATCCCTTAAGATTCAAGACGAGGAACAAATACCATCCGAACGTTCCTTCAAGGTATATTTGTCGCAAAATTTTGCATTTTGAATTAATGTTCTTTAGCAATTACAGATATTCATAAGAAATGATAATAAAATTATTAATTATAACAGATGAAATAACAAACAATGATAAACTAATATAATTAACTATTTTTTCAATTTCAGTATGCAGATTTATCGATTCGATTCGCTCCGCCGCAGTTTCTTCAACCAAAACCCAATGTCAGCGATCTTACATTCGGCAAATATTTCACAGATCACATGCTCAAAATATTCTATTACGAGGCATTGGGTGGCTGGCAAGCACCCGCAATAACACCCTTTGAAAATCTTGTGCTTCATCCTGCAGCCAAAGTTCTTCATTATGCAGTTGAGGTAAGAAAGTAGTTATTCATTTTTTCTAGCATTAAAAAAGATATGAAGAAACAAAAAAAAAGTAGTCGGAATGTCGGTGTATGGCTCTGGTGATCCCCAAATTCAGCAGGCAGTTTTCAGAGTTTCTGGTAGTGGAACCAATTGGACTCAGCAAAAATATAGCCGCCTGTATTGATCGGGTTTTCCATAGTTTTTCTTGGCCTTCGTGCAAATGCGATACAGTCCCTGATAGACAATTCGTGGCACAATGACTGCACATCACGGTACTCTTAATGCCGACTGCACGAATTTCTATCCGGGGTGGTTCCTTAGGAAAGACTGACTGTGGTCAACACTCTTGGGGGGTCTCTCATGAAAATTAGTGGAGTGGGAAAAAAACGATGGGATAGGCTCGTAAAAATCCGCAAGGGTATACAAATGAACTTTACGAAAGGAAATAATCAATTATTAAATAAATTAAATATATTAAATATATTAAATAAATTAAATTTTAAAAAACGTGGAACCAAGTCAAAATTTGTTATGGTAATTCCAAATTTTTTTCTTCCAAATATCTACAAAATAAATATGAGAATTTGGAGGATAACGTTTTATTTTAAATCGGATCTTGCAAAATACATATGCAAATGAATTTACACATGATCATTAGAATCCATTCTTAAAATTATTTGCTTCAAATGTGAATTCAACGTTCTCGAATTAAATTATCTTAAATACGAAAGAAAAAAAATTGACTCAACCATGATACGAAAACCTGAAATAATTACAATATTTTGACGGTTGTGTGGACCAGCTGTCCAATTATTGGCAATCGCGTGATAATCAGGGGGAATAAAAGAAACATTGATAAGAATCGATGTCCAATGTCGTTTCTAAAAAACGACATAAAAACTAGATTTTTTTTTAAGGTACGAACATAGAAAAATCGTATGCATGTTAAAACTCATTGAATTTTTACTTTCGGTATTTCCAAGAGTTCGTAATAAAAAATTGATCACTGTATTCCGCGAATATTCCTGAATATAAAAGTACTTGGATTTTTTAACGTTACCGTTAAAAATCGATTAAAAAATAAAAAAAGTATTCGTTGTAAAATGATTGAAATTTACACAGGAATGAAACGGAAAAGAGCGCGAGAGCGCTTAGCAACTCTGTATTCGGTGTCTGCTAGCACATGCCTCCAGACGTGACAGTTTACCAATTTGACTGTGTTTTTCTTTCCTGTTCTCGAATGTTTTCACCGTATTTGATAAATATCGATAGAATTATTGGTGGAATTAACGTAAACTGACAAAATCTCTGCCATTGCGTAATTCCTTTGTGTAAATATACTATATAGGTTTTGTAAACAAAACTGACAGTAACGGCCATGACGCGTTTTACAATCCACTACGTTCGTTAAATTTCATTTATTAAACATTTTTTGAACAATAAAATATAAAAATATCCATTCTCCGTTTTTTATATTTCAAAAATAATAAAATCATCATTTTAAAGTCAGTTTTGCATTCGCAAACTTTGGTCTACAATGGATACTGCAAAAATTACGTAGCAGTCACCGATCTACCTTAAAAAAAACGTAAAGAATCTTTAAAAATGGAGCATTGTGTTGTTCGAAATCAAACTCGATCGCGTCAGCGTTGAACCAAAGTTGACGTTCAGCGATTGGGATTGTGCAAGAAAAAAAAACAGACAAAAAGAAACAATATGTCGTACGCCCATGATCGAGCATGATCTTGTGACATTTTTCCGATAACTTATCAAGGTTTGAGTGCTTATAATGTCAAGATTACATCGCACATCTGAAGTGATCTAAATGAAATTATTTCCTTCAATTTTGACAACCATATTATACAGAATCAACGGAAATAATTATTTCAAGTACTTTTCATGCAGACGTAAAAAAGTAAATAGAATTCTTTTGACAATAAAAAAAAAATACATCTAGAATCGATTCTGATAGATTCGATAATTATTTCATTACAAATTGGCTTCTAATCAAATGATTTCAATATTCTGAAAATAATATAAAAAATAGTAATAAATACATATAATAATTGAAAATATTATTCATCATTTTGTAACACAATAAATGAATTGCATAACAAAACTGCACATCAAGACCAATGAAATTATGCTACTAAATAGCTACTTGAAATTTCTGTCATCGAAATTGATCGATAAAGATACTTATTAAAAAAAATAGTATTCATCGAAATAATTATGAATAGATAAATTAATGGTATGTGGTTTGTAGAAAAAAAAGGAACCATCACAGTTGAGGAATAATCGAGAAAATTCGCTCTCGTTGAATGAGAAAGAAAACTACTTGGTCGAGAGTGTTTCGTTCGAAGCTTGCAAATAAATTCGATTATCTCGTTGAGAGAAGAAAAATGTTGTTGCAGCTGCTTCAAAATACGTGTAAACCTCGTCATTGCGAGATATCAGTAGTTACGAGTCTTGACCCCCTGATATATTTTTAAAAAACTTCGTTTCTGCGTGTTCTCGTCGTATTGTTTAAACGAAATTGAGCACGATTATTTCGATGATTGATCGATATGTGGATATTTTTTTTTTTTTAGCTGTTCGAGGGAATGAAAGCGTATCGGGGCGTCGATGGGAAAATAAGGATTTTCAGGCCTGATATGAATATGGAAAGAATGAACAACTCGGCAATTAGATCCGGATTGCCCACATTCAGCGGTTCCGAACTTATCAAATGCCTTCAAAGAATCATCAGTATAGATCAAGAATGGGTCCCACATTCCGAAGCATCTAGTCTATATATTCGACCAACCCTCATTGGCATCGATGTACGTAGTATACAATTTCATTAGTATTTTATTCAATTTTTTTTTTGTAATTTTTAATTTGTTTGTTCATTTTTGTTGCTGCAATTTTTCATTTGATCATTCAGTTCTTCGAATTGGATTTTTTTATTCCATATTTTCTTCGTAATATTCAATTTTATTATTAATTTTTTTGCTCAATTCCCTTTAGTAGCTTGTTAATGAGTTTTACAAAATTTTCATTTTTTAAATTGTATCGCAATAATTATCGTGGTTATCATAATTGGCTTTTGTTATCGATAAAAACGTTACGGCACTCATTCAATACGAAAATATTTACATTGGGTCGTCGTACGTGAAGCGAGAGTGATGCAAGTTTCGTTGAATTTTTCAAACGTTTTTTATCACTAATATAAGAAGTACATCGTGAAAACTTATTTTCTTACACGTGGCATAGGGGTATGAATATTGATGTATGGTTGATTTTTTTTCTTTTTTTTTCAACATATATAAAATTCAATATTTATAGATAAATGTGAACATGAATGCGTAGTTAAATGTCTCTTGATTTTAGCCTACGTTGGGAGTTGCCGCGGCGGATTCGGCCCTTCTCTACGTCATTTTATCACCAGTAGGATCGTACTTTAAAAATGCGAATGAGGAAAAAGGAGTGTCTTTGCTCGCGGATCCTCGTTACACGAGAGCTTGGCCCGGTGGTTGTGGAGATGCAAAAATGGGCAGTAATTATGCCCCGACGATACAAGTCCAACGCGAAGCCACGGAAAAAGGCCTTCAACAAGTTCTATGGCTGTATGGCGATGACGATCAGGTGACCGAAGTTGGCACCATGAATATTTTCATGGCTTACATCAACGACGATGGAGGTTCGTTAAAAAAAAATCAATAGATTTACATAAATATTTTAAAACAATAAAACTATCTTATTAAAATTATTTAGTTAATTTTTAATCATTCAAAAATAATAATTTACATTTTGAGGAAGAATTATCAATGTTTTTCAGTTGAAAATTTTTACTGGATCAAAGTTCCAAAACTTAGCAATTCGACAAAAATCGAAAAAAAAATCAGCCGTCTTTAAAACTTTGCAAACGTTTATTTTCAGCAATAATAATCCTACAAAGTTATTAACATATAATTTAAAATATTCTTTGACAAATGATCTTAAATAAACTTTTTTTTCGTTGCTTGAAAAAGGTTTGGTGAATTCTCCCAGTATTTTTTTATATATATTATATATAAATATATATATAATATATATTTATATATTATATATATATAATATATATATATAATATATATATATTATATATATATAATATATATATATTTTTTTTATATATATAAAAAATATATTTTTTTTTATATATATTTTCATTATATATATATTTTATATATATTTTATATATTATATATATATTTTATTATATATATATTTAATTATATATATAATATATATATTTAATATATTTAATAATAAATTAAATATATATAATATATATATTTAATATATTTAATATATTTAAATATATATAATAATATATTTAAATATATATATTTAAATTATATATATATTTTATATATATTTAATATATATTCAGCATAGGATTTTTTGGGATGTTTCCTTTTTTTCAAGATTTTTCCAAACACTTCAAAAAAATGCATAAACCTTACGACTTTAGCACGTGTTTTTATAAAACGATCGTATGAACGAAATTTTTAAAGTATTGAACGAACAATTTCTCTAATACCGCCTCCAAAAAGAGTAGGAAAGAGGAATTTCAAATAAAAAAAGAATAAATTCAAAATTATTATAGAAAATCAGAAAATTCATTTCGTACGATGAAGAAAAAATCGTGTGATCATTTGTTAAACAATTTTAGCAATTTGTTAATAATTCTTTGATAATTGTATTATCGCATATCGATGATTTTTTTTTTTAATTTTTGCGAACGGCCACGTTCTAAAAATTTTATGGAATTATTGGCTTAAATATGTGTAATTTATCATTAAATAATCATAAAAATCATTTCAACTCTCATTTTCAATACCTTACAAATTTTCATACAATGTTTTCTTTTCTCTTTATTTTTTTTTACATAGAAAAAGAATTAATTACCCCACCCCTTAATGGTTTAATCCTACCTGGAATCACGAGGAATTCGATTCTTGCGTTGGCTCGTGAATGGAATCAATTTCGAGTTACCGAAAGAACATTTACCATGGTCGAGGTTCGTCGGTTGCTTTCCGAAAAAAGGGTAAATTATCGTTAAACGATTGATCTCTAAATTTATTTCTGTATTTGTTTAGATATTCGCTAATAACCTGTAAAAATTAATGATTAATATCGCTGCATTAAATATCAAGTATTTATTTCGACGCTTTATTTATATACTCATGTGACATACTTATGTGAGTACTCATACAACATACTCATGTGACACCAGATAATAATAGCAATTTTTTTTCCAATTCTTAAATAAATGGAATTTCGACAAATAATAATAATATCAATTATTTTTTCCTAAATAATAACTTTTTTTTTTTTTAGTTGCTGGAATTGTTCGGTGCAGGAACAGCGTGTATTGTAAGTCCAATAGCACACATCGATTACGTTGGTGAGAATCTTCAAGTGCCAACAATGAAACAAGAAGATCCTCTTTGGAGAGCATTTCTTAAGCATCTCTCGGACATACAATACGGTCATATACGAGATCATCCATGGGCACTGGAAATCGATTAACGTTTATAAAGTCATGCGGGAGTGACAATATTGGAAAAAGTGGAAGCAGAGTAACTTATTTTCTCGAGATGTAAGAAAAAAAGAAGAGCGTTATTTTTTTAATCGAATCATGGACGAACCATATGGAGAAAAATGTTTCGAAAGGTCTGCACAGTATCGTGCACAGATTTTCATTTTTTTTTTTCATGATCGTAAAAGACTATACCGTGACTAAATTATCAAATTATATTTATGCAAAGAGCATCGAAATTTGATTTAAACGCGCGCCTCGCGCGCGTCAACTTCTTGCCTGACGTTATTTTTAACAATAAAATAAAAAAGATAACAAAATAAATCTTGACATTAGTGAAACCGTCAGAATGAATTAAAAAATATGATTTATCCATAAAAGATTATTATTTATCAAGAGCTGTGGTAGCGGCTTGACGCTAAGTATTTAAAAAAAAGCCAGCGCAAGCCCTGTTGCACATCAATATATTTGAATATGACGATCTTTCGGACTTTTCTTTTTACTTACTTAAGTTTGAATAAAATCTGCCTTTTTCGAGATGTATTTAGAATAATTATAATTCGCTATTGTTCTTTCCTGTCCGCCACTTGTTGAAAATGAATTTCTGTTGTTATAGATATTTTGAAGGACCAGCTGTCATTGTGACATTTTAGGGCCGACAGAATAACTTCAAAGTCAAAATTTGAGTTGAAATCTAATAGGCGCGAGTTACGTGCAACGTCATAGTGAACCAATTAGAATAGTGGAAAAGCGGTGACAAAACTGCAATTTCATGCGTTACTCATGAATTTTATATAAGAAGATAATTTTTTTATCTAATTTACGACAGTAAAAACAGTTGTTTTTTTCCGGAAATCTACCGTTTTTATTGTGTTTTACTGACAGTCGACAGTGAGAGAAGTTTGATTTTTTGTAGCATGATAAACTAGTAGAAATAATTCCATACAAATAACGGTAATTTCGTTTGAGAAACGCTCCATTTTGTATTATTTAATAAGACGACAGGATATCGAAGCGAAAAACGAAGGAATCAAATCGCTCGTCCTGTGAAATTTGTGCGCATGTATGTTATTGTGTTGTTTTTCTTTGCGCTTCCGTGTCCGCTCTAATGAATTCGTCTCATTACGCACGACCAAATGTACATATTAATTTTATTACGATTTGTTGTCACCATTTTTTTTGTAAATAAATAGATCAATTTTTTCAATAATTCAAGCGTTTGTTATTCAGGTACTCTCCTTCCAAATTAGCGGTTTCGAACGATTTTTTTCTTCGAAAGAAAAAAAAAGGCTTTTGAAGCAAAAAGGAAGTTGGAATGCAGCTGACTCGCCCACCTGTCAACTCGACGGCGGGACCAAATCCGTTTCCTAGTGTCAACTTCTCCATCCCCACTTTTAACAACACCGATACAAAAAAAAACATCCCATAGAAAAAGAGAGAGTATAAAACGAGCCAGAGAGGAAATACTTCAAGTGTCGGAGTGAAGGGCAGGAAAGTTGCCTCGTGGGTACGGACGTATTGGTGGATATAAGGGAACAGGGGAACGTGACACAAGAGAGAGTCGACTGTGAAACTATAATTTTTTTTCAAAAGTAAAAAGGAGAACGTGGGGTGGTCATTTTATTTAAGCAGGCGATGTATAAGTCGTTCAGTCGGTAAAAATCCTGCTGCAGATTTTTCTTTGACACAGTTGAGTTTTCGAGAAAATCAAAAGTTACACATTGTTCTCCTGCTTTCATCAGAGAATAAGGTGTAACTCTTTTTTTTCTCGAAATATCAAACGACTCCAAGAAAAATGTGAATCTGCTTTTCAGCTGTCTCTCTCGCACTCACGCAGCTGATAGAGCGCCTTAAGGGGATGGATCAGTCACCCAACCTCACCTCGAATTTTCGAAGTTGAAATTCTTCGATACGGTTTGACCGATTACAAAAAGGCTCTGTCAGCGCACGCAGGACAATGGCAAAAATGAGCTGGCAGGGCCTTTTTGTAATCGGTCAAACCGTGTCGAAGAATTTCACTTTCGAAATTTGCAGCTATCTCTCTCGCACTCATGGCGGCTCAGTTGGTATTACTACTGACGCTACACAACGTTTTTTTCGGCGCCTTCTTCTGACCAACGTGATGAGTCATTCGTGTCCCAATGCCATTTTTGTCCAATTAGCACGATAGGAAAAATCTCAAAAAAATCACAAAGTTAGTTTGATCCATATACTCATACTCAAACGTTACGTTCAGATATTTTTTCCAAGGATTTGCCAAAATATTTTTAATATGAAAAAAATAAATAAAATAAGCAAAAAAATTAAAGTTAAAGAATACAGGGATACATAAAAAATGAGCCATATCAATTAAATATTACCGGATACATTATTTTGGATAATGAAAAATCGGAATTTCATCGAATAAAAAATCGAAATTTTTCAAATAAAAAAATTCGTATATCGATAATACTTAGCAAGTTAGAAAATGGGTAAGTAAAAAAATATCCATAAATGCAAAATAAAATAATGAAGTCGCAATGCAGTGAGCAAACAACGAACGTCGAGCTTACTAGGAATATCCGAATAGAATTTCTTTTCCAAAGTTTTTTAAATATCATCGACGCAAAAAGACATGATGACTAATGGAAATGTTCGCAAGTCATTGAATGAAATTATAACAATCATTGAAACTCTGTTCAAATTACCGCTCAAAAGCTTACGTTCCGGGCCAACGTGGGTCATTCGTGTTCTTTCGCAATTTTAGCAGCTCGGCACTCGGGGGGGGGGGGAATGTACGCTGGAACGGGACCTTTTTTGCAGATTTCTTTTCAATTGAACTTTTTTGACGAAGGGTACCAATTAAGGTGAGGCGACAAGTTTAACAGGACTCACCGAAGTTCAAATGTGCCTGGATACAAATGTCCCATGTTGGTCTGGGAAAGGTTAAAAAAAATTGTTCAACAATTAATCAGATGATTTTTTTCCGTCGTATGAAATGATTTTGTTGAATTTCTAGAAAACTTTTCAATTTTATCGGGCTTCTTTTTTTTAATTCCTCCAGCAAACTGCTCGTTTGAAAAAACTTGTTAAAGACTATTTTGTAAACAATATATTATAATAACTTTTTAGAATTATTATTATACTGAAATATAATGTTTGTTCAATTTCAAAGATGGCTGAATTTTTTCAAAACTTTGTTCAATTGGAGTTTCGGTATTCTAAACCAATAAATTTTTTTGCTAAGAAACATCCTCAATTGTACTTGCGCGTTCACAATTATCGAGCTTAGAATACTCGATTTTTTAATTGTCGTTTTTCTTATTTATTCGGTAACTTTGCAAACTTCCAAATAGTGAGTTTCATTAAATCGTCGATTTTGAAGGTTTGAGTAGTTCTGGAGCGTTTTTTTTCGATTTTTCCTCGATGAATCTACAGTAATCCCATAAGAGTCTTGATAGGACAAGAAAATTATTTAGAACGAATTTGAAAAAGGGCGCTGGTCAGTCGTATCGACTGGACGAGATAAGGGAGATGTTTTTAATATTGACCGAAGAGAGTATAGGGCGATTTGGAGTAATCGGCTGAGTACGGTTGACAACGGATTTGACACGTTCTAAAATCGACCGCAACGAAAGTCGCGCGATTCTCGAAAGAACGTAAGGAGCGACGAACACCGACGACTCCGTCATCGCGGTGATCATATTTTCCTGCTCGTGTATATTCTACATTCTGCAAGTGTGTCGCGCGAGGCGATCTCGCTGTCTCACGTACACACACGGAAAAAAAATGGACGAAAATGGCATGTGAGGTGTTGTTTTATTGCATCAGTGAAATGTTTGGTTATTACGGCCGCCTAGAATGGGAGGCTGCATAGGGATTACGAGGGCGAGGAACTCCTCGGTCGACGATACTTCGGCTAATTCGACCAGAACTATTTTCGGTTAGTAAGTCGCTTCAATTTTTTTTCGTTTTTCTCCTTTTATCGTTATCTCTTCCCTCTCTCTCGCTCCTGTGCGCTGTCGACCTTCCGCCTTGGCGCCCCTCTCCGCCCGCGGCGCCTTAACAACGACAAAAACAGGCCTAATTTTCTATCTAACCTTCCTTTCATTTCCAAAACATTTTTTTCAGCAACCTGCCCATCCCCTTCTTCGTCACTCCTCCTCTAAACCCGCAATAAAAATAACCCAAACAAAAGTTTTTCACCTTTTTCATTCGCCTTCTTTACTCCGCAGAAAACTTCGACAATATCATTTCCAATTTTATACACCATTTTTTTTCGATAGTCAAAGGTCAAGGGTGATGCACAAAAATGCTTCGTTATTCGCTTTTTTTTCTGCGCCCCCTTCTCCCAACTCTTATCGGCAAATGTTTTTTTTTTACTGTTGCAAAGAATTTTATAGACGTTCGGTGTTCCTCTTTTTTTTCGATAATACGCTTTTGTTTATATTTTTGTGTTTTTGTCTATCAATTGGTGCTGCTTTGTTCTTTAGGGTTAAATATTTTTTTTAATTTAATTTATGTCATTAGATCAAGTATTTTTGGTGAACCTCCTCGATTTTTTGCAAAATAATCGGTTTTTCTTCTCCGTAATTTGATCGTAAACACGCGATGTTCGATTTTTTTTTTTTTTATTTCACTAATGGATTCGCGATCTTTTTTATTTTACTTTAAAAAATTTTTTTACCACATTTTATTCACATTCGATTTTTCCCATGAAATTGATTATTCTTGGTTTTTCAATTTTTTCGTGGTCCTGCTTGATTTTTTGCGAATAATTTTTTTTTCCATATTCTGATTGTAAACCTTGATCTGGTTCGATTTTTCCCAAAAAAATTGGTTCCTTTTGATTTTTCTTACATATGTGATTTTCTATTTTCATACTGAAACGGGAATGAAAACAAAATGCAGCAAATTCAAGAAAAAATCATCCACTGTGCCACGAAGCGATAAGATGGAAATCGGATGTACCATTGACAGAGGGACAATTGAGAAGTAAAAGAGACGAATTTTGGGATACCGCTCCAGCTTTTGACGGACGTAAAGAAATATGGGATGCCCTGAGAGCTGGAGCAACAGCAGCCGAATCGCAGGATTATCAATTGGCCCAGGCCATTTTGGACGGAGCCAATGTTTCCGTACCCAATGGTTATTTGACCGAATGTTACGACGAACTGGGCACTCGTTATCAAGTTCCCATTTACTGCCTCTCTTATCCCATCAATATTGTCAAGGAGGACAGCGGGCGAGATTCACCCGCTGATTGTTCCGGTACACCTTTTTCTAAAAATGGTTTTCATTTCTTTGTTTTTATTTTCATAATCAAAAACAGAATTTCACGAATTTTGTCATTTTTTATTATTTTTATACGGTTTCTGTTTACAATTTTTTTTTTTTTTTTAATATTATTCAAAAATGATTCAGATATCAGATTAATATTACAGTTGTCTCGTCATAGTTATGTTAGAAAGTTATCTCTCCCGGTTAATGTATGAAAGCTTGGACGTAGCTTGTGGAATATCCTCATAATTTTAATTAATACATCTTAAAAATAACAACATTCCTTATAACTTCAATACCAACTTTTACTTTCTATGGGTAAATCTTTGCAACTAAACGGTAAAAATTCTAATTTTTTTTATGACAAATTTCGTCATATGTAGTTTCGTAATTAATTATTTTCTCAAAAATTTGTACAAAAGTTTTGGAGTTATCGTGAGAAATGTGAAATTTTCAATTGCTTCCCATAAGAAGTGCACGTAAAAGTGCAGCATGATTTATACGAAATATTTCAAATCGGGGGTGGTGATTTCATTCAAAATTTGGCATGATCACATAGTAGTGTAGTGAGTATATTCTCTGAATAAATTTAAAAAAAATTTACAGTAGAACAATTTGGCAAGACACCTTGAATTGTATTCTCATTTACTAAAAAATAAATATTAACGTGGTGAAGAAGCTTATGAAATTAAAACGACATTAAGAAAACATGAAACTGTTTAAGCAATAGTGTAATATGGAAGTTGGTCACTATTTTTAAAATTCATCTTTTCAATTAGAACCTGTAGACGGTGGAACTGAATTGACCCTTAAACTGAGACTGTCAACGACCCTGGGTGACGTCAAATTGCCAGTTTACAGTAAAGACACTATTGGAATTGCTAAAAAGAAATTACAGGTGCGTATAATTATACGATAATGAAAAATATTGTTTTGTACGAAAATTGCTAGTTGAATATTGCTGAAAGTTGACAATTTTTTCATGAATATAAATAAACGAAGCATTACATTACAAGACGAGTGTCAAATTAACAAGTATAATATTTATTCAATTTAAAATTATATATAAATAATATTTACATTAAACATTGACAGCGATGGATGGGCGGTCGGTATGTGGCTCCAGATTTCCCAAATAAAGCAGCCTCCGACAAAACCAATACTTAGTTGGATGACTGTTTAGCCATGCACTGGCTTGCACATCAATCGCTGAGTGGAAGGCAAGTTTTCTGAGTTTCTAATGGTGCTAACCAACTGAAGCTCAGTAAAAACATAGCCGTCTGTATCGGCCGGGTTTTCCACAGTTTCCCTTGGCCTTCGTGCAAATGTGATACAGCAGTGTGTTAGGAAAGAATGGCAGTGGGCAAAAACTCTTGGGGGGGGGGGAAGTCTCGCAGGGATATGGAAATTAATAAAGTAGGGGAAAAGTGAGGTTAAAGTGATAAAAAAAATAAAAAAATAAGATTATTTCTATTAAATGATAGAATATGAGTTTATGAATTATTCATATTGTAATTAACAAATTATTTGTCATCCGGTTGATCGTAATCAACTAATTTATTATACAAATACCTGTTGATATTATTTTCAATGTTCCTTCGTACACTTGTGGGTTTTTATGAGCCCATCCAATCACTTTTTCCCTCTACTTCACTAACGTCCATGTTCTTGCGAGACCCCCCAAGAGATTTGCTCACAGTCACTCTTTCCTAATGCATCACTGAATCGCATTTGCACGAGGGCCAAGAGAAACTGTCAAAAACCCAGCTGATACAGCAAGCTCCATTTTCCGATCGATACCCGAGCCTGTGCATGACTAAGCAGTCACCGAACCAAATATTGACCTCATCCGAAGCTGCTTAACTTGAGATCACCGAAGCCATACACTGGCTACGAATCCATTGCTGTTGGTATAAATGTGTTTATACTTCCTTAATCTACCAAATTTTTCAGCAAATATTTCCAATTAAAAGAATTATTTTTGAATTGATTTTGTTATTGTTTAAAAATGGTTCAAATGACAATTAAACCATAAATTCTTTTGCAGAGCCAAGAGGGACTTGAGCCATCGAAGCAGAGGTGGTTTTTCGGAGGCAAATTACTTGGCGACAAGATGCACATAGAGGAGGCAAAAATTCAGCCTGGTTACGTTATACAAGTCATTGTTAATTCGGAAAAAACGGACGACAGTCCATCTAAGACTAGTTGAACGCGACAAAGCAGCTTTTTATTAATATTATTATTATTACTATTATAAATATTAATATTATCATTATTGAAACATTTTTTTGTGCGGCACGCTTCTATATCAAAACAGCAATCAGCGATGAGCCCCTTCCTGTACGACAATCAAATTTCTTAATTTTGGCACTTTTTTCTATGCGCAGAATTCCGTCATTTTTTTATTTACGCTTCTCGTTAAAAAAAATATTTACAAATAATCTGGTAAACTGCTTTCCAAATCCCATTTTCCCGATGAATTTATGGAGAGTGCAAAATTAAAGATAGATTTGTGGTACAGGAATGTGCTGATTGAAAATATCAAGAAAAAAAAAGATAAATATGTACAGAGTAAGGTCGACTGAAGTTTTACTGCATAGATGTTTTTTTGCATTAATATATATATATATATAAATCCATTTGTATTTAGTAACAATGTTACTTTATACAACTAAGATTTAGAGAACTAAGTAATAACTAAAAATTCGTATTTGAAGAAAAAAACGAGTTTTTTTTTTCATAAAAATGGCTCGCAATTATTTCGTCACGTAATTTTGAGTTCAGTGATTATATTTTTTGGTTCTCAAATCCGAGTTTATTGAAATTTTGGAAACTGATCGGCAGGCCTAAAAAAGAAAGCCTAAGCCCCGATTTTTCATTTCTCTGTAATATTTTTCTTTTCAAAAATTCTTTTCTTGTCACATTTTGTATTTTGATAAAAAAAAAGAATCACAAATATTTTGTTCGTTTTTTTTTATCGAGTGAAATTCAAAAATCTTCAATATTCGACAATTTGGTCGCAAAAAAGGGCAAAACATGAGAATTTCTGGAATTAGCGTCTGTCATAGAATCAAATTTGAGAATGTTAAAGAAAAAAATGTTTTAAAGAACGTAAATTAAAAAACAGACCCAAAATACGAGAGACCAATTTGAATTTCAGTCGAATTTGAAGCTCACCTAAAATGTTTTATTTTGTAATTAAAATCAATTTTTTTATGAGTATCTTTTCGTACGTGCTTGACCGTCGAGTGCTTGAATAATTAATGGATTATTGATTAACGAGGCATTATCATGCGTGCGACAAAATACCGTGTAATAATGCGAGAAAAAAACCGAGCAAAAGAAAACTAATATCAAATGTTAAAACATAATTTTGCAGAAAATCATCATTCGTAATAATATTTTCGGCATTTTTTCAAAGGCTATTTATGTATATCACTAAATCGTACAATTGCGATTAATTCGATGTGTCCGAGCTTTACAAAAGAAACAGAAAAATATCACTTTCGTGTGTAAATTGTTCTCTTTGAGCACGAAAATTTGTAAATTAATCATGAAAGGTGAATTCGTAATGGGAAGTTGGTAAAAATGCATTTACGATAATTGTAACAATTTTTTTTTTTGCATTGAGAAATGATCGCAAAAATCTTTATTTTTTTTTTATCAGACTAACTGTATCGAAAGCGAGTGGAATTGTCGATTTCACACGCTTCTCTGTCACTTTTGTTGATTCGTGCATCGTAATTATTATTATAATTATAATAATACTTATTTGTACCACATTTCGAAAGATTAACAAATTGTGATAACAAATATGCACGGTTCGTTTATTCGTTCCAATCGAACTGACAAAAATGAACTTATCCTTTTTGCTATTAAAACAGACAAAAGGAAGAAAAAAAATATTCGTGATACAAATTTGAGACTCGCGCACACCGCTATAATGCTTAAATCCTGTTTTTTTTTGTTTAAATATTATCGTCTTTCAATAATTTGTGCAGCACAATAACGATTTTTGCGATATATATATATATAAATATATAATTTTTTTTAACAACAATGTATAAAGTTTAACGAGTGCTCAAACGCCTGTAGATTTAGAATGAATAGCGAACGCAATGTTTTTTTTTCTGTTTTTCTAACAACGTAAGCATCGAAGCACCAACTGCGATTTTTTATCAAAAAGTGTGTGACGAAAAAGAAAAAAGCGAAACAGTCGAGGAATCGACGAAAGACGCGAGTTATGAAGTTGATCGAATTAAAATCGTGTTTTTTTTTTGTAAATAGTCAAAGGAAAGAAAAAAAGAGAATCCGTGTAATTTTGAGAAAAAAAAACAAGTGCAATTTATCTGATGCGTGGCGCAGCCCCCCGTTTTTATGTAGACATGGCCACGTTGGACCAAAATGTGTACGAAGAACACGTTTAAAAAAAAAATAATATTAACGAAAGAATATGAATAAAACAGATTTTAACGGAGAAAAAAGTGGAAAAATGACTGATTGGAAACGACAAATATAGTACGACTGCCAATAATAAGATTGTTTATAAAACTGAAAAAAATCGACTTCCCCTCCCCAACCCTTGTGGTTAATCAAAAAGTCAGGATTATATACTGTTGATAGAAAAAAAAAAAATTGTCAACCCAAATTGTTTTAGCAGGAAAATTTTTTATTGTAATAAAATATAGTTAAAGGAGGGGAAAAATGAACACTAATTAAGCAGGGTTTTTTCTAAAATGAATCGTCGAATTAAAAAAAAGAATTACACATTTTTTTAATAGTCCATTCCAATTGAGTTCGAGTAGAAAAATAATAATGGAAAAAGGAAAACAACAAGCAGTTTTAGTCGGCGTACACATTTGTTGCGTATTGAGCTTTATAATAAATCGATTGGTTTTTTTTCTCCTTTTTGGGCAACGAGACACTAAGATTTTGCCATTTTTTTCACTAACGGAGATATCAAAAGGCGAATATTTACGAGCTTCTACTTCACGACTTGGAATTCAATCAATTCTTACCGGAGAGTGAATTTTTGTAACGTGTAAATGTTTTTTTGTTTTCTCGTTACGTACTCACATATTCAATACACGATGCATCGTCGAAATAAAAAGAAAAGAAAAAATATGTTTTTGTCTGGTTCCTCTGCGTTTTCAATTGTTTTCATCTCGTTCCTCAAAAAACAATTTATTGAAATAAAACTCCAACGGAAGTTAGGATTTATTTTGAAAATGTTGAGTATCTGCAATTTCTTAATTGATTTTGGAATATAATTAGAATTGCAGTTTTCGTGTTTTTATTCACAATATTGATCAAATATCATGATTTGATGAATTTGAATTGTTTATTGGATTTCAAAAAAATTATTTCAGTGTCTATTTTCTTTTTAAAATCCTTCGTATATTTTTATTTTTATTTTTTAAAGCTTAATGAAAAAATGTACAAATGTTTTACAAGTCTTAAGACTATTAATGTCATAATTATTTAACGATTTTCTTGATGTGCTTCATCTCGTGACAGAGCCACGTGACCGTGCTCAAAAGTATGAGACTTCCGGATTGATGCATCGCTGCTAAAGGTACTAAAACGTGATACAACAATGTTGATATTCCTAGAAGTACTTGAAGATAACCCGCGCAAACAACCGCTTTTACCGCAGCGGATCCACGGCCAGGAAGTTCGAATTTTCGTGATTTTAGGCCCATCAACGTAATAACGGTGAGAGTCGTTATTCCCTGGAAAAAAAATGAACCTTCAGTTCCAAAAAATTAACCAATTTGGTTGGTTACAGTTAATCCATTATTTATTTTTGTTTACTCCGCATTTATTCTAATCTGTATTTTTCAACTTTAAGGATGGGGATGACACATGTTTCTCAGTCCAGAAAAATTCTTTGATTCAGAATTTCGAAACTTCGCAATTGGACAAAAATCTGAAAAAGTTCAGCGCTCTTTAAAACTTTACAAACGTTGGTTTGCAATAATAATTATAAAAAGTTATACACATATTGTTTAAGGAAGGACCTCGGTGAAATTTTCAAATCATTGAGGTCTTTTCCGATTATGCTAAAACTAGATGAATGTTTCTACTATCTTAAAACTAAGAAATAACTGGAAAAACCGCTCTGCCAAACCGTATTTCCGGTCCAGAATGAGAAAACACGAAAAAATTGTTTGTCGTTGACAAACACAGATTTTTTCACAAATTTCTGTAAGTATTATGAACAAAAATAAGTATCCGTTTTATTATCCTACCATTTTACGTAGAATTACAATTTTATTCATCGATTTTTTAAATTAATTTTGTTTTTAAATCTAATACCGAAAAAAATCATTACCAACTTCCGAAAAATCAATTTCTATAACTATAAATCGAAAAAATCCAATTGAATATTAACATTACGGGATTGTCACGTGACGAATAACTTATACGAACGAATTAGCAGTATATAACTATATTAATTAAATGTAATTGATTTTAACAACGAGATCTGTAGTGTGAGAATAGTGACAAACGACATTAGTTTTGAAGTCGTTCAAATTTGAAAATAAATATTTGAAAACAAAGATAAGAATTAATCAAACTCAAAATCATTTAATTGACTATAAAGGCAATTCATGAACTGTAGAATATTAGATTTGAAACAAAAAAATTTTTCAAATAAACGAAAAAAAATTGTAATTGTGCTAAAAATGATTAGATGATTAAACGAATACTTATGGTTTGTTCATAATACTTACCAAAATGTGTTAACAAATTTGCGATTGTCAACGACAAAAACCTAGCCACTTCAATCATTTTTTTCATGTTTTCTCGTTCTGGACCGGAAATACAGTTCGGCAAGACGGTTCTTACAGTTATTTTTTTGGTTTTTGGATAGTAGAAACACTCACCCAAAGATTTAGCATAATCCGGAAAAACCTCGACGAATTGGAAATTTCACCGAGGTCCCCCCTTAATCAAGATATCCCTTGATAAATAATCAAATTTTTTTTCGTTACCTAGAAAAGTTTGATGTTTTTTTAAATATATATAAATTTTCTTTTTTTAGTATTTCTTTTTTTTTCAAGATTTTACCAAACTCTTCAAAAAAATGCATAAATACTCATGAATGTTGCACATGTTTTTTGTAAAACGATTGAACATGGTATGTACGAATTTTCTGAGGCATTGAATGAACAGTTTCTCAAATATTGCCGCCGAAAAAAGCACATAAGATGAATTTCAAAAAACAAGAAAAAATTTCTAAAAAATTCAAAAGTTTTCTAAGAAATCATCAAATTTCATATGACGGAAAAAATGGTTTGATTGTTTGTTGAACAATGTTTTTTCAACAATTTGTTAATATTGTTTTTAATAATTTCATTATTGCATATTCGTAACATCTTAAAGCTGGCTGAATATTTTTCCAAATTTTTTCCAAACGACTAAATATTGAAATTTTTATGAAATAAAATTAATGGCATGAATATATGCATCCTTAATAAGTTATTATAATTTTCATAGGCTATTATACACAAATAAATAAGTAAATAGAACACTAGTTTTAACTAGGATGAAAATTATTGAATCGAAAATTGTTAGAATTTCACAAGAATGCTAAAACCAAGTAAAAACAAGTCGTTCAACGGAAATTGCTGTGAGCAATTTTTTTAAAGTTTCATAAGATTAGAACCAAAGATACGAATAAAATTGTAAACAAAATGAATAATAAAATAACGAAAGAAATTCAGAATAAAAAAAAAACGTAATCGGTTATTACAAAAAAGAAAACTCAAAAAGTACCAATATTCGATGATCGAACTGCACGGTAGTGGGATTTTCGGTGAAATTTTTAAAGATGGGTTCAAGGACGAACAAATCTTGAGGGATCCAGCGATCCGCCATTTTGGGAAAAGAATTGTAGATCAAACCGGCATTGAGACCAGCGACGAATGCACCGGAAATGGCGGTGGCGAAAACGAGTCCTTTGGTTGTGTGAACAATGCGTTTAAATTTTCGTAGACCATCGTACATGTTGACGGGGAGGTTTCGAGTCCCAAAAAGATCGACGTTCATTTTTTTCGCTGGGAAAAGATGGTCGAAGGCGTTGTAGAGAAACCCGGTGTAAATTAACAAAGCCAGACCGAGATGCGAGGCGAGTCGATATTGCGAAACTTTTGGAACGTCGGAAGGACCGTCGAAACGATCTTCTAAACCTGATTTTACCATATACCATCCCATAAGACCTTGGAGTCCTATCAACGAACCCAAAATCAATACTCTAGGCTTTACTGCTGGCGTTAACATTCCTTTTGCCCAAAAATATGTCGCTGGCAATGCAAACGTTATTCCTATTAATCTACCCCACATTCTGTGCATATATTCCATCCACCATATCTTCTTGAATTCCTCCAACGTCATGCCTTTATTCATCCTGAAAAAAGTTTACGTTTTTTGAAAAATAAAATTAACATTTTTTTCAAATAACTTAATTATTAAGTTTATAGATACATTTAAAAAATCCTATATCAATTAAAGCCTCAACACTGCCTGTAAAAGCCAAAATCACTTGGATAGGAAACACTCAAAGGAAATTTAAAAAAATCGCAGATTAACTCAAATTAAAAGTAAAAAATAACTCAAAATAGATCCAACACACTGATTTGTTTGAAGAAATTATCTTACATTTTGTATTCGGGATATTCTTTGTATCTCTCGAATTCTTCAATCCATTGAGTTTCGCCAGAGGGCATTTTTTCGCCCAAAAATTTCCAAGTCACCATCGACAATCCCGATTCTGTGAGTCTCGTAATTCCACCTGAGCTCGTACGTAGGTTAAAAGAATAAATCAAATATCTTCTCAATAGAATTGATATTTATTTGATTAAAAAAATAAATAAAACAAGTTTAACAAAATTTGTACAATTTAATCTATTAATACTGATGTATCATTTTTGTTTATATTTCATTGAATATTTTCGGTGAATTTTATACTCGCTTTTACATATGCATTCTGGAATTTATTTGCCGTAAGTTTTTTCGACTATTATTTTAACGACATGACGAACGAAGAAGTAAAAAATTGTGTAGCTCATTGTACCTAATGCTACGGCGACAAACACCATTCCGCTGCAAGTCAACAACCAAGAACCAACAATCTTCTGTGATTTTTGGCCCATCGCAGACGCATGTCTTACAGGTAGGCTTCCAGTTTTTTTAAGCAGACCTTCCACCTGATGGCATACAAATTGTTTAAAATATTTTAGTTCACCATGAATTTGGAAATCCTATTCGATGAAAAATTTTCATACAATTTAGAAATATTGTCGAAAATTTTCTATGATTGGCAAATATTACAAATTTATTTCATTTCATTTGAAAATATGAATTAAAAAATGGCAATTTTCAGATAACTGTAAAAATTTCAATAAAAACGCAAATTGTATTTTTTAGTACTATCACGTTACCAATTGAATTCCTAATTCTTAAGGGGGATATACACACCTAACTGGTTTCGAAAAATCAATTAAAAATATTTTAATTTTTTTAATGTTTGATAGGTCAAGAGTGTGCGGTGCTAGTTTCGAGTAGAAGTTCGGAAAAATGACAGTTAAAGCCTGTGGAAACATTCATATTTTTTATAGTTTCACCAATTGGGAGAGCGCCGAGTCTAGCGGATAAGGGCTCGGCCTCGTACGCCGCAAGTTCCAGGTTCACTTCTTGGCCAAACACCAATAAAAGAATAAAAATTTGTTCAAGCATTTCTACTGTAATCCTGAGAAAACAAAAATAAAAAATATTATTACCGATCAAAACATTTTCAACCGCTTTTTTCACAAAATTGGTCACCAAAATATCTCGAAAACGAATTAACTTGAAATTTATTATAGTTGTTTTATACATAAACATCTAACATATGTATTTTTGGGGATATTTTTGGGTCAAAAAATGACAAGATTTTTTCAAAAATTTTAACAAGAATCGATATTTTTAAATCGGCTATGATACACCAAAGATAGTGGTATCTACTCTAATAGTTTTTTTAATTTAATAGTTTATTTGATTTTTGTTTCTCGTGATTTTAAAAGTATAAATTTTTTGATAAAAAAAATTACATACAATCTTCAAAATGTTAATTTTGAACTACTAAAAACTCTGATTCAATAATTCCAATAATGCCTGGCAATAAAATTCTAAAAATTACTTTTTTTTTTCGTTTCTAGGTGTGCATGCCATCTTAATTAACAAATTTTGACAATATTTCATATTTCATTTCAAAATATGAATTTGAAAATTACAATTCTAGGTAATGGTAAAAAGTTCAATAGAAATGCAAATTTTTGGTTCTTGTATTTTCTAAAAATATCACATTTCTTATTGAAGTTAAAATTTTTAAGTTGATCAGATATTGTTTAATAAATTCTAATAATATAATAATTCCATGATGAAATGGACATAACAATAAGTGTTTCAAAAAACGTTTTGTAAACAGCAATAATAAAATTCAAGTACTAAAAAATTTCTATAAACCAAATTTTTCATCATTTCTACAATTATTTGTCTAACAATATTTTTAATGACTATAATAAATTGTGCAATTATGAATTGTTTTTTATAGCTAACGATTGTCTTTCATTAATCATTTATCAAACAATGTAATCATTAATTCATAAATAACCTGAGTGAATTGAGTTTGGCTCCTCCGAAACAGCCTAACACTAAAACTGGTTGGTTGGCTCTTCTGAGCGGCGCGATAAAAGCTTTGAGTTCCGAAGGCATTTTTCAAGGCTGCTCTAGTCGGAGCGAAACTTGTACAGCTCCGGGCGACGCTCAACATGCTGAAAATAAAATTGCGATTAGAAAACTAATTTCGCAATTTTGATTAATGAACGATTGTCGAAATTTTTATTTTATTTACTTTCGCCCGTTTACTTCGTGACAATTGCACGTTCTGATGCAATGAAACTTTATTTATACGCCTTTTTTACGATATTTAAAGGTTTCAGAATTTTTTCGCCTTCAAAAAGTAGCCGCACAATGTTGTTTCAAACTTAATTAGTTTGTTACTTATGTTTCTTTGCTTAAAACTACAATTAAAGGGCTGCAATACCTTTTGGCAGTTTTCGCACCTTTAGGCGAGTGGAGAATAATGTCAATCATAACCTCTCAACGAGATCTACGATTTTCACTGCTTTCAGCGGCACCACTGCGGTGCGGCACAACCGCAAGCTAAGCAATTAAAACCCTACAATCGTTCACTCCTCAACACAAAATTATATCTATATCGTGTAAAACTAATAATACAGGTCAAACAATAACTCCAGTTACAGATTACAGATTTCACAGGAGAAGTTTTTAAATATTTAACGCCGACATTCGGTATGCAAAAATGGTTAGACAATCGTTGTCTTTTCTAAAGATGTCACAAAGGGTTGCAAATTATTTCGATTAATTCAATATAAAATTAACGTGAAAAATTATACCGGCATGTGAGTTCTAAATACAAATATTGGAGTTATCACTATTTGACCTTGTGTAACACGAGTGTCTCGGGTGCATTTTGTTACTGTTTTGACAGTTTAATAACCTAAAAATGAGCAATAAAACGAGCGGTGGAGGCAAGTATACTTACGACTTGTAAATTTTACCTGGTGTATTAAATTAATAAATAATTAAATATTGAGTCATTTTTGGTTTTTTTTTTCAATCGCCAGGAGACATCGATCCTGTGCAAGATGTGCTTGCAGGTAGAATTCGCGAGGTAGGAAATCACGCTATTTGGAGTTTGTCTAGCTGCAAACCTGGTTTTGGAGTTGATCAATTGCGCGACAATATTACCGAGACTTATTGGCAATCGGATGGACAATTGCCTCACCTCGTTAATATACAATTCAGAAAAAAAACTGCTATACGCGATATTTGTATTTTTACCGATTACAAACTCGACGAAAGTTATACTCCGAGCAGGTGAATTAAATGAATATCATTTTTTATTTTATTTTATTTTTAATGTTCCTGCAAGATACTGCTTTTCCTAGTTTTCGAATTTCTATGAATCCAGCCAATTACTTTAATCCCGCTTCACTAATTTCCATGTTCCTGTCGGACAAAGGTCCAAGAAAACTAGGAAATCTACTGCAGCACTCATACAATATTAATTAGTAAATAATAATTATAACAATGCTCCTCTAATATATTATGAATTATATTCTAATTCATTAATTACTAACAGGCATGACGTTGCGTTAAGAATAAATTACTCATGATTTTGAGCTAAACATTTCATTGGATCATAATTTCGAACTTCGCTATTGGACAAAGGCCTGGAGAAATTAAGTCATCTCTGAAACTTTACAAACATTTTTAGTCCCAATAATTTTAAGATGTTATGTACATATTGATCAATCAAAAGATTCTTTGACAGATAGTAGGACATTTTTTTTCATGACGGTAATCTATTTCCGTGTTTTATTTAATCGCATTTAATTTTTTTTTGGAATATCCCCATTTTTTAGATTTTTCCAAAAAGTTGAAGAAACTAATAAAAAGTCACCAATTTTGTAGATGTTTTTGTAGAAAAATTCAACATCATATTGATGAAATTTCTAAGGCATTAAACAAACAGTTTCAAAAATACCACCTGCAGAAATATTGAAAAAAAGAAAAGGAATTAATTCAAAAGTATGTAAGAAAATCAACAAATTCATTTGATACGACGAAAAAAAATCTGATTATTTATTGAACATTTTTTTGTTTCATTCGTAAATCATTTTTCGATAATTTTGTTATCGCATATCGAGCTTCGTAACGTATAAAGATGGTTGAATTTTTTTAAGATTTTTTGCAAACCGCTAAATACCGAAATTTTTACAGAATAAATTTTTTGGCATGAATAAATTCATCCTTAATCTATGGTTTGTAATTAATAATTCATAATGTATTACTGTGGCGGAGATGTGGGGAATAAAGGAAAAAAAATATATAATTTGCAAGTGCGTGGATGTTAAGAAAAAGGGCAAAACAAATTGTCGGAAAACTCCAAAATGCTTTAATAAATATAATACGCGTGTGAGTTATGTGAATATATCAAGCACTTTCTAAATTTGACTGAAAGAATTGAAAATTTTGGAAAAAATATGAGAGACAACGAGCAAAAATGATGATAAAATGTAACTCCAGAAATAAGGAAATGTTGTCAAGCGATAAATACACTTAAAATGTATATCTGGAACAATAAAACTAACTAACTATTGTATCGGTGCTCTAATTAATAAGTAACGATTATTGAATATTGTATTAATTACAATTGGAAATAATTGGATAATCAATATCCGAATAATATTCATTTATTGCTATTTCATTAAATATTTTGCTAATAATAATAATTAAAAAAAATTTTAATGAAGTACAATATCATTTTTCAATCGCTAAAATATATTTATGCACTTTTTTTTAGAATAAGCATCAGAGCCGGAACAAATTTCAATGATCTCCAAGAAGTGGAAGTCATGGATCTCAACGAACCCAGTGGATGGGTTGTCATACCTATAAAAGATATGAACGATAGACCCATAAGAACATTCATGATTCAAATAGCTGTTATAAGCAATCATCAGAACGGTAGAGATACTCATATGAGACAAATTAAAGTTCACAGTCCTGCTCAGGATATTTTGGGACCACCGGCACCTCATATCCCTGGACAATTTCTCACTAATGAATTCCAAAGATACGCCACTATAAGATAAAATTTTGGTTCCTGTATTTTTACTCCAATTTTTCTTAGTTCAATATTTTTTTTCTTCCTTTTCATAATTAACCCTAGAACCGCACAATCTATTTTTTTCAACATAAACCCCACACTGGAGTAAATAATTACCCCAATCTTCTCTTTAGCATAAAATGTTCCTCGTATGCGATAATAAGGTTTAATTGTATACGATTTTCTTCGTTTTTTGATAACGAAGAGAATGGTGTATGATAAAGTCACATTTTGTAAATATTTAAAGGTGAAAACTCTAAAGCGGAAGAAATGGTTTTAAAAAATTAGTTCGGGAAGGAAATTTGACATTTTCGTGGGGTAACTAATTACCTCGTTGTGGGGTTCCAGGGTTAAGAGAAAATTTCGTTTAACTAAAATTGTAATTGATCAAATAAATGTGTTAATTTTTCCTAAAGCCTTTCTTCATTATCATAAGCATTGTTTTTTTCAATGTTTATATAATACCTTCGCATTGATTTTACATTGATGATTTTCCAACAATCGAACATTTGTATATTTAGAATGAACGAACAAAAAAATCGAGCTCGAGAGTCAAATGTAAACATTCGTTTGTATATATCGTGTTTCTCTTTCGATAATTTGTCAGTCTCTCATCACTTCAAATGAGGCACGCATATTGATTTATAATGTCAACGCGTCTCTTGTTCGTTCTCACATTTATAGTTTTTTTTCACACGATTTTTGCTACACCTGACGAAATTTTGTCTCGAGCTCTCGGGTCCACAACTCGTTTTTTTGATAAATTGAGACTCGAGTATGGTACGAAAAGAAGAAATTGAGTGGTAAATAACATAGTGATTGATTTTACGATAATTGTGTAGGAAAATATTGAATTTCAGAATCCCAATCACCTAGCCGAGAATTATACAAATCCATCGACCATCGAATCAGTGAATATGTGAATAAATTGAAAAAATCGAATAATTTGTCACGGGGAAAACGCCAACTTGATGTGGACAAAGGTAAGTTTGAATTTAAACATTTTTATTTTTACTGTTAAAAATTTTTTTTATTAAATAATGTGTGTATACATATAATATATGGCAGAAGACTTCAAACATAAAATATGTATAGATTTCTTTATAAATATACAATTTGATTTGTTACTTCATTATTTTTTTCAGCTTAATCACAAAAAACGTCTGTATAATTAAAAAAATGTTTTTACAGAAAGTCTAAGTACGTTAAAAAAAAAATCGAACGGGCTTCGATCTATATTATCATAGAAATAATGTATATATAATAATATTTCTGTAAAAAAAATTTTAAACAATTTAAAAAGAGTCTTAAAAAGGGTAAAAAAGAAACAGTTCAAGTATACAGAGTTAATGTCACAAAAAAATGAATAGAAATGTTTTATTCTGTAGAGAGCGCAATTTTTCCTTCCACTCCAAAAAGTTCCTTGAAAACGTATTGGCAGCGATGTTCCGTAAGATATTTAAGTAATTGTCCCATGTCGTTATGTTTGTCCGTTGTTGGAAATGATATTTCTTGAAATCCACTAAACTTTCGATAGTTCTCTAAGTTATTATCAAACAAATCTTCGTCCTCGATCAGTTTGACGAGAATTTTGTGCCAGTTCATTACTTTGATCTGTAAGAAAGCGAAAATTCCGTCAAACAAGTAGTCGAAGAAGTTTTTTTTCTTCTTTTTTTCTTTTGTAATAAATATTTTATTTTATGTAATTGTGTTTAATTAACATCTCAATCAATGTTGTGGGTATGTTTTAATTCTTCGGTAGTATAGTGGTCAGTATTCCCTGATTCCACGTAAAGATCCATTCCCTAATTATTTATTTATTCATTTATTACAGTACATTTTACTTTATTAATCAACTAGTGTTTAATATACTGATAACAACGGATGAATCATTTAATTTACATACTTTTTGCCACCAATATTCACAGTCATCTTTAGCGCCTTCGACGCAAATAATGCCTGGTTTTCCAGCGAGGCAAAATCCAGTAAGAGAATTTTCTTTCGCCTCGTCAGCGATGTCTTTTCGCTTCAAATTGCTATATATATGATGACTGTAAACCCAATATCTCGTAAAAATCGAAATTTCTCTAGTCACTTCTTTCTTCTTCATCACCCCATTTTTTTTCAATTTTTCTTGCGGATCCCCGACGTATCTCTCGAAATGTTCTTGCATCCAGGTTACCAGGGAATAAATACACGGTTCATCGATTTCTTGGAGATCAACGAAATTCTTCAGATCTTCGTTCATTCGTGTCTGTTGGATTCGATCGAGGCATGAACTTCTCACGTAAATTTCGGGCCTCCCTTCGGGGTAGTTGAAAGGCAGATTTATCTGAAGTTCGGCTGTTCCCTACATTTATTTAAACAAGTAAAAATATAAATTGCAAAAAGAATATTCTATTAAAACATAATTTCTTGCACCTAAAATTCGCAACAGAAACTAATTATAACTTAATCGTAAACTTATCATATTTTGGTAACAAATATATTCAAAATAATGACAGAACAATAACTCTACTTTTCCCCATTTCTCCTCTTTTAAACGTAAACTGCTTGAAAATAATTTATTTTTATTTTTATTATGACATAGTTATTCTTTAACTGCCCACTCTTGTGCCTGCTTTAATTTAAAAAAATTATACTCATCGTCAAATATGCTCTAAAAATGTATTTCTTCGAAATATGCCTACCCCAAAATATCACTACTGTGGTAGAGTAGGCATATTTTGAAAAAGTAGTATTTGGGAGCATATTTTACAGTGATAAGAGAGAGTTAAAATGAAACATTATACATAAAATTTTGTTGCTCTCAAATCCCATATAGGGATAAATAATTACACCAATCATTTCCTTAGCATAAAATGTTCCTCGTATTCGATAATACTGTATGATAAAATCACACTTAATGAAAGTTTATTAATAAAAATTTACGTAAACGAAAAAATATTTCGCACGAATGGCTGAATGATTAATATTTTCGTAGAGAACAAAATTTTATAATAAAGTTGACACTCCTCTATTAGAATGGTGATATTTTGGAGTAGGCATATTTCGAAATAGTCGTATTTTGGAGCATAGTTTGAGATGAGTAAAAATATTTAAGGAAGTTTACGCGAATCTAATGATAATTCAAAAATTTCAATTTTAAGGTTTGAAATTTGGAAATATTATAGAAAAATATACCGTACATCTATCACCGGAATTATTTTTGGATCCATCGTCTAATTGCGAAGAAAACAATTTATAAAAATCACATAAGAGCTTATGTATAAGGATTCAAAAAATGTGATTTTCGTAAATTGTTTTCTTGACAACTAGACGTTGGATCCAAAAATAATTCCAGTGATAGATATACGGTATATTTTTCTATAATATTTCCAAATTTCAAACCTCAAGGTTGAAATTTTCGATTATCATTAGATTCGCGTGAACTTCCTTAACCTTTAGAGGACGAGAAATTTTTAGTGCAAATCGACCTCTTTCAAATCGTGTAATTCATATATAAATCGAATGTATAACTGAGGACGAGTCTCCGACCAAATAGGTGATCCCTAAAGGGACCAGTCCCGTCCTCTAAAGGTTAACATTAAAGATCATATAAGAGTAGCGATGTTATGGTAAAAAAAAATATTTTTTTTTAGAGTAAACACAATTATTCTATTAGAGGGGTGATATTTTGGAGTGGGCATTTTTCGAAGTAATGTTTTGGAGCATACTTCGCGGTGAGTAAATTTATTTAAGATTTATTATTATAGAGGAGTAATCTCGTTAAATAGAACCGATGTTGAGATAAAAAAAAATATTAGATTAGATAAAATAAACATTATTATTTAAAGTAGCGATATTAATTTAAATGCATTCAAATCGATAGATGTTTAATATTTTTATTCTTTATTCATCTTAACGTACGCTCCAAAATATTATTACATCTTAAAAATATCGTTTTTTAATCTAAAATATTATTACTGCATTAGAGAATGATATTTTCAAGTAGTTATCTGACATTAGAAAGCGATATTTCAGGATAGTAATATCACATTAGAAAGTGATATTTCAGAGTAGTAATGTAACATTTTATAGAGTGGTATATTTAACTCCCGACTGCCCGCAGGGCAAAAAAACAGGAGTTATGCGTATCATTGCGATCAGCTGATCAGCTGACTTACATTAAATTAAAATATGTTATAATTATAAACGAATTTAATTGTGATCGGAAGACATCTCTAACTAACAAAGTCATTGAATGAGAATAGGAGACGTTTCCCAATCACAATTAAATTCGTTTATAATTATAACATTTTTTTTAATTTTATGTAAGTTGTACATTTTTTTCATTACCTATATTTTTCGTACATTCATGTAACTCTTGATTATTACTTTTTGATTTTTAATTTTCGCATGTAAATTACTTATCCTACCGTCAATTAACATTGACCAGAAAAATTGAATCTCGAGGAAGTTACACTTACCAATTGAATGATTTTTATTTGTTTATCTGTGTTATTTTTTATCAATTTTTATTTCACACTTTTTGAAGTTCACTACTACTTTTGGTGGGGAGTTTTTAGTTAATACATTTTTAACCCTAGAACCCTAGAACCCTACAACGGGGTAATTAGTTACCCCACGAAAATGTCAAATTTCCTTCACGAACTAATTTTTTTAAACCATTCCTTCGGTTTTATAGAGTTTTCATCATTGAATATTTACAAAATGCGACTTTATCATACACCATTCTCTTCGTTATCAAAAAACGAAGAGAATGGTATATAATTAAACCTTATTATCGCATACGAGGTACATTTTATGCTAAAGAGAAGATTGGGGTAATTATTTACCCCAGTGTGGTTGGGATTTACGTTGGAAAAAATAGATCGTGGGGTTCTAAGGTTAAAAATTTCTTTTATTGTTTTTTTGAAACATTAAGAAAAGAATATATTTTCATGAAGTTATACTATTATAGCAGTCGGGAGTTTTTTTGTTTTTTAAAACAATTTTTTCTCTTCTTTACTTGTAATGTTTTCATGCTGGTATACGTCATATTTTTTTTTGTTGATATTTTTTTTCAGTACAGATTTCAAACTTTTTTAAATTTATTTTTCTAATATCTCTGAATAGCATTTTTTTCTGTAACTTTTTTTAGTACGATTAAAATTGTATCTATAGATATTTTAATGTTTTGTTATTTTATAATATTTTCGAGTAGTAATATCACTAATGGAGTAAAAATATTTTGTAGTAAAATTTCGGAAGAAGAGATTTTATGCTAATAAAATTATTTTAGAGTGAAGATGTTCAAAAGAGCGGTATTATTTTGGAATAGAGAAATAAAGAACAGAATTGTTTTGCTCCGCCAAAATAGTTGGTATTGCATAAATAATTATAAATATGAATAATTTTATAAATACCTCGGGGATTGTTATCTCGATGGAATATTCGAGTTTCAATGGAAGTTTATCGCGCTTTCCGGAAACAAATTCATTAACATCCGCCAAATTTCCATGATCAACGATCGTTAATTCTTTCGGATAAACGGATTGCAATGCCTCCAATTCGCATAACTGCGCCTCCAGTTTTTCTCTTATCTCTTTTAACATCGACATTTATGTTTATTACAACGATGCGGATGCTTAACATATGTTCCCGCGAACTAGCTCCCTTATACAAATTCCACGTTCCACGCGATCTCATACACGACACGAGTTGTTTATTTTATCTATACGAGTATTTAATTTTTATAAACAAATCGAGAGATGAAAGAAAAAAAAAGATTGCGGTTACATTCGCTCGATAGATAAAAATGTGAAAGTTCACAAACCCGCTGCTAGAGACGCTCCTGACACTCTTAATTGATAAAAGAATTCCCACACTTACCATCAACCGGAATTAAAAGAAACAATCTTAGCATTTCATTTCTGCTATTTTTAAAATATCAAGAGACTCGGTAGAGTCTCGGGACAAGTACATTGACAGCTCTGTCGTCTGCTGGCCCGAGCTCGCCGAGTCTATACTTTCTCTGAATAAAACGATTCGCGGTGGTGGGGGTAAAATTGACATGCGTTTTCGTTTAATTACGAATACATCATTTCAGATATAAAAATTTTGAATGGATTCGAAAGAGCGCCCGGCCTCGATTTTCCGGATATAATTGATGTTACTTTTTTCGTTTTCCGAAATGAGAGTGGCCCGCGCTGGTACGCGGCTGCTCTTAATTCTTCAGGGATTTCCTTGTTTCTTTACGAGGTAAATAAACTTCGATCCCGAAGCTCGTATGAATCTTAGCTGAATTTTGTTTTTGTCTTTTTTTCAGCCTAATGACACGTTCAACCGCATCGGATTTGCCAAAGTGAAACATGGTACTCGTATAATTTCTCATAGTTCAACCATCGCAACGATTTTTCTTGTTCAAAGATCAACCGGTGATGCTCACATTTTTCGAATGAGGCAAGGTCACGCGAAAAAACTTATTCAAAAGGTTCAAACTGTCGATACACCGGACGCAACGGATTTAACTATTTGGCAAGGAATGAAGAAAATATATTTGGCTATTTCTTCGCTAAAAAGAATTATCGTTTTCATTTGGTTGGGCGAACATTTTGATGAAATACAAACTTTGGAAATTGGCGCGAAAAAAATCATTGCGTTCCAAACAGCTGGCGTTATGCATCTTCTCGTCACCGACCAATCGCGAACCACTATTTTCAAATTTCTTCTGCACACCCGCGAATTTGTTCTTTCTCAAAGATTTTCAGGCGCCAATGACGCCACACAGTTCAACCTTGAGGAAGGTCATCAGGGCGAATATTTTCTTGCTCTAGCTGGTGATGATTCAACCGTTATTTACAAACAGTCGAAACATCGTTTCGTACCGTTTCAAGAAATTTCACGCGCTGATAAAATTACCGCGTTTTACAATCAAGTTGCCATTGTGTTGTTCCTCATTCAAAATAGCAGCTTGAGCGTTCTTCAATATGACGGTTGGAAATTCACTCAGCTGGAAGTTCGATCTTCTGGAATTTTCGATGTTCGATCGGTCAATTTGAGCAATGGGAATTTTTTGGCTCTCAAAGTCAAACACTTGAGCAATTCCGAGGAGAATGAGGAAAAAATCGTAAAAAATATTACGAAAAATTTGAATAAAACTTCGATTATAAATTCGTGGAATTTACAAAAAATCAATTGGGCACGAAAACAGACTTGGGCGAGCTTAAGAGAAAAAACGAAACTTTGGTGCACAGTTTCTTTGAATAAAATGCTTCCAGTATCCGTTAACCTGCCCGAGCTCAAGAGTCCGTTAAAAATCGAACAGGGATCAATTCAAATTCTTCGTTCTCGTAAAGTAAGATCCAAAATTACTACAAACGATAAAAAAATAAACTAATTCATTACTTTTTATTGAAAAACATACAGCAACGTTTTTTTGCTTAACCAAAATTTTTTATTACTTTTCGATTAAAAATAGTAAGGTTCAAATTTGGAACTCACAATTCCCGCCAATTTTTCCGGCGTGTTTTTTTACATTTTCCTCATCGTAAAAAACGATGCTATGTTTGGAAATATCAAGTGATAATTTTTTGTTTTTTTTTTTTTTTTTCAAATGAAAATTTTGACGAAAAATGATTTGAAATTCCAGATAAATGGTGAATCTGTAGAAAAAATTGTAAAAACGACTAAACGCATGAAAGAAATTTCGTCGGAAATGAAGAAACAAGAAAAATCCTCTAAAAATTACATTTCGCGGGTGAATCCGATTTTCAAAAATGTAAGTGCCTCCAATGTGCGTATAAATTGCACGGGGGTGTGTCGTGTAAAAAATACAGTGACTGCGGGAAAGGATTTTTTTTTGGAAAAACTGCGATGGCTGGACAATGAAAATCAAAATTTGCGGTTCGAGAACGTGAGAATTTCGTTTTCGAAAAATTTGCCGTGTCCTTTTCCAGCCCCGAAAATTGAAGACATGGTGGTCGATGGTCTTGTTAATGGAATTCCTTTTCCTAATTTCGCCAACAACGTTCTCAAGGTCACCGGAGATCAAATATTTACTGGTACCACAGAAATTCATTCGTTCGGTGAAAATAAATTGATCGTTAATAATTTTTAATTGGTTTTCAAAATATCAATGATTCAATATTCATTATTATTATGCAAAATAAATTATTGATACGTAGTAATATTTCAATTTTCTGTATTTTAAATATTACATTTTTTTCATCGACCCGAAAAATACACAAAAATTCTGAATTAATTTGTAATTTGAAATCGTTAAAAAAATAATCTTTCCTCATTTTTTCAAAGAGCGAATAATTTATTTATAGGCTCTCCCACATTTTCCAAGCTTTACGTATCAAACGCAGAAGTTCCATTAGACATTTCGTCGAATTTTACGCGTCAGAAGATTGAAGCGTTAAGCGTCGAAACGGACGAGCTCGAAATCACTTCCAATGGCTTTTTGTTGCCCTTGAACAGTGACCCCGACACGGTAATGACGGGTTCGTTGACTATTTCGGACGCTCGAATTAAAGGAGTCGTGGATTCGCGCGGGAAAATAAATGGCACCGTTGGTACCGAACTGTCACGTATAATTAATGTGCCGGAACCCTTGAAAATTTCGGGTAATATTACCCTGAAAAATGTCACGGTTCTTGAGAATTTTTCGGTCCACGATATAAAAAGAAATGAAGGAAAATCGTATAAAGATATTATTTCAAAAGCAGTGCCATTAAATTCTGATCATGTGGGAGTCCGATTTGAATTACGAAATGACAAAGTGGTGAGTTACAGTTCATTCGAAATGAATAATTATTATTTTATTATTATTATTAATTTATTTATTAATTTATTAATTATTATTTTATTATTAGTTATATTATTAGAGTTATTAATTTACCATTACAGCCGATTTTTATTATTATTATTGTATTATTCAATAAACGTATTATTTATTATTAACCAATAATGAATTAATCTAAATTGGTAACTAATCGAATAATTAATTAAGGGGATAAATATACCTAGAAAAAAGTAAACAAAAAATCGCAATCAATTGGAACAATGGGATGAAAACTTTCTGTGGCCATACATTTTTTAAAATGTTTCCAATTTTTTTTTTTATTTGGAAAAAGTGGTACGCAGTCGTAATACAGCGTCATGGAGAGACGCCCGTTGGAAAAACTCGTACCAAACGAATTTCGAAAACCAATCGACCGATTTGCTCAAAAATTTACATGGTCAAACGACCATGTTACCAATTACTTCAATAGTTTTCCAAAAGTTAAAAAAATATCAAATTACTATATAAAATTTATCCCTTCCAGCTGTATAGGGCATTTCATGCCAAACCGACCACTCCGTAATCCCGACCATTTTTTATTTTGTCGAAATTTCTTTATTTTCAAGTAACTAATGGAATGAATTTTTAGGAATTTTTTTTAGATTTTTATCTCAACCCGTTTAAAAGTAATGAATTTTTCAAAATTTTGCACGAAATTTTTTTTAATGCTCACAGCTTTTTCAACAACAGAGATATTAAAATAAAATAGTAGGTCATTTTTTTCGTTTTGAATTGTAGTTTCATAATAAATATACAAAAAAATTATCAAAAATCAATTTCGTACGTTTTTAAAAATTTTAATTCGAAAATATTTTTTTATTAAAGCTTGGACTCTTTTGATTTTTTTGAAAAAATTCATCATTTTTTTAGACATATTTTTACATGTCTCAAAAAATTCATAGCTTGTGATATCCATACCTTCTATTTTTTTCTTATTTTTTACCACGTGTAAACCAATAATCATTAGTTGTCAATCCTGAATTATATTTTATTACTTTTTTCACTCATAATTCCATTCCTTAAGAAATTATGAATAGAAAAAAAAATAAAAAAAATATTGCAACTGATTTCTGTTTTTTTTTCAGTTTTCAACCAAAAAGTGTTTTTTCACAACTTGGGCCATTTTGAGTTTTTTTTTTTTTTTAATTCACCATCTTTCAGGACACATTTTTCACACATCCCAAAAAATCCGCAACTTGTGACATTCATAAGGATTAATAATTGATAATCATTGGTTTACATGTGGCAGAATATTGAAAAAAAAAAAAAAATAGAATTTATGCATATCACAAGCCGCGGATTTTTTGGGATGTATAAAAATGTGTCGTGAAAGATGATAAATTTTTTCAGAAAAATCAAAATGGCCCAAGTTGTGAAAAGAAATATTTGGTTGAAAACTAAAAAAAAAAAAAAAAACATGGAAATCAGAATACAACAAAATAATAAAAGAGATATAATTCAAAATACACGTGGTAAAAAAAAGAGAAAAATCGAAGGTATGGATATCATAAGCTGTGAATTTTTTCAAAAAAATCAAAACGGTCCAAGTTTTGAAAAGAAAATATTTTTTGCTTAAAACTGAAAAAAAAAAACATATGAAATTGAATTTCAATATGTTTTTTGTATTTTTTTTACGAAACTACAATTCAAGACAAAAAAAATTACCTTCTATTTTATTTCGATATCTCTGTTGCTGAAAAGCTAGGAGCATTTAAAAAAATTTCATGCGAAATTTTGAAAAATTCATTATGTTTAAATGGGTTGAGATAAAAATCTAAAAAAAATCGTAAAAACTTCTCTCAGTAGTTACTTGGAAATAAAATATTTTCAGTTATAATACCCCGAGTGCTTGGAAATTATTAGGTATTTCCCGATAACTTTGTGCCAGACTACACGCGCATGTCGCTAGGCAGGAAAGCTTGAAGGAAATAATTGGTTAATTTCCAAGCTCGAGGGGTATTCGGCGGATTATTTTTTTCACCCGAATTTTAACCAATAGGTGTTTGTTATTTAACATCACGTGGTACCAGCAGTCTTTTAGGATATCAGCGAGAGTGTCATTGAAAGTAATCGCATCCAACAAATATTCTTTTTCGGCACAAAATCTAGAAAATTGGCCCCAAATCAACTTCTTATTCTTCGCTGTATTAACCGGAACGTTTTGTTTGATTTTTTTTATTTATACTTTCGAGGGATTCACCTCCGAATCGATTTTTTTTTCACTCATCTCGATAACTTTGATGTTTCTGACACTCACGCAGGTTACAAGCTATTGAGAATTTTTTGTTTGTTACTTAGCAACAGCAGAGAAATTTTCGAAAAAATACCGATATAATTTCATCCTGCTGGTACCACGTGATGTTAGATACCAAACTCCTATTGGTCGGAATTCGGGTAAAAAAAATAATCGACAAAATAAAAAATGGTCGGAGTTTGGGACTGGTAGGTTTGGTATGGAATTTCCCATATGTTTTCTTAATAATAATTAGGAAATAATGATTATTTACTAAACGATAAAAAGTAATAATTATCAAAATGCAAACAAATATAAAATAATATTAATAATGTAATTATTAAACTAAAAAATACACAATTATTCGAAATGTGAAGAAAAATTAAATTATTGGCTAGAAATAAAAGAATCACTATAAAAATATGAAAATAAATTGATAATTCATTTTTTCAGTCATGGAATAATATGACGTTACGAAATTTCCCCTACAAGTGGGTAACGAAAAATTGTTCCGGTCATCACGTAATCACGGGTCACAAAATTGCGACGCAACCGGAAATAACCCTGGGAAATTTTGCTTACGAAAATCTACCAACCCCGAGGTACAAACCCAAAATAAAAGAAAAGACATTGACAATTGGCAAATAAAAAAAAGCAAATAATATTTGAAACTTGTCAAAATGTTCAGAGTTGCTGTTTAAAGAAATAAAATCACAAATTTCAGATTACCATTGCGTGTGTGCAGTATGGCTGCTATAAGCGAAGGTATTTGGGAATCAAATTTGATAATCGACAGGGGGACTGCAAACTCTGTCAAAGCCATGAACCTTTTTAACGGATCCGAATTGAGTAAAATTTATTTGGACTCGGTTGAAACGGTCGAAAAAATTCCTTGGGAAATGAAAAATTTGACTGGACGAATAAAAGTGAAAGAGGCTCAAATAGATCGAGTCCATGGTGTGACGTTTCAGGGTACATTCCATATTTTCCGATATTGAATATCGAATTGATTATTGAATTGATTTAAAATTAATTTAATTAATTTAATTAAATGTAATTATTTTATTAATTAAATTAATTAAATAAGTTAATTAATTTAAAATGTTTTTTTTTCGTTCATTCTGTAGTAATGCTCCAATTAGTTTTTGTCTAATTATTTTTTTGGCAGAATTGAAAAATACTTTGTCCAAATGGACGGAGCCCACTCGTCTAAAAGGTCCCATTCGATTAACGAATTTAAAAGCTCACGAATTAATAACATCAGGCAAATTCAATATACCTCTACCTCTGGAAATACAAAATCTACAGACTAAAGCAAATTTGAACGTTGGCACATTGAATAACATTAACATCGATGATTTTTTGAAAAATTCTGTTAAATTGGACGACAATGTCTCACTGACGAACGTCACGTTTGGTGAGAATCGTTTTTTTTAAATCAAATTACATATCTCGTACAGTTACAAAAGAGTTATTTTTTTTTATAGTTCCTTCAAATAATAATCGAAAATTGCTGCTTCCAATTTTTTCTTGAAATGCGGTAATTGCAATCTTAAATTTGGAATTCTCAATCTCAATCTCAACCTCAAGTTTCAATCTTTTTTCAGATTCTTTGTTTTTCAAAAATGAATGCACAGCAGCAATTTTTGATTATTTTTTTTGTAAAACTATCGACAATTTTTTATTGAATTTTGGACGTCAACTTCGAGGTTCAGAAATTTTATAATTTTTTACTTCACAGCTGGAGGACTCGAGGCTAAAGAAATATATGCTACGAAAACATCGTTTAGTATTCAAGAAAATATCGCAACAGGATATTTGGGTTCGAAAGAAATATTGGGTACTTTCGAATCTGAGGAGATTAAAGTACCAAATTTATTGAATATCCCACGCTCTGATAATCCAATTAATATTATTGCTGACGGTGAATTTACATTTATTTTTATTAATTTGCGTAAATGAAAAACATTTTTTGACTAACCACATTTTAAATAAAAAAATATTAATTTAACAAATGAATCTTTCTTGATGTTTTTGAAATAATCAGGACACGTCCAATTTGTGAAGGAACCAAAGATTACAAATATAAATAACAAAAATTTGAATGAATTGTTCAACGAAATTTTGTTGACTGACAGACCAATTGAAATTTCTGCTGAATTTGTAGAATTCAAAAATGTTACGTTCGAAAGTGACTTGACAATCTTGGTAAGCACGAAAAATAAAAAAAATGGAAAAATTTAATTTAAATAAAAAGAAAACATTTATTTAAATTACATTTAAAAAAAAATAAATCTGGGACAATGTTTACTTTTTTTTTAAATTATTGCAGCAATCGTTCGACACTCCGAATCTTGGTCCATGGCACGATCTTGAGACTCGTTTGTTGAGTAAAACAAAACCGCAAATAATAAACGTCGAAGCATCGTTCGCGTCGATCGTAGCTCCGAAAGTCATTGCATCATCAAAATCGCATTTGCGGTCGAACATTTCATGGCTTAACGATTTGGAGTACAATTCTCTAAAAAATAACAAGCCTCAAGTGAGCGCGAATGAGTGGAATTTCGAAGAGTTGATAATAACTGGTATTATTGATTAATTTTAAAAAAGATAAAAACCTTTGTCAGAAAATATTAAAAACTTTTTTTTTTGTTGAATAATAAAATAATTGATACTACCGGTTCTTTCAGGCAATTATGACTTTCAGGGTCGAATAAATGGCCTCGATTTATCAACTGACGTCGTGAGAAAAGACGTAAAAAAAAATATCGTAAGAGGGAAAAAAATATTTCGAGATTTTAAAGCCCAAAATGTGAATGGACTGAAATTTGGTAAATTCGCACGTAAGGCGTTGAGAAAAAATAATGGGGATCAAATGATTGTCGTGAAGGGTTGGAAAGCGTTCAAAACAGTGGAAATAAGAAATCTAAGGTTCTACGTTAAATAAATAATATATTGACCTAGAAAAAAAGAAAAAATAACATAAATTAGTCAATTATTAATATTTAACGCTAGAACCTCACAACGGGGTAATTAGTAATTAAACCCCACGAACATGTCAAATTTCCTTCCGAACCAATTTTTTTAAATCATTCTTTCCATTTTATAGAGTTACATTAAATATTTCCAAAATGTGACTTTATCATACACCATTCTCTTCGTTATCAAAAAACGAAAAGAATGCATGGTATATAATTAAAGCTTATTATCCCATACGAGAAACATTTTATGCTAAAGAGAAGATTGGGGTAATTATTTACCCCAGTGTGGAGTTTACATTGGAAAAAATAGATTGTGGGGTTCTAGGGTTCAAAAATTCCATTTTTTTCAAACTGAAAAATGAATTAAATATTAATTTTTTTAATATGAAAAAAAATGAAAATGAATATTTTTTTTTCTATCAACCACAGAGTGGAGGGAACGATAATGGGTAAAAAAATTGAAAATTCGTTACAAAAATCTGCAAAGCAAATTCTCCAGGGGACAAAAGTATTTAAAGGCTTTGTTAGGGCATCGAGCATTGTGATCGAAGGATTGGTGAATGGAATTCGACTGAATTCCTTCGTCGAGCAGCAACTCAAGAAAAAATCACCTTTACAAATTATAAAAACCCCGATTAATTTGAACAACCAATTAACAATATTCGGTAACGTAACAATTAATGGATCGTACAATGATGTCGAATTGAACGATTTAAAGAACGTTATGGGGAGTTTTGGATCGATGAACGAAAGAATTTCGGAATTGATCAACTTCGCTGAAGGAATTGAAATCGCCATCGACAGTAAGTTTTTCGTAATATTAAAATATCGAAGTATTTTTATTGTTTTTATTGATGAAAAAGTTAACCCAAAAAAATGATATAAATGCTAACCTATACAAACTAAAACCTAAAAGAAATCTACGGAAAAGAAATCCCTCATCCAAACCCCAAAAAACCTGAAATCCAAACAAATTCGTATCAGCCGTAGATAAAAAATGAAAAATCCAAAACTCGAAAAGAGCAACCTCAAAAAACATCTACATCAGCAATCAGAAAAATGTAACAATTCCACATATCCAACTAAACTCCAAACCTTAAAACTCTGAACCCATAATCCAAAAAAATAATAAGTAAAACTCACAAAAATAATAATTAAGGGGCTACATCTGCCTTATGGGTTTGAAAAATGAGCCAAAGTTTGGATTTATTATTTTTTTTTTTTAATGAAATATCGGAGGAAATACAACGAATTTTTTTCCACTCAAAACTCCATATATTGAGAAGCTTACAAAAAAATATGAATAAGGAAAGAAATATGGCCGCTGGAAAACCAAAATCGTTTGTTCTGAGGCATTTGACAGTCGACACTCTCTAGTGAAAACTTTTCATTCGAGACAACAAAACCAAACGGATTATTCAAGTGAAAAGTAATCAGCAGACGTTGACGATCGCCGAATTAAAATAAAAGAAATTGATACAAAATGGCGACAAATATAAACCCAAAGTAGCAATATGTGCGTGAGGAAAAATCCCCAATTTTTACACAAATATTGAAAAATGAATAACGATAAAAAAAAAATAAGAATGCTAACGACCTCTGATTATTTTTCATTTGAATAAACAGTTTAGTTTTATTTCAGGTAAAAAACCGTTGAACAAAAAATTGTGTTTTTCCGGTAGCCGTAAATTTTTTTCTTCTGCATATTTTTTGACAATTTTTTTTTGCAAACTTCTAAAAATATGTACTTTTGAGTGAAAAAAAATTCATTAAATTTCCTCCGATAGTTTACTAAAAAAAAAAAAATCCAAATTTCGGCTCGTTTTTCGAACCTATCAAGTAGATGTAGCCCCTTAAGATCATCGTTGTTGAAAATAAATACATGCATAAATATTTATCAGATCGTGCATTGTACTGGAACAATTTGGAGCTCTTCGAAGCAAATTCGAAACCATTGAAATCCGATTTAACGAATAATGAAAAAATTTATTTCGTCGATTTGGGCAACTGCGGGATCGTCGATTTCTCTCTGTATTGCGACCAAGCTACGATTTTCCAGCCGGTATTAATTATTCCGAATGAAAGTCGAGTTCTCGACGCAAAGGTTATCGACTTTTTGGGGATTCCCCTGGTTGTATTCGTAACCTCAGATCCTGGGGGAGGAATTTTCATATTTCGTTACGATCCTGATGGAAAAAGTTTTCACGAGTTTGCTGGTACGTTTTCGTATCTTGCAATTTTTTAAATTTTATTGGTCACCATTTTTTTTTCATTATTTATCGACTAACGTTTCTTTATTTTTTCTTAATTGCGAACAGCGGTTTTTTCTTGATAATTATAAAGAATGAATTATGTAAAAATTATTCTGCATTCATTTTTGGAAATCAAACGAAGTGATTCATTTTTTTTTTTTAATTCATTTTATTTTCACACGTGCCTTCAGGTTTACTTGTGCCAGGAATTATTGAAGGATCTTTTACAACAACGATCAATCCCCTCTGGATCGGTCTTCGTCTACGAGATCATTTGATGATTCTACGCTACGAAACCCGCTCGAATTTCGAAGAATGGGTAATACCAGGTGAAGGACCATTTTTGATGAGTTCGACACCTAGCGACGAATTGTTAATTTTTCGATCTGACGGTGTTTGGAAATTGGGAGGACTTGGCGGTCCTCGAAAGATTCTCGATTCAAGACTCGATGGTCAAATTGACACGTTCACTATTGGCACCGATTATTATGTTCAATTGACTGACAAAAATATCACGAATCTTTTGAAAACTCGATGGATTGGTAATTAATCAGAAAGTAAACAAAAAAAAGTATACTGCTGTGTTGTAAAAAATAATTGTTTGTCTTACTATTTAAATATTGGAATCAATTTGCATGAATTTATTCTTAATTGTAAATCTCATGATGGAAAAAAAAATTATGCAAAAAAAGAACCAAAAATGTGCTAAATTGTAATATTTAAAAAAATGTAAATAAATCTACGTATTTTGTATTTTCTCAATGAACTGTTGATCCACGTTGAACTAGTAATTCGACTCTTTTTACGGCGTTTTCCCCTTTTCAAAATTTTGTTTAAATTTTTACCTAGTCTTAAGGGGATGGGTCAGTCACCTAACCTCACCTCGAATTTTCGAAGTTGAAATTCTTCGATACGGTTTGACCGATTACAAAAAAGCTCTGTTAGCCCACGCAGGACGATGGCAAAAATGGGCTGACAGGGCCTTTTTGTAATCGGTTAAACCGTGTAACGAAGAATTTCACTTTCGAAATTTGCAGCTATCTCTCTCGCACTCATGGTGGCTCAGTCGGTATGACTCCTAGCCTTAAAGGAAAAAAATTGTAATATTTCAAACGATTCTTTTATTTCTACAAAAATTTAGAATAATTCCTTGAGGTTTTGAAATATTATCGAATTAAATAGAATTTCTTGACAAAAAAATTCATTGATTCTACAATGTTTTTGTACATTCTGGAATTTTACTATGTCCAGAAGTTCCTAGAATTAGTCAATCTCGAAGCTCTCGAAATTTTCCAGAAAACTGATTAAGGGGAACAACCACTTTAGATGCTTCAAAAAATCAATATTTTTATTTTATTTTATAAATCGTTAGCAAAATATCTTAAAAATACACCCTGAAAATTTCAAAACGATATTCGGATTCCTTCTAACGGTATGTATATAAATGATAAAGACTCTCCACTCGACTCCCAAGTGCGCTCAAACTTTAAACGTGTTTTTCTCGAAACGACATTTTTCAACTTGCGGGAATTATAACTCAAAAACTAATTGATGGATCATCTTCAAATTTGGAACATGTTTACATAATATAATTTATTAAAACATGAACCTAAAGTTGGAAAGATTAGATTGTTTAAAACATATTTATTATTGCAAAATGCCGGGGGGAAAAATGCTAAAAATCGATCATTTTTTTTCAAACACGTTCTAACATTCAATTCTCGATTTTTTTTTCAAAATTTAGGTTCATGTTCTTAAAAAACATCTCAAGAATGTATAAACATTTGATGGACTATTTCAGATGCGAATTGCGAGCTGCACAATTGCCGCAAATCGACAACGACGATGAGGAGACGCCAAGGGACACAGCGGATTACACCTTAATTAATGCATGAAATAACTTGAAAAAATTACCAGAGATGTATGAATATATGAATAAATTATTGTCAGAGTTGCGGAAATTTCCGTTGTTTTTTTCACAATAAAAAAAATCCAAAAAATCATCTAATTTTTGGTCTCCTAAAGTGGTTGCTCCCCTTAATTAACAAAAATTATAGAAAAATTCTCTAGATTAACGGACTAAATTTTTGAACAATATAAAAGATCCTAGTCCATTCTTCTTTTTCTTCGAAACTTCGAGAAATTTATATTTTTTGGATAAACATCTTCAATTTTATTAACGGGTTATATCTAATTGTGCTCGGGGGGATATTACGATATCCGTGGCCTCAAGTTTTGACCATGCAGCTTTTATATTTGGCCCAAAATAAGACTTTTTTCAAGAGTGATAAAAATCGAAATTCGGTCTTTAAGAGGGTGAAACAGGGGTTTGAATTTTTTTATGAGACGAAGTATTTTTTGTCAGATTTACTTGCAATTTGGCGTAAATATTCTACAATACAAATATTTCAAAAAGTACTAGGTAATTTTTTGAAATTTGACCTTTAAGGGGGGATATTACAGTATCCGTGGCCCCTAGTTTTGACCACGTATTCTTCATATTTGACCCAAAATAAGACTTTTTTCAAGAGTGATAAAAATTGAAATTCGACCGTTAAGGTCGAATTTCCTACTATTTTATTATACACCCTACTATTTCCACATGCCCAACTATTCAAACAACAACCCAAAGATGACCCGAACCCACCCTACTATTTCCACATGTCCAACTATTCAAACAACAACCCAAAGATGACCCGAACCCACCCTACAATTTCCACATGTCCAACTATTCAAACAACAACCCAAAGATGACCCGAACCCACCCTACAATTTCCACACGTCCAACTATTCAAACAACAACCCAAAGATGACCCGAACCCACCTTACTATTTCCACGTGGTCATTATACTGTTTTTATAGTATGATATACGGGTCAATTGAGGTGATGTCCTCAGAACAACCGTTTCACAACTTTATGCTTAACCTTTGAAACTCCCGTTTCACCCCCTTAAAGGCCGAATTTTGATTTTCATTATGCTTGAAAAAAGTCTTATTTTGGGTCAAATATGATGGCTGCATGGTCAGATTTAGGGACCACAAATATTATAATAATGCTTCAACTTTCAGCACCCTATATCATCCCCTTCAAGGTCGAATTTTGATTTTCATCATACTTGAAAAAAGTCTTATTTTTGGTCAAATATGTTGGCTGTATGGTCGGAATTAGGGGCCGCAAATATTATAATAATGCTTCAACTTTCAAACCCCCGTTTCACGCCCTTAAAGGCCGAATTTCGATTTTTATCACTCTTGAAAAAAGTCTTATTTTGGGCCAAATATAAAGGCTGCATGGTCAAAACTTGGGGCCACAGATATCGTAATACTGCCGTGCTCGGGAAAATTAAGGGATTTTCATGATTTTTTTAGCCGTGTTAACTTCATTTTACTAAAATACACTATACAGTATCAATTACTACATACTTTGAGGTACTTATATAAATTTTTTTATGAAAAAATTTTCGCTACCGGGGAAAATATGTCCGTTGTCCTAAAACACCTTTTTTTGAACATCACTCGCGGTGAGCATATCTCTGGAACGGCTCATTTGAAATAAAAAAACCAAAAAGATTTCATTAGTATAATTCTGTACGCTCCTCGTGAACGAAGGGTTTAGCGAAATTTTGATTTAAAAAAAAATGTCGTCGATTTTTTCCAAAAGTTCGATTTTTGAGGTTCTAAAAATGAGGTTTTCTCACCCAAAAAAAATATAAATTTTCATTTGGACCAAAATTTATATTTTTTTGCGTGAAAAAACCTCATTTTTGGAATCTCAAAATGGAATTTTTTTTGCATTTTCTCAAAGTACATCATCTTAAGAACGTTTCCCCAAAATATTATAGGGATCTGAATACTAGAACGAATATATTAACGCGCCCTACCTGAGAGTGCGAGTCTCCGAGCGCAGCGATCAACGACTTTAAACACGATTATCGTGGAATCATGTTTTTTTTTTTAAAGTGCTGTTGCGGTAAGCACGATTTCTCGAAAGTAATTTAACCGATCGATTTCAATCTTTATTCAAATTTTTTTTTTCTTCAAAGATTCAAAAATTTGAATCTTTATTCAAATCGATTGGTTAAATTACTTTCGAGAAATCGTGCTCACCGCAACAGCACATTTTAAAAAACATGATTCCGATATAATCGCGTTTAAAGTCGTTGATCGCTGCGCTCGGAGACTCGCACTCTCAGGTAGCGCGCGTAAATATATTTGATCTAGTACTCAGATCCCTATAATATTTTGGAAAAACGTTCTTAAGATGATGTACTTTGAGAAAATGAAAAAAAGAAAAAAATCAATTTTTTTAACCCAAACAACTAGATATAACCCCTTAAGATTAATAATTATTGGAGCTTGGTTACTATTTGTCCATTTTTTTACTTCAATATTATCTCAATTTTTACTGTTCCTGTGTGTATCCTATTCGAGTTTTTACGAGTCCATGCTATCATTTTAATCCCACTTCACTAACTTCCACGTTCCTGTTAGCACCTTGGAGAGTTTTGGCAACAGTCACTCTTTCCTAATGCATTACTGTATCGAATTTGCACAAGGGCCCAGGGAAATTATGGAAAACCTATGCCGATACACAAGGCTATAATCTTTACTGGGTTTTAGTTGGTTAGCACGATCAGAAACTCTGAAAAATTACCCCCCGTTCAGCGATCGATGCGCGAGCCATTAAACGGTCACCCAACCAAGTTGGTTTCACCCGAAGCAACTTAAATTGGAATATCGCCAAAGCAACAAACCGCCCGCATAGCCATCGCTGTCCAGTACGATTTATTTACTAATTATTTGTTATAAATATTTTTTAGAGAATTTTTCTATATTTTTTGTTATATTTTATTTTTTATTGTACAATTTTTTTGGGTGCTTTATACCGAAGCATTGAGATTCTGGAAATAATGCTCTCCTCCGATGACAGCCGAAGTCGTTCCCTAAAGCGAACAAGAATAATAATTGTTTTTAATATAAAGAAGAATTAATTATTCTCCCAATTTTGTTTTTGTACTGAATTAAAAAACAACACACTGATGTTTAACCCTAGCTAAACACTATAACTTTTACTAGCTTACTTACACACTATCGATCTATTGGACCGACGACTTTTATTGCTCTATAACATTGTAACAAACGCGTCTATTGAGGTTTAATTGTAGTGAAATCGAAACGCCAGACTCCGACCAATCCGGAGAAGCAATCAGTAAAGCCAATAAGTCGTTTGATAAAAAGTTATAACGTCTATGAAAAGGCGTATGGTGAAAAAAAGGTGAAAATGTAGTGTTGCTGTTGGTCCATTGGACCCCGTAGTGTGTAGCTAGGATTAAGAATGAATGAAAAGGAGATACTTAGAGAGACAGTAACCTTAGCAGCATCTTTGATTATCGTGACCTCTTCCGACAAAATTTGTGGGACCTTCTCTATTTTTTCGTGTTCAATTTTGTGTGATTTGGCTTCTGGAATAACTAGAGTATTTTTCTGTAAAAAAAAACAAAGCATTGAAAGTGATTAATGAGTCTCAGTAAATCTTCGTGAATGAGATCTATTGTTTACGTCACTATTGTAAAATAACGGGAATTCTTATTACTTTAAGGTTACAGCAGTGTAAAGAAAAAAAAAACAAATAACTTTTTATCGTTGTTCCTAGATAAAAATGAACTAATTAATTAATTAAACGAATTATTTAATTTAATTTCGCATAAAATAATGTTGATAAAAAAGAAATGAGTCAAATGAGCAAATAAATTTGAATGGCTATTGATTTACTCGATTTTATTTCTCGTATCTATTACCGGTGGCCGATGAGTATTATCCCTTTTGAATTCTCTTTTTGGATACTTGTCTTCATTTTTTTTTCTCTCTTCAATGGCGTTATTAAGAGCAGTTTGTTCGGCGGTTGTAAAAACAATGAGTCTAGGATCCATGGCAATCCATTCGCTATGAATAATTTGATCAAGTTTCCATCGTTTCGATATATCCGGTTCCAAAAGATTGACCACTAATTTTTTCACACTCTCGCTCAGGGTGTTAGCAATTTTGCCTCGAAATTTCCAACGTCGATTCATTTGCAATTCACACAAACGTTGGATGTTCGGATCATCGAATGGCATTCTTCTATTCAATATTATATAAAGTATAACTCCTAGTGACCAAATGTCCGCGATTTTGGGATTGTACGGCGATCCACGCAGTACTTCCGGTGCGGCGTATGACAAAGATCCGCAATAAGTATCGCTCAGTACCCTTTTTCCCCGAGCATCGATGACGTAACGAGCAAAACCGAAATCCGCTAATTTCACATTGTAATTTGAAGTTATCAAGACATTTTCACACTTTATGTCCCGATGGGCAATATCCATTTCATGCAAATATTGCAGTGCTAAAATTGAGAAGAAACACACAAAAATATTGCCTAAAACTGAACCGTAGCACGTTTAAGGGGAAAATTCCCATAATGATGGTAACAAATAACCACATTTTCATGATTTTTTTTTCGACTATTGATGTTTTTATATTTACATGTTTAATAACATGAACAATTTGTTTTTTTTTTTAAACTCATTTGAATAATTTTTCATAGGGCGCTAAAAACGGCGTGCTAAAATATCTCACGATTTCAGATGCATAAAACTAATCCTTTGTTTACTTTAAATTTAAAAAAAAAGAAAGTGCAAAAAACAATCAAAAAAACCTTTTTTCACTTTCTCGAGCGCAAAAAATGTGACGGGCTCTTTGGATGACCGACTCGGAAAATTATTTTCGGATAGGTAGTGTTTTTTTTTAATCGCTGAAACCGATTTTAAAAACGCAGTTGTGAAAAAAATGGATTCAAATTTGTTTTCTATTAGTATAAGGTTTGTATCAGCGAAAAAGTTTAATTACCAGTTATTAAAATGGAATATTCTAAAACCACAAAATAGTAATATTATATGAGAAAAAAGATCGAATTGTTGAAAGTGCATCATAGAAATTCCCTTGTTATTTTGAATAGAAAATTTGTAATTTTTGGGTTTATAAAAATAGCCACGTGTCTTAAGATCCGATGAAAAATATGGAAACTTTTCATCGCGATCCCACTCAGCGATATCTAATGTTGAATATTTCAACCGATAGAATATCGATTGCAATCAATAAAGGGTGGATGCACCTAGCGCAAGTTGTCGAAACCACACTCGCGCCTGGCTCTCCGCGATCGAATTATTTTTCAGTATGAATTCCAGAAGATCCCCGTTTTCGGCGAAACGCATAAAAATAAAGTACTTGGTGCGTCTTTGAAAAATACTGTGCACGTGAATGATATGCGGATGATTCAACTTAACGAGGATATTGAGTTCCCGTGGCAAAAATTTTTCAACGAAATCATCGGTCGCGCTCGAAGTATCGACTACTTTACAAGCGAGAGTGTTGTGCCTTTCTGGTTCGTGTTCAGGCTTGTATTCCGCGAGAAATACCTAACGTAAATAAATATTTCAAAAATGTGTTAACAATGAAACATTAATAAAACAATAAGAAATATTTAAAGAATCAAATAAATAATATCGGAATTGAAAAAAATGTTGTTTCAAATTTCTGAAATATTTTCGTGTAATTTGTCAACCTTGGCATAAGAGCCTTCTCCAAGTTTTTTCAAAAGTTTGTATCCCCGGGCCTGTAAGGTGGCATCCTCGGACGGTGTTCGGTCGAGATGGATTTGCGACATGGAATTTTGAAAGCCGTTGCTTGCATCCTATTTCCGCCATTTAGCATAATTTATGATCGATGTTTTTCATATTTTTCCTTAACAACTTTCTTTAATCGATATGTCTTTTTATTGAAATTCTCATGATTCATGAGGGATCCTAAATAATGGTAATTCATTAAAAATCAATTAAACTCATTTGGTATTCGATATTCGGGAGCGTTTTCTACGTACTTTGTAAAAAAAATGTAATACGAACATTGACATTCTGATCTGTAAAAAATCGTCATGAATAATTAATTCGGAATTTCAAATAATCAAACATTTTCCCGCCAATTTCAAATTGATCAAAAAATTCCAATACTAACTCCGCTTCTACAAATATCGTGTTGTGTTTTTTCTGAATTTTTTTTTTCGTCATAAGGAAGAAAAAAGGATCAATACTTCGCGAACGACAAGCAGCAAGAGAAAAAAAGAGGAGTTTATATCAATTTGAGCGGTGGTAAACAAGGGTGCGAAATTAGGTCAGATGCTAAGGCAATAATGTTACAGGATCAAGTTCCTCGTAGTCAACCCTTATTTGTCTCATATCTTTGCAAATTGCTATTAAAAAATATTAAATAATAATAATAAGCTTTTAAAACTTTTACATTTAAAAAATACGAGTGGGTAACCTTGAAAATCGTCTAGCCATAAAAGTTTGTGATGGACAATGATATCAATGAGTTTTATTGATTTAAAACACTTTTTTAGGATTGGCGTCACTTTTATACGAAAATTAACAAAAATTTAACTGCAAATTTGGAAACACGATCTTTTTCTACTTAACCATTTTGCACTTCCGGTAATATGAAATACCGATTGTAAAGTATTGGGTTCAAACGTCAGCTCAAGAAAACAAAGAACGATCGATATTGTATCTGGACATTTGAAGATATAGATATATAGAAAAATGAAGAGAAAGAACTGTGCCCCATTCCCAAATTAGCAACACAGCTCGATAAAAGTCTATACTGCAGATTCGATACGTCTGGTTTCCATAAGAAATAAAACAAGCCATTTTCGAACACAACAAACAATAAACAACCACCATAATAAAAATTTATAGAAATTGAGAATTTTATGATGATTAAGGGGTTACATCCATCAAAAAAATTCGAATAATCAACTTTTTTAACGCTCATTCTTCTTCAATTGCTATTAGTCCCTAACACTTGCTATTATATTATATTATATTATATTATATCATATTATATTATATTATATCATATTATATCATATTATATCATATTATATCATATTATATTATATTATATTATATTATATTGTAAACAACATCAAATATCGTATGGAATGTTTTTCAAGAAAAATTAGAACTTTTTTTTTCATACCTAAGGGGTCAATCAATAATCCGTTACCGATATTTTCTTGCGTTCTTTTTAATATACCTTCAAAACCCTAATTTTTTGGATGCTGGGAGTATGTCGCCCCTTACAGTTGATTGATAAGATTTTGCAGTCGCTGTTTTGAGATTAAATCCAGGCATAACAGAAATTTATTTTAGCCGTTGATAATATTTTCATATCAGACCGGAATCTGTTGAGATTGCGTTAGTGTTGCAATTTTGCAGCTATTTATTGACTGCAAAGGTTTCAACGGAAAAGCACAAATGCATTGATTTAAGGGGGCACATCCAAGTAGATGGCGGAAAAAATAGGTGAACTCTGGGAATTATTATCTCAAAGACGATTTGTTCGATTTCATCCAAGTTTGTTTTATTCTAAAGTATAAATATTGAGAGATATTGACTAAATTTTTTATAAATGTATATTAACTGGGAGCGTTGATATTGTGGCCGGCATAAATCATGTCACGGTCTGCGGTCCCCATGACTGCATGCAGTCGATTGATCCGAAACAAACGTTTCGAAAATATTCTTAGAATGTAATATATAAAACTCTTCGCATCGTAGGATTTTTTGAAAAAAATTTTTTTCACAAAATGAGGCCTCATTGAAAATCGGAAACTGAGGTTGAAAAATGAATGTAAATTTCAATCAGGCGTCATTTTGTGAAAAAATTTTTTTTCAAAAAATCCTACGATGCGAAGGGCTTTATAGATATCACATTTTAAGAATCTTTTTGAAATCTTTGTTTCAGATCGATCGAGTGCATGCAATCATGGGGACCGCAGACCGTGACATGTTTTATGCCGGCTACAATATCAGCGCTCCCAGTTAATATACATTTATAACAAATTTTTATACTTTTATATAAAAACTTATATTTATACTTTCGAATAAAACAAACTTGAATGAAATCGGACAAATAGTTTTTGAGATAATAATTCCCAAAATTCACCTATTTTTTCCGCCGTCTACTCGGATATGCTACCTTAACGGGGGAAAGTCATGTAAACGAACGTTTTTTCAAGATTTTTTTATAAAGAAATGGAATAGTTTATTGAATTAACATAAAGCATATCTCAAAATATACGATGTAAGGTATATTGACAAATTTTTTTGGACTAAAATATTTCAAAATGGTGGCAAAAAGGAAAAAGCAATTAAAAATTTAGGACCATTTTGAAAAAAAAATTACTTATTTTTATATTTTTGTAAATGGTCCTAAATTTGTAATTTTTTCTCTTCGTCATGCACAGCGTATTAACGTATTTTAACAACAAAAAATTGATTTTTTTATTTTAGTTGAAATTTGAAACCTGTAGGCTGCACGGCGCAAATCTGCTTCCAGCAGCTGTGGCGCCGGGATTTTGAGATATTTTAGTCTAAAAACATTTGTCAATATGCCTTACATCGTATATTTTGAGATATGCTTTATGTTAATTCAATAAACTTTTCCATTTCTTTATAAAAAAATCTTGAAAAAACGTACGTTTGCATGACTTTCCCCCTTTAAAAAAACTAAAAATCATTCCCGAGTCGTAGATTGATTTGAAAAAAATAGAAACCTTTAAAAAAATGATAAAATATCGCAAAAAAACTCATATTTATACGTCTTGGAGATTTCGGACACTGAAGGGATGAGAATTTCTTCGTACAAAAAAGACCAGCCGCGTCTTTATCTCAAATGGATGAGAATCCCGAGAGATAATGAGATAAGCATTCGTGCGCCGGTTCGATCGATTTTCCGCACGCTGGACTCTTTTTATACACGTATGATAGGGAAATTGATGAAACTGAGCACATGCCGCGCGTCCTTCGTACAACCAACACACGCGTGTTTCTTTCTCGAGAGATTAAGTGATAATTTTAATTAAAACGATTCAAAACCAATTAAAACCATTTGGAACAAGTTTAGAGGATCTAAAATTGATTTAAACTCTTCGAGGCGAGTTTAAATTCATCAAATTTACTAAAATTTATTATGATCGAGTTTAAATGACCTAAAACTGATTGAAATCATTTGGGACCAATTGAAGCGATCTAAAACCACCCAGAACGACCTCGAAGGAGTTCGAACAACTAAAGTCATCGAATCAAAAATATATCAAGAGGAACATTAATCCATTAAAATTGATTTTTTCGAAGAATCCTAAAACTCGGAATGTTCAAAAAATTCCCAAGATGTTTACGCTGGAATCCGCGGATAATTTTCTTCTCGAAGAGGTAAATTATACATTTCAAAATTTGTTAAACCCTTTTTTCAAGACATTGTCAAATAAGTATCCGATAAAATTTATGAAACAAAAAAAAATGTTATTGCAGATCGATAGAATAGTACGAGAACGCTGGAGAATTATAGAACAAACAACAAGATATGCCTGGTTAATCGCGTGTTATCAAGGATCATCGATTTCGCGCGAAGAAGCAACACTTGTTTCATCTCTCGCTATCAAAGTACATTTTATTAATTAGTATGATAAAAAATATAACTTCTTTTTTGCATACTTTGGAGAATAAAATCTGTGCTAATATTTTTTTTTCCTATGACTAGATCGGAGACGAAAATTGCAGAAAAGCTTCCGATGAAATTCGAAAAGCTTGTCACGATGTGCATCCGCATTATGTGCCAAAAATCGCGATCGCGATTTTGGACGAAATGTACACGGTTGTAATGCTCCAGTGAGTAAAAAACAAAATTTTTTGAAGACAAAAAATGTTTTTTTGAAACGAATATTCAGTTTTCAATATAAAAAAACAGACTCACATCAGTGAATTTCATGATGATAAATAATAAGGATTTCTTAAGGAGTGAGGGCTAGTCAGAATTTTCAAAAAATCGTTTTTTTTTGCATTTTCTAAAAGTACAGCATTTCAAAAGTATTCTCTGAAAATTTTAGACAAATCGGAACATTATTCATGAAGATATACAACTACCAGGCACAACCGCCTCGAGCGGGTAAAACTAGGTAGTTAGCACTTTAAACGCGTTTTTCTCGAAAGCACGTTTTCAAAGTCGGTGATCACTGTAACTCCAGAATGGCTTGACCGATCGTTTTGAAATTTTTATCACTTATTCTGTACATAATTCCCTGGTTGGACGAAGGATTTTTATCTGCGGTGAATAGTCTTTTTTATATAACCGAAAATATGAGTCAAATTTTGGTCGAAAAACAAATTTTGACTTTGAACATCTGCCATTTTGTAAAAAATCGAAATTTTCATTAACCCTTCGTCCATCCAGGGCCCAATGTGATTTACTAATGATCCCCGTTAATTTTTTTGGTTTCAAATGATTCAGTGATGAGCAGCAGTGATCACCACAAAACGACTTTTTTTTTTGGACCCTTCGCAGACTGTATCTCGCTTATTTATTATTATTTTTCAGTGAAAATTTTACTGTAACTTCTAGAAATATTGATTATTCAAATGGGAAAACATTTTTCACTAAATAATAAAACCTGTTTGAAAAAAAATCCCGAAAAAAGCGTTTTTTTTCGGCGTTACAAGTAGCCCTCACCCGTTAATGAATTTCGATAATAATAATAAACCATGTTTTATTTTGGTCTGAAGATTTTTATTTGTTTTTTAGGAATCGTGGTAGAGAATCAAAATGGCAGAACATCCTGTTGAAAGATTCGCCACCAACAGTATTTACAATATCTAACGCTATATTTTGAAAAAGAGGAGAAAAATTCGATACGCAAAGAATTATCAATTAAACTACAATTACTACCAAAGTATAAACAATAAATGAATTTTTTTTTTTCTACAGACGTACTAATTAATAATTATCGCTATCTCTAATTACTATTTTTTCCACTATCATTTTTTTCCTTCATTTTCCCACACAATAAATTTGTAGACGCAAATGTTCAAAACAAAATCAAATCAAATTTATACGTCACTACGATCTTGCGCTGCATTTTTTCAGCTCTTGATTTCTGGCTTGGATGAATTTTACCAAACCAGAAATTGATGGATTTTCAACGATAATTCTCAGAAAAGCGTTTGTTTTCGTAGAATAAAAATTAGGCACTAATTTTGTTTTTTAATTCGGTTGATGAACAGATTGATAATAAATATTGTATTATCAATGCGTCATTTTAGTATACAGACAAATATATCATACGATATATTCATATATCGTATATTGTATATTATATTATATTCAAATGTAATATATTTCATGAATATATTGTATAATAATATATTTATTATAAATAAATATCGCATAAATTCTTCCATTCTTCAGGGAGTATAACTTTGCGTCAATTATTATCTCGCACATTTTTGTTATTTGTCTCGAAGTAACGTGATTTATATATTCAAAAATTTCGATCAAAAGATCGAATAAATTGTATACGATTAATGGTAAATTGTTTTTTTTTCTCGCCATTCGCACTCACTTTTATCTTCCATTTATTTTTTAATAATTATTCTTAGGGCCTTTGATTGTTCGAGTTTACACACATCTGGTCCCCCACACTTTAAGGGAGTCGAGTCAACAAAAAATAAACATAAGTTTTCGGTCCTTTCGTTTTTTAATCACAATTTATTGGAATTTTTCATGAATCGTGCGAAACAAGATTTTTCAATATTGCATTTACAATTATTTTGATTTGAGAATTTTGCTGACTCGACCTCTCATTAAATCGTAGCTTAAATACAAAATCCTAAAATTATTAGTCTGCGTTCTCTTTCATTACGTTTTTCGTACGCAATAAATCGTCATTTTTCTTTCTTTTATCGTCTTTTTCTGTTCGTCACCTTATCCTTAAGTCCTGAATAATTGGAATTTTTATTTTTAATTCGCGTATTGTCTCGTGTCTTTTTCTCGTTTTTCGAAAAGATTGAAATTCTTCGTTCAATATTTTTTTTTAATTATAATTCATGTTCTTTTTTTTTTAATAATTTGTGTGAACGAGGCGCAAATTTTCTCCAACAAATTTAGAGTTTTGTAAATATTTAAAAAAATGTATTTTTTTTCTATTTTTTTGTTGATGAATTTCTTTGGCAATTATGCCAATCAATGAGAATTCATATGCAGCCAATCACGCGTCTCTGTTCTCCGACTTCGAGATCTGTAAAGAAATTGAGGGAAAAAACGGATGATTTTAATGAGTGTTAATTTGAGAGATTGAAAAATTTCGAGATGTGAGTTAATGAGCTTGTGAGGCGAGAAGATAGCGACGAGAGAATAGGCGAATAGCGATTAGAACGAGAGCCAGAATTTCACAATTAATTGTTCGATGAGAAGCAAAAAGAAAAAATGGGCCCAATAGTTCCACGGCTTTTCTCACTAATTCAAGGGTCCTTGAATTTTTCGAGCGAAGCCTTTTGCACAAAAAAAAAAAAGAAAATTTTTTCCGATACGAACGCGCCAGGTTAAAAATCTGGTTTTCTTATTATTCTTTTTTGTTCGTTTTTTTTGTCTTCGGCATTAGTAGAGTGTTAGACTTACGAGTTAGTTTAAGAAGATTTGTTGCTTGAATGAACCTGTGATTGTGGTTAGATTGTGGGTGAGTTGAGATTAGGGCTGCCAGGAGTCGAAGATGGCGTCGATGGTGTACCTGGTGGAGTGCTTTCCAAGGGGCACACGAGATTTCCGTAGTCCGCCTCGCTTTTGCTCTTTTTTCGCTTCAGTGTGAATTGCGATTTCTTTGGTACCTTCAAAAAATAAAAAATAAACGATACCTAAATGTTTACATAGATGATTATAAGAATAAAAAATTCATCAATAATCAATTACAATAAACACGTTAAGGGGAAATTCCCATGACGAATTATGGAAAAGTCTATCTTTTTTTTTTAACGTACCATTACTATTTTAAACTTCTAAAATATCGCGTTTTAATAACTGGTAACTAAACTTTTTGCTTATTCGGAAAGATATGCTAAAAACAAAATTGAATGCTTTTGTCTCACAACTTCATTTTTGAAATTGGTTCCAGCAATTTCAAAAAAATTACTCATCCGAATTGAAAAACCTTCTTGCACAATTTTGATTACTATGTTCGTTAATCCTTCGTCTAGAACGAGACGCGTATATTCATTTTAACCCTTTTTTCGGTCTAAGAAGTCAAAAGAAATATTGTTTTGGCCGTTTTTTGAACTTTTTGTGTCAATTTCGTGTCATTCTTTCATTCTTTACAATCGAAAGTAGATGAAGTACTACTTTTATGTATCGTGATACATTTTGGCACGCCATTTTTAGCGCCCTATATAAATAATAAAAAAGAAATAAATTTTGTTTTATTAGTTCCTGTGGATGAAGCATGTAATTATCATATGTAAAAAGTTGCATACCACAAAGAAAGAAAATACTTGAACATTTTTTTTCTTAAAATGTGCAAATTTTTTTATTGTAATGGGAATTCCCTCTCAACATTAATTTTGTTTAAAAATTATTTACATTAATAACAATAATAAAAAAGAATTATAATATATCCAAATAAAAAATACGGCATATGCCTGACCTTCAATCTAGCGGTGAGAGTAAGTGGCACAAAACCAAGAGTGCTCTCCATTTCACGTTTGTGTTGAACGACCTCACGTCCGAGGATTTGATTAAAATGAGTTGTCAAATGTCTGCGAAGTAGTGTCTTCGACGGAGGAATGCTGAGCAAAGTTGCGAGTAATTCAGAGGTGAAACGACCTTCGTGAATAATAAGACCACCATGGACACCGGAACCTCGCATGTTTGGGGCGTATTCGGCGAGGTCAACAACACGAAGCCATTCCATGACACGATGATTTGTCCAGAGTGCCACATTACTTCCATCGGCTCCGTTCCCGCAGGCTGCTCTTCTTTCCAAATTATCGAATTCGAAATTCAGTTCTCGCAATACTTGAATACCCCGGCGCAAACTCGCCGCATGCAATTGAGCTGTTACACCCAAATTCAACAAATCCTCGGTCGTCAAACGATGCAAAACTCTACCATCGACCTTGGCGTTGTGAAAAGCTTCCTTGTGTTGTGGAAGACCCACATCGTCCAACCAACGCAACACAGCCACGTTGTCCATCTGAAATATCGTTTTTTTTCGATTAAAAGTCGCTGAGCTTTATTTTCATTTGAAAATTCAAATGATCTTTTTTATTGACTAGCAATTTGATCTGATTTACGGCAGTTTTTTTTTATTTAACATTTTTTTTATTGTTCCTGCGTATATTCTCGCGGGTTTTTACGAGCCCATTCTATTACTTAAACCCCACTTTATTAATTTCCAATTTCCTAATTTCCATGTTCCTGAGAGACCCCCGAGAGTGTTGCCCACAGCCACTCTTTCCTAATGCACTACTACTGTATGTCGCATTTGCACGAGGGCCAAGGGAAACTGTGGAAAACTCGGCCGATACAGGCGGCTATATTTTTATTGAATTTCAATTGATTAGCACCATCAGGAACTCAGAAAAACTGCCTCCCGCTCAGCGATAAATGGGCGAGCCGGTGCATGGCTGAGCGGTCACCCAACCAAATATTGGCCTCGCCCGAGGCTGCTTAACTTTGGTGATCACCGGAGCCACATACCAACCGCGCACCCATCGCTCTCGATATTACGGCAGTTTTATTTTGAAAATCTGGTCAACCTTTTTCCTGCTGTCCAATTAAAAATAATTAAAACCTTTTAGATTTTTTAATATTCCGAAAAATTATTTTATGTTTGAAAAAAAATCTAAGAAAATTTCTTCAGACGACGGAGCTTTCCTAAATAAACTGGAATTTCGCTATGGATTGTTAACTTTTCTGTTTTTAATTTAACTAGTCCTGACATTTTTAGAATTAGTTAAATCTAGAAAGTTCTGCAATTTTACAGAAAATTCAATCATTTCTGAAAGAAATCTCCGATAATTCCTTGATTTTACGGAATCAATTTTCGAATGATCTACAATTTTTCTGTAACTATTTGTTCTTTTTTAGAAGATTTTACAATGATCTAGAACTTCCCTGGAATTTTGCAATATGATCTCGAATGTTCTTGAATTTTCCTCTGCGTTCAGCCTTTTTTGGGAAATTTGTAAAAGTTTATAGTTTGCAAACGTACATCTCAAATTATATAAGCCTGGATCGTTTATTTCTATTGTTATTTTCAAGCACTTGAAGGTAAATAAAAAATATTGAAAAAATTGGCACCTTTACAACCCTACCAAAAAAAAGCCTACCCGTAAGAATCTCTACCGCTTCATCTCTACCAAAGAAATGTCAACCAACAAAAAAACACTATCCAAGCCTAAAAATACCAAGATTTGTTCACTACCATGGTCATACTCTACCAAAAAAGAATTACTAGCGTATATATCTATATACGGTATAATGTATAGTTATATTACGCTAGTAATTCTTCGTTGGTAGAGTATGACCATGGTAGTGAATAAATCTTGGTAGTTTTAGGCTTTGATAGTATTTTTTTGTTGGTTGACATTTCTTTGGTAGAGATCGAGCGGTAAAGATTCTTACGGGTAGGCTTTTTTTTGGTAGGCTTGCAAAGGTGCCAAAAAATTCATGGAACGAATTCGCATCTTCCGTTAAAAATCCACATAATTTATTTCCCGAAATTATTTATTTAAATATATCCTCTGTTGCGCCTGATGTTTCTCGAGGAACAGCCGTTGGAAATAGCCCAGAGATAAATTACTTGTTTTTACGGAAATAGGGTTCATTCGAGTCGGAATTGCGGTCATTCAGTTTCAATTAATATCTGAGTTATTAATAAAAAAATGAGTTGAGATTCTTTATCTTTGATAAATATTTGACCGATTAATTTTCTAAATATAATTCCGAAATTAAATTAAATACGGAAAATTAGCGAATATGGAAAAAGTTGTACCAAGAAACCTGATGAAAAATACTCACGAAATATTCAATGGATCAATTGCTATTACTTCCAAATTATGATTACGTGAGAAAAAAAAAATAAAAATAAGGTAATCATTCTAAATGAGGACATTTCGTTGGTGAAATAGAGAAAAAAATAACCTTCTCCGAGCCGAGGAATCCAACACCGTTGCACCTCTCGGATTCGACAGCGTACAGTAATTTTTTCCTATGCATAGTGTTTTTGATATCGAGCTCTTTTTCTATTTGATTCTGAGTAGCGTCGAGTAGTTTACTGCCAGTTGCTCCCCATCTTCTTAATTCCGGGGCATAAGATTCGAGACTGATTCGAGAAAGCCATTCCTCAACTTCTTCCATGGAGAGTTCAGTCAATGGTTTTGGCGGAGTTTCTTCAACCCGAGGGTGCGCTTCGCCGATTACAGTTTTTTCCTCTTCGGCTGAGGAATAAAAAATAAATTATGTCATTATTTCTAGAATTATATTATTGTTTTTTTTTTTTTGAAAGCCAGATTTTTTTCAAGCCATTCCTCCGATTTTTGGCATTTGGTTAATGCGTCAATTAGCAATTTTTTTTTTGTTCGATTAAAAATTTTAAAAAACTCAATTTTTTTAACATTATAAAAAAATCGACCATTCAATTGGCTTTCATTAATTAATTGGTGTCGTTCTGGGGCAGGGGACAAGTCAAACATGCCTGGAAAATGAGCAAATAAAAACAGCATGCTCTTGCAAAAAGTGCAGAGAGGGGAGCTGCTGATTTAGAACCTAAAATCGGGGCGGATAAACATCGCGCGGATGATCCTCTGACGGCCAATGGTACGGTAGTCTGAGCCGCGGATATTTGTTGCGGGACCTTACCGAACGCCACTCCTTTTTTTGTGCTCGTCGGTGGCCTTGGAAGACTGCTGTACTGGCCAGCGTGTCGGCTGAATCTCTCGCCCTACATTCAAATTTACAGCAATCGTTTAAAAATTAAAAAACAAAAACTAAAAAAAAAAACTAGTAAATTAATTGATTCCTTTTCTTTTAGCACTATTTTTTTTGTATTTCTTTTTCGTATAACTTTTGAATAATACGGAAAAAAATATCAAATAAATCACTACCCAAAAACATAAGAAAAATAATGAAAATGGCCAAATAAAAATGAAATCCCCAAATTTAATAACTGTTCGTATCGCAATTAAAACAAAAAATAATAACATAAATTAATATCTGAAGCATTAATATTTCGAAAATACCATAAAAAATTGTTTAAACATAACGAAAAATTATTATTAGTGTTTAGATACTCACATTGGAAACGGGGCTGCTATTAGTACGTAAGGTCACGTTCTCATGTTCCAAACTAGCCTGCCGTAACTTCATCTCGGATAGTGAACTCAGCAATTCGAGTTTTTGAGTCTCCAGGGCGCTACGTGACAATATTTCCTTTAATAATAAAAAAAAAAATGAAATTAGTTCGTACAAAATTGTTACTGTCAATTTTCATCCAAAAAGTGAATTTTTTAAGTCCGTTATTGCATCAATTTTAAATTACGAATATTGTTAGCAAAACGTAAAAAAATTGCAACGAAATGTCATAAATAATTACAATTGTGAGAAAATTTGTGTTTTTATGTATTTATTTTATCATTATGAAATTAATTATTGTTACGTCTCTCTATTGATTTACTATGTTTCACTCGCAATGCAATATAATTCAATCAATGGATCACAATGCAATGCATATTCGTAAAGAAAAACAAAATATTCAACTCGGATCCTAGGCTCGATGGAACCGGGGATAATCAACCACTAATTATTTACAGCGGACCAATTGTAGTAATGTATAAGTTGTGTCACGATTATCAATCTACTATTTTTCAAGAACAGCTAAGAATGCCAGTTCCTGCTTAAAAACATGTTTTGTGATATTCCTAAGTGAATTGTACAATCCATTGGAATAATATTGAGACCTTAATGATGCGGAAAATATGAAGGCAAAAATTATAATTATAACAATAGCCATACAAATTACAAAAAAAAATGTTTTTTTCTTGATTATAATAGTAACAACAACAACGACGGTTCAAAACTCATTGTAATGTTGAAAACAATGATTATTTGTGTTATAATTTATAATTGCATTATTGTATCATCAAATATTTTTAATAGAACAATTTCGAATGTTTCAATTATGCAGTTCTATATGATTTAAATGATTTTAAAAACATGAATTTACTCTTAATTGATCCTGAAAAAACTCTATTATTATATATGAGGAATCATGTGCAAATACCGCCTTTATATATGTTTATTGCTTCCTTTATGCCCTTGTCAGGCTTTGACAATAGTATCCGCCCGTTATTTAAATAGTAAATAATAAAATATAACAAATGCGATAACACGAAAAGGTATGCGCAGGAACAAAAAAATTAAAGTAAATTTTATTAACAAATAAATAAAATATTTATAACTACTAATTATTATTTATTATTATCAAATAAATTCAATTGTAAATTATAATGATTTATTACTATTAATATTAATATAATTATTATTATTGTTAATTATTACTTTAATTTATTTTCTACGTTTATTTATCGATATTTACTAGATTTTATCAAAATAACTTCTTTCATTTATTGCTAAGTTTAACCCCTTTATTCAAAGAAAATACGAAAAGGCCTTCTGAAATAATTATTTTGGAAGGAATAACCCCGCTTACTTTATTAATAACAAGTATCGTATTCAGGTAACTCAATTTGATTGAGAATCTCTGTCACCAAATCTGTGATCGTCGAATTATCGACGTATTCAACGTTCGCTCACGTATGGCTGCGGTTGTTATGCCGATTACTTTTCCTACAACTTGTACCCAACGATTCGAACTGTTCAAGTTCTTTTTTTTTTTAATTAAAAATGGATCAATATCTGGAAGATCGATCTTTGGCACCTCGATTTTTGAGTGAATCGTCTTCGATTCGAATCGATGAAAAAATCAATTTTTTTTTTTTCAAGAATTGCCATCCCTACGACAAAGAAATCGGAGAAGAGAGTGAGATGGAGAATTACGACGTTGCCATACTTTTCTCTGCAGTACCGTAACATAATATTGTACTAATTTTACGGCATTTATTTATCGATGTACAACAAATAATTTTTGTATAAAATTACCAATAATATGTTTATAACCAACTGTATCATGACAAACATGCGAATTATTAATAAAAAAAAAAGCCCTGCTTATGTGCCCACGCAAACCGGTCCTACGTGACGGAGCTTTCTTAATATGCGAAGAACAACAGCACTGTGGATAGTTTGAACCAAAAAATTAGAATACTCTAGTTCTCTCTGTACTATTTCACTAAAGCGAATATCAGACACTTCGCACTGCTAGCGTAGTACTAGCGGTAAAAGAGGAGATTTTTTTCTGAACAACCGATACGGATACCCGAATGCCCCAAAAACTATGATCGAAATGAAACTAAAGCATGCGCCGTATAGTCACGGTCAAGACCAAAGTAACTCCTAACGTTATCAGTACAATCATTCTACCTTTATAACAACTTCAACCATCAATATGCATTGAGGAATTGGAAAAAAGGGAAAAAATGAATCATACCATGGAACCGGCACGAGGTGCCCTATATAGCAACCATCAGCGCTGAATCGAAGGCACCACCACGAGGAACCTAATTCTAGGGATTACATCAGGACACCGCGATACGATATATGAGTATCGTTAATTTCCGAATTTCAGAGGGATCAATCGACCGGGGTCAAGAACGATTCCTGATTAAGATCTTTTTAATCAACCAAATTCTTCCAACCAATACCAAAAGTTGGGGATGATTTCATTTGACCTATTTTCAAGGAAGAGGCGATAGTTACTACCCAAACCCTTGGTACCGAAGAATATAAAATCTAGTAAATCGGACTGGAGAGACAGTCGGCGAGCGTTTTCCAAATCCGTCGGAGACTCTGTTCGGGAAGGTGCTACGAATTTCTCAATTTTCCAATTCTCAAAGTACGAATATTCCAAGTCCAAAATCCTAGTTCAAGTTCGGGAAACATACTGCTACCTCGTTTGAAACCCAAGTTCTCTAAAAATTCAACGAACTTTCATATTGAACTCTAAAAACATAGAAACGAGTTTGTTATTATTCGGAGTTTAAAGAATGTAAATTTGGTGTAATAGTTGTACAGAAACAGATTGAGTGTCGAGCAATTATACTATCCTCATAATATTGTAGTAAAGTCTAGTTAACCTATTTATCTTATTGTGAACTTTGCAATATTGTTAACCAAGCTTACCGTGGACGGACACTTGGTCCACGTCTGTGTGCATACCCTTGTATCAATGATCTGATCGAAATCTACGACGACAATTTATCCAAAGACATTGTAAAGAGGAAAGGAAGGAAAAAATCCGAAATAAAAGAATTAACGAATAAATAATTAATCATAGCGAGTAAAACTTTCTATCGTTAAAGTATTTACTTCTCATCTCCTGCATGAAGATCGATACGGCTCTACGGTAATTCCACCCGCATTTCCTCATATCGAAGATGAGCCTACCGTACCTGGATAAAGGACTTGATTGTCTTGACCCAAAAGTGAAGCCAAATACCCTGCTACGTTCTCGTTAATTCCAATAATCTCGCGGAGGCGTAACACTACTTATAAAAAAATTGGAATCGTTCTTATACCCACCTTCTGAAGTATGTCTTCCATTTGGCGGAGAGAGTCCTTTTTTTCCTGAAGGATAGTCTCGAGTTCGAGGATTTTGGTGGATTGAGCATCAACTTGTTCCGAAAGAACGGAAACTTCCATGCGCAAAGCGCCACGCTCATATTCCAACTTCCGCAACCGTTCCTAAAAACAAATGAAAGTGGGAAAAATATGAATAATCTACTCACTATAAGCGTGGATGCACAAGAAAAGTGAATAAGCTGTAAACACACGATAACACATCCATTAACATCATCATTCATTACAGTAAAACACCCAATTTTGTGCACTAGTTTTTGTTAAAAGTTCGCTTTATTCAAAGTTTCAGGTAAACAAATACATTGATTTACCAGCAGAACACTCCAAAGTACGCGTTAATTACACTAAATGACCGAACCAAACGAAATATAAATATTTCTTAACACGAACGTTAAAAACAAAGAGGACAATTGGAATGGTCCAACAAAGTAAACGAAACAACAGTAGATTTTGCAAAAGAATTGGAAGAATAAATAACACGCGAATAAAACTGACAAAAATTAATACAAAAATAGATATAAAAAATATTGATTTGTTTTATTTTTTCCTAACGATCGTGTTCACGATGAATTGCACAAGTTCATGCGAATAATTCTGTTCCACAAAAATGTGAGTACTTAGCGGTTTGCAAAAAGTCTGAAAAAATTCAGCGATTCTTGAGACATTACAAAGATTGATATGCAATAATGAAATTATGAAAAAATAATCAACAAATTATTTTTAAAAAATAATTGTTCAACAAATAAACAGACGACTTTTTTACCGCATGGAATTAATTTGTTGATTTTCTAGAATACTTTCGAATATTTTTCTGTTTTTTGTAATTCATTTTTTTCATTTTTTATGGTCACATTATTTGAAAAACTGTTCGTTCAATGCCTTGTACATTTTGTCAAAATGATGTCGAACCGTTTTACAAAAATATTTGCAAAATTCGTGAAGTTTAATTAATTATTCATAAGATTTTAGAAAAAAAAGATTTAGATTTTAGAAAAAATTATTCAAAGGATTTTAGATAAAAAAACGAATATCCAAAAGAATCATATGTATTGAAAAAAAAAACATCAAACTCGTTTCAAGTAACGAAAAAAATTTTTAAAAATGACTGAATTTTTTCAGATTTTTGTGCAATTGAGAAGTTTTGAAATTCTAACCCAATAAAATTTTTGGCTGAAACACAGTGTAATTCATCTATAGTGATTCAAAATTTGCCTTAAACGAGGGTAGAGGATAACATGGGTAAGGAGTTACGAAAAGTGATTTTATTAAAGCAAACGTCGAGGAGATACGCATTAGACAAAAAGTACCTCGGTGTTATTATTGCAGCTGTTGATATACAGATTGCTGGCATATTGGGGAGCACTCGTATTGGCATATTGAAATTGTTGAAGTGAGCAATAGTGAGGTGGAATATTTCTCTCTCTGTCGCAAAATAGAAGGTCACTTTGTGACCTTGCGCGTTGATCTCTCTCGTTTCGATTGCGCAATCGACGTCTTCGTCTGTCCAAAGAACCGCCGTAACGTCCGGTCGGATTTCCGGTTGGAAGAGAAGCGACGCTCGAAGCTCGTGAACCCAAACGCGGAGGGGCATTGACCTTGGACATTGCCGGAGCGATTTGTTGTGGTCGTGACTGATGAGACGAGTGAGCGTGGTTGCAGTAATCGAACGGGGATATTTCCTTCGTGAAACTGTGAATCCATCGTTCGTGCACGCCTCTTTTAAGCTCTTAATTAAACGTACGCCATTTTGGAAAGAAAAATTGCTATTGGAAATGGGTCAATGGTAGCCATATGGGAATACCATTCAAAATAATAAGTTTCGTAACTTTGAGAAAGTTCCAGGACACTGAGGACTCAGAGAAAAATTTCTAAACATTACATATTGTAGCCTGGAACCAAGGGCATTGCTTAACGGGGTCATCCCATGTGACAGTTATTTTTTTTGTCGCTTTTTTGGGAATTTTTTTTGATGAACCATTAAAATACAATATGTTTGAATTTTTACCACACATTTATTAACATTTTTACAGTCCCTCAGAATTTTATCAAACAAAAATAACGAGTTGAATCGACTTTACACCGTTCGGAAGACACTCATGTGTTGGTTGACGGCTGCCATGATTCCGGAGGTTTTGCTCATCTGAAATCAAAAAATCAAAAGGTATTTTAATTTGTAGACCTGAGACTATCGCTGGAACTAGAGTAAAGTAAAAATATCGAAAATTGAATGTCTGGCACGGTTTTAAAAGTCGAGAAAAAACGACTAAACTTGGAACTTAACATTTAAAACCGTGCCAAAAATTCAATTTTCGATATTTTTACTTTATTCTAGTTCCAGCGATAGCCTCAGGTCTACAAATTAAAATGCCGTTTGATTTTTTCATTTCAGATGAGCAAAACCTCCGGAATCATGGCAGCCGTCAACCAATACATGAGTGTCTTCCGAACGGTGTAAAGTCGATTCAGCTCGTTATTTTTGTTTGATAAAATTCTGAGGGACTGTAAAAATGTTAATAAATGTGTGGTAAAAATTCAAAGATAGTGTGTTTTAATGGTTCATCGAAAAAAAATTCCCAAAAAAAGCGAAAAAAATAGCTGTCACATGGGATGACCCCGTTAATTTTGAAAAAAAAACACCAAAATGGCTGCCATACCGTTATTTCACGCACGTTTCTGTAATTTTCGGTTAGAATAAAAGTTTTGGAGTTTAATTATCGAAAAAGTTGGTAAACTTGGGGATTTGCGGATTTGCCTCAATATGTTTTCGGTTCATAGCAACGTATAAATTACCGCCTTTATTGGCGTTTTAATTATTTTTAACTTAGCACACGAGCTTGTAATTTCGTTCTGTGCTAATTTTCACAAAAATGAGGGTTTAAAGGGATTTCTATGAAACCGGAAGTACCCGATTAAGTTGCCGGAACAGGAGCTCGTCTGCAACGGTGGAAGAGTCGCTAAATGGGCCACGTTCGCTGCAGCGCTACAAATGTTAGGTACGCTTCCGCGAAGGGCGATCGATCGCGCGTATCCGAGAAGACAATTCTACCGGAAATAAAGAGAAAATCTCATTGAATCCAGTACATTGATCATCTCCGGTCTTCGGCTCGATGGATTGGTGCCTTTTTTGTTTGTACCTGACAAAGACAACCCTGAGATCGTGAAATTCCGTGCGCATCACTAGGAGGCGCCGGAAGTTCGATCGCTACGCCCCGTGGATAATCCTCCGCATACTCTTCGCCCTGTTCCGACGTCGAGGAAGTCCCGGACGAGTCGTAAGCCTCTGAAGGCGTCCATCTACAGTCCCAACGTTTTATCGTCGACGCCGCGTCCGAAGAATCCGATTGCGAATCTGGGGACGCCATTTTGAAAAAAAAATATACTATTCCGTAATTCCTCGGAAATTTGCACGCTTCTCAACTTCCGGAAACGCCTCCTACAACTACAAAACGCAACGAGACTTCATGGGAAATTTCTTTTCGCAGTTTTTTTTCACATCGATAAATAAAAAAAAAAAAAAAAGAAACCATTAATTCTTTTTCCGAGCAAAAAATAAGGAAAAATTTAGCATTGAAGCGAAAATAATGGCCCGATGCGTGAATCATGATAAAAATGGTAATTATGCGATGAAAAATTCAAACTATGACGTCACAGTCACTTTTTTCGCAAATTCAATTACGGTATTGAATTTTTGATTTCGGTGGGTTAATCTAAAGGACAAAACGCGGACGGGCCTGTACCGATATATTTCATGGGTACGTGGAATACGCAGAAACCTTTCGGTGGACTTTTGTCCTCTTCTTCCATAATCGGGTCCAGATCTTGACGCTCCGCTCCACAACCGTTCGACCACGTGTTCTCCATTTTTTAGTCAATCGCTTCAATCAATTTTGCCGGTTTATTTAATCCCGAAAAAATATGATGTCCGAGATCATCAATCAATCCCGTCGTCCATTTTTCAAACGGAAGTCCAGTTTTGCGATTCACTTTTTTATCCTGGTCTTTTTTGAAATCACTTAAAATTTGCTTTCAATGTTAATTTGAATATTTAATTAAAATTTTTGGCGATATTAATTTTTTTACGAATCGCTTTAAAAATATTTGTCTTAGAAAATCGTTTTAATTAGCAGATTTTCGATAATTGCATCATAATCAACTAGCGAATTTTGCTTATCGATGAATCGTTTTTTTAATAATTAATTATATAATTATAAATTATTGGTAATTAGCGAATTATTCCGGTTAGCTGATAAAGTTTTGTTATATTAAAAAATTAATAATTTCTTTATTTTTAAGTATTTAGAAACACATTTAAAAATGAATAAATTTGTCATACTTCGTTAATAGTGGCAAAAAAAATGTCGCATCAACAAAAACGGCAAAAATGTGAAAAATCACGACTTTCACGAGCTTAAAAAAATAATAAGACTAACAGAAAATATGCGTACTTCTGATTCGACACTCGCAAATCAAATTTTCGTCACGTGCAAAAATTTCACATGTACATTATAGTTTATTTTTAACGGTGCCTCGAACTCGACTCGGGATGATTATTTTTCTTTTTATTCGTGCACTTGATTAAAGATCGATTGAATATGACGAGGCGTCGATTTTCATTGAGAAATCAATCTCAATTATTTCATCTGAATGTCAAATAATCACTATTAAATTTCACGATGTGCAGAAACGGATAAAAAAAGCACATTGCCACAATTTTCCTTTGTCACGATTTTTCACTCGAACTTCCACGGTGGAAAGAATTTTTCATTCATTTAAAAAATCGAAAAATGAACAGCCCTTTAACGAATAAAATCACGTCGAAGAAATTTGATTCTTAATTCTGAAAAATTTGCACTTTTAACGAAAGAGCGAAAACTTTAAGAAGAAGAACGCTTCGGACGTCGGTGAACTTTGAAGACAGACTCGAAGACGTCGAGGCCGTCGTCGTATCGCCGTCGAGGGCGTGCCTTCGTCGTCTCCGACGTCTAAATTTAACGTCACGAAATCCTCGAGACGTTGTTTTATAAATAGAGCCACGAATCAAGACCCTCTAATGCGATGATAAATTTATCATGTACCTGGGGCACATAAGGCCCTTTTTTCACAATCATCATTCACCCAAACAATAACTATGCACAACTACCCAATATTTTGAAATATTCTTGATAGATAATCAAAATTACTATCATAAACAATAAAAGCAATAGTAATAGTTAATCGTTGTAATAACAATAATTATTACTACGAATAAACAAAAACAATAATAACGTTTGTAACAATAACGATTTCAGTCAATTAAAAATTAAAAAATTACTATAATATCCATTATTTTATAATATTACTAGCTGCAATAACTCGGCGTTGCCCGGATAAAATAATATTATCTTATATTGATAGTGGGTGGAACACTGAAAAGCTAATTTTGTTGAAGCAGTTAAATATTTTGTTGGATACGTTTAACAAAACTATTTCGTCTAGTCAACAAAATGTTTTATTGTTTCAACGAAATTTCGTTTCAGTTGAACGAAGTTTTGTTGAAACATTGAAAATTTGGTTGCCTGGACGAAATAATTTTGTTGAATACGTCCAACAAAATATTTCAATATTTCAACAAAATTGGATTTTCAATGAAGTGGGTTGCGAAAATCTATGAAGTTACGGAATGTCTTTTGGTTACTTTTTTTCAACGTTCTAGAAAAAGCTAGAAAATTTTTAGTGACGATTCTTAGCGGAGGGTGGGGGGAGTGAGGGTTGAGTGGTGTGGGGGGTAAGGGACCTTCCTTTCCTTCCTTTCTTTTTTAGTGAAAGGAGCAGAGTGGAAGTTGAAGAGAGGGGGTAAGGGATTGATAAAAGAACGTTCCAGAACATTGTCAAATTTTCTAGAAAATTCTTAAACATTCTAGAAAAAACTGGAACATTTTTAGTAAAAGGGGCAGAGTGGAAGTTAAAGAGGGGGAGGGGGGGGGGGGGTAAGGGATCGATAAAAGAGTAAGGGATCGATAAAAGAACATCCAGGACATTGTAGAATTTTGTAGAAATTTCTGAAACTTTCTAGAAAAAACTGGAACATACATAGTGAAGATTCTTAGAGGCGAGGGGAGGGGAGTGAGGATTGAAGGCTGTAGGGGGTAAGGGACTGATAAAGGAACGTTCCAGGACACTGTGAATCTTCCTAGAAAATTCTCGAACTTTCTGGACAGAAATGGAACATTCTTAGTGAAAAATTACTCATTTTCGTCAACCCACTCCCATCCACGCACAACCACCGCCAGCAAACCCCATGAGTATCGATGGGAGACCAAGGGCTATTTACCACCACAATCGCGACTTGAAGGCGCCCGGTGGTTGTGGAGAAAACTGAGCATTTACAAAAATACCCTTTTCCTTTTATATATTTATATTAGATATTAGATTAGTTATTAACAAAAATTACTGTTATTTTGAATGATAATTCCGGTTGTAACAGTTTATACTTATAACAATAATAATCATAATTGCGCACAACGATGAAAAAATAAAAAAATAATATTCGTAATAATAATGGGTTCGAATATTAATGATGAATTATTTACTATTTTTATTATTGTTGTCGCTAAAAGATCGTTCGATCAGAGATTACCTACAGCGATCGTAATAATGATAACGGTAAAAATAGGACCCATGACAAAACGCCGAGTGACTAAATGCCGATGACTATGTGCCGAGCGACAAAACGCCGATGCGACTGTGCGCCGATGATAAAACGCCGATGCGACTACACGCCGATGCGACAAAATACGAATAGTAGTAATGTCCAGTGGAAATATTAGTTTCTAGGTTTCTAGGTCATTATTTAAGGAATAACCCTCATAGATTTGCCACACAGCGATACTTACTTTTTTCAATAACAGCCAGCAAACATAAATAATTTGCTTGGAAGTAATTTGAGTGTCATCGTGCACGTCATGATCCGAGGATCGTTTAATACTAAAATTCGACACAAATGCCTGGCAGTCGTGTGATAAAATCACACGATATTATATAATTATAAATCATAATAAAAATATGATAATTCTCTTACACGATTTAACATTTTTTCAGATCATAATAATGATATGATAATAATGTGACAGAATTGTAGATCACAACAATCATTCTTATTCTATAATTGTAAACCATAGCAGTGATTTTCTTACACGATTAATTCACTTCTTTTATTTTGTCGCATCGGCATTTTGCGATCGGCGTATAGTCCGATTTTTTTATCAAACGGTTCATCCGTCAAAACGGTTTGAAAACGCCATGACGTCATAAAACCGGCATATTCGCGTATATAAGAGTGTCGTAGGCCTCGCGCTGGATTTTTTCTTTTAATACTTGGCGTTGAGCCGCTACCGCGTCTCTTGATCAGTATATAGTCGTTCGGCGTATAGTGGCTCGGCGTTTAGTCATCGGCATTTTGTCGTGTCACCGTAAAAATAGTAACAGTGATTGATAATAACAAATTCTTATAGACCGACAGCAATTCTTTGTCAATTTTTTTTTTTTTTTTTTTTTTTCAAAATTGTAGTCAAAATTGGTTTGACAGCAATTTGGACGTGGTCCTTGTACGGCTCTGGCGATCTCCCAAGTTTGCTCGGGTGAAGCCAATATTCGGATGGGTGACCGCTTAGCCGAGCATCGACTCGCGTATCGATCGCTGAGTTGGGGGCACTTTTTTCGAGTTTCTAATTGTCTCAATCAACTGAAACCCGGCAAAAAAAATAGCTCCGATATCAGCACAGGTTTTTCAGTTTCCCTGGGCCTTCGTGCAAATGCGATACAGTGTTGTATTAGGAAAGAGTGACTGTCGATAAAACTCTTGGGGGTCTCATAGGAACATGGAAATTATTGCAGTGGGAAAAAAATTCGGTTAAGTTTCCAGGAACATTAGAAATAAATATAAAATAATAATTATTATTATTATTGTTGTTTTGTTGTTAACACCGCGCTCGCTGAAAGATTAGCGGCAGCAACGATAATTATAATAATAGCGATAGCAACAACAACAACAACAACAACAACAACAACAACAACAACAACAACAACAACAACAACAACAACAACAATAACAATAACAACAACAACAACAACAACAACAATAACAATAACAACAACAATAACAACAACAACAACAACAATAACAACAACAATAACAATAACAACAACAACAATAACAACAACAACAACAATAACAAGAATAATAATAGTGAAGCAGTTATTATATTGAAAATAATAATAATAATAAATATAATAACTCACCGGCTGCATCCACTGGAGTAATATTTCGACGGTATTAACATCCGGTGGAGGGGGCGGCGTAGGCGCATTTTGTATAGCAGTGACTAAATTTCTGGCAGCATCTCTCACGGAATCTTTCCATTCGGAGCTCCCCTCCGCCCCTTCCGCACAGGCACCTAAGGCAGAATTTTTTTTCCCTTCATTATTGGAGACTTGCTTCATTTTTAGTTTTTCGAGCTCTCATATCATTTCACTGAAATACTTTTCACTTTTACCGGAAATAATGCCGTCCATCTGTAATAATGCAGCCTCGAGCATTTTACTTGCTTCCGACGAATTCTTCTTAAACAATGTTGTCGATTCGTTTGCCTCCGTACCGTTTCCTTCCTCACCCTTGCCCATGATCCAATCCTGCGATCGAAAATTTTGTTGTTCCATCAATTTTGCAAGTTGGAAATTTGTGAAACTTGTATTAAATTATTTTTTCGAATTTTGGCATTTTTCGAACGTTTATTTATTTGTATTTATTGTTAAAATAATAATCACAATTTTCGATCGTTAAAAAAATGTTGTGGTTCCATTCGCGTTGAACGCCCCATAGGCATGATGAAAAAAAAGTGCATCGTAATGTGTATACGTAACACACTGACATAATTTACGGAAATGTTAAACGAGCTAAAACTGCAAATTGTCACTATTTTTACGAATGCGCGTGGGCCGTTTTGTCACCAATTGTTTCAGTTTCCCCTCGTTCTATTTTATTACGTATATTATAAGTGGTAATTAATTTTTTTTATAATGCGAAAAAAAAAATCGGTAGCGCACCTTTTTGCATTTAAAATATGTTTATCAACACTTATTTATTTGAATTTTTGTAAAATGGAATTTGTTTAGAGATTTTATCCATGCAGTGGCAAAGATTGTTTTGTTGATTAACGTATTCAATTTAATGTTTAACTATTTTCGAATGATTTTGTCACAGTTATTAATAATTTTTTCATTCCTACGAAAATATTGGAACAAGCAATAAAAATATAATGAATCATAAATGTTATCAACAAATATTTTACCAAATGAAAACAAAAAGTAAATTATGCATAAAAGATTTTTACTGTCAATGAATCCTCACCGAAAACTCCCATTTTCGAATAATTCAAATTCGGTGTCAATCTCACGAATTACAGCAGCCGTGAGTCACCTTACTATTTTTTCTATTTTTATTTTTTGTTTTCTTGTTTTTGTTCTCTTTCTTTCTTATTTCCGCGATTATAGTATGCACCGATGAATCGATCAACAGGTACTCGAGAGAGCAACGCCCAACTGTACAACAACATAGCGCGCCTTGCGCGCCTCTCATCCTACTGTCTTTGTCTTCGCTCAATTTCAATCCGCCCTTGCGCGTTTCCCATCCCCTCCTCCTGCGCTCTCTATTAACCATTACAGCCGGCTCTAAAAGACACACGTCGTCGCGTTGACGTTTCTCCTTTTTTCTGAAACTCCTCCCCCTCTTTCCCCTCCAATGATCGGTGCTCAGGGCAGGTAAATTAATTATTTCGCTATTGCATTATCGATGCTTCTTCACCTCATGTTTTGACCTCTAATGCACTAATTTTGTCGTTGCAACCAAATATTTCATAAAAAACATTCAAATCTGGGGAAAAAAGTGACAATTATGAGTTCCTCCACTCCAGAATGCTTGGCCCATCGCACAGGGAAACTGCTGCAAACTTTAAGGATATCGTAGCGGTTCCGTGTAGTCAATTGACCGTATATAAAAATTTTTCCTTGAAAAACTACAAATTGACACTATTATGGTGTATAAAATATTTTTTTTTTATAGATTCGTAATAAAACGATGGCAATCCTGATCAATGAGATAATATTTTAAGAAATTACATATTTTTAATCACTCAATCGAGCTACTCGTCGTCAGCTGTTAATAGTCGATGAATTTTTCAAGCGAAGTCTGGCAGCGCTGCACACTCGCACTGTAAACATAAACCTTCTTAACCTCTTTTGATAGCGGAACAGTTCTCGTTTATCAATAATCTTGCGTTCGAGATAACTTAAAATGTTATGACCTTGGTAAAAAAAATTCATTTGCATGCCCAGGACCGCACACTTGGTGCCTTCGATAACATTTCTGTTTCAGCGTAGCCTAATATAGGTTATATTACCGCTGTCACGAATGTATAACGTTGCCAGCTCACTGTAAGAATTTTTCAGCGCGAACCGATCGAACGGCTAATTGAGTTTATTGAGGTTTTTCCAACTTCACCTCAAAATTTTGCAAGAACTAATTCGGTAACTCAATTTTGTTATGTTACGATATTAATCTTTGATGATTGATTTATAACTGAGAACGAAAACTTTATAGCTATGTAACAATTAAATATATGTAATATACGATCGGAATAAAATCCGAAGAGTTACGTCATATGACACCGGGTTAAAGTTACAAATTTTGGAATTTAATTTCTCACTTGAATTATCGGTAAAGTGTTTCCAATTCTTTTCTGAAGGAAATAGTGAGTTCAATCGACAACATGTTTCAAATCTGATATCTTGTTTAATACTCAACCTTTCGCTACAACCTCCTTAATCATTTTTAAAACTGTTAGAAAATAAATCATCATCTTATTCGATTCCACATTGTGTTACTGCTAATTAATTATGAAGTAAATCCATCGTTTTATTAATGAATTATTTATTTGCGCATCAAGAATCAATACCATTCTAAAATATTTCTTTTTACAATCGCAATTAAATATCAATTATTCCTAAAAATTTCCCAGACGACCTTTGATTTTTTGCTTTCGCCATCTGTTGACATACTTCGAACTAATTTACCGGTATCTGTCGGGAAAAGAACTCTGCATTACAGACGGTCGGCAATTGAAAATAATTTCAATGGAGGAAAATAATTGGTGGTGGCGCTTTGATCAATGAAAACAAGTTATTTTCCGCCGCTCATTGATCCCCCTCCCGCCGTCGACTATTTAGGTCACCTTGGAACAGTTCCAATTGTAAACGCATTGAAATGCGTGTTCTCGCGAAATAGACACTTGTTGATCACGCACGTTGCTACGCAACACGCGTGCCACGCGCTCCACTGTTTTCGAACGTCAAGATCAAGAAGAAAACTCGATAAATTTACCAAATGAAAACGAACGTTCAAAAGAAAAAAAACATGATTTATTGCGTTTCGTAAAAATCACAGTGGCCTATAAACAAATATTAGATCGAAACCAATCGAAAAAAATAAAATATTTTCGCGATTTTTTTATGTAAAAATAAATTTAAAAACAATTCATAAGGTTCAATGGAAATAAAAATACCTGAATTTTTTCTGCAATCACTTCTCGATAAGGAAAATGCAAAATCACTATCGCTGATTACGAAGAAAAAAAAGATGAAATAAATTTCTACGAGCACTTTTTAGTTACAACTATGATGTATTATTTATAAGACTCGGACAGTCTTGTAATAATTGTTGATCAATTTGACGAGGGTTCCAGAATTAAAGGATAATTGGTTTGAGGGATCGTCACACAACACTGTAATGGCACAATATAATCGCGATTTAGAGGTTATGCCCACTCAATCATATTTCGAATCGTTTTATCCATTTTTGTTATTTTTTCAAATATTATTTTTATATCACAATTTTCATCGCATAATCCGACAAAACTGTTTTTCACCATTCGGGCAACTTTGGAACACAAAATGCAAAAACTGGCCAAATTACAATGAAGTTTTTGGTCGAATGTTGAAAAATTTTTAAATTAACATTCACGAAAATCGACATTCAAAAATAATTTACGGATCAATCAAGTATGCAATAGTTAGGTTATGTAAAAAAAAAAAAATTCGGTTTCACCAAGTCCGCGATCTTTTTTTAATATTATCGAAATTCCATTTACAGCGATTGAAATACAAATTTTGCATTTTATACGAGCGTGAAAATAAAATTTGCATCAGTTTTTGAATTTCAACCAGACGATTTTTTTTTGCCGTTTTTTAAACGAGTTTCACCAACGTCATTATTATTTCGTATTGTTCCATTGTCGGCCAAATTTACGTATAATCACCTAAATTCGTGCACTTGAAACGCGACGGAAAAAGCCAATAAGCCGATATACTTCGTTTATTTGCACAGCCGGAATTGAGAAAAAATGAAACAAAAAAAAATTAATTAAACTGATGACAACTGTTGGAGTAACGCGAGAGAAAAAACCTGCGAAAACACGAAATTCCGAACAATCCGATTGTACGCACACACACACACACACAGTAAAAAAAAATTATGTTTGCGCCCAATCCACGGTCTTGTCCAATCTATCGTATTTATATTCATACATATTAAAGCGTCGCGAAAAAAGGCACGTATCCATAGAGCGACCGAGTGCGTCTTGAATCCTTAACCCTAGCTACACACTACAGTCGACTCCCTCACTTGTCACGTTCCCATGTGTCCACTATTCTCATATGTCCACTTGTCCACTCCGTCTGTTCCCATGTGTCAACTTCCCCACTCCCCACTCTGACACATTTTTCGAAACATTCCAGACGTCTTGCGTGTTGCGCATGCGCTGTGGTGTCAGCAGTCTTAAAAGTGGGGATGGAGGAGAAGTTGACACAAGGGAACTTACTAGGTCGCGACGGGTTGACAAATGGGAGAGTCGACTGTATAACTTTTAGTACCTTACACACTATCGGTCTTTTTGGACCGACGACTTTTATTGCTCTATAACATTGTAACAAATGCGTCTATTAAGGTTTAATTATAGTGAAATCGAAACGCCAGACTCCGAACAATCCGGAGAAGTAATCAGTAAAGCCAAAAAGTCGTTTGATAAAAAGTTACAACGTTTATGAAAAGGCGTGTGGTGAAAAAAAGGTGAAAATGTAGTGTTGCTGTCGGTCCATTAGAGTTAAGTTAGGCGGATTATTTCGAGTTTGAACTATTGAAATTCAATTATATCCGTTGGTGGTTGTTTGCTAGTATTTGGGAGAATAATAAAAACGTTTGTTGATTGATAGTTTTTCAAATTACAGTTGACTCTCCTATCTGTCACGTTTCCATGTACCAACCGTTCCCGTATGTCCACTCCGTTCCTATGTGTCAGGTTTCCAATCCTCACTCCGGCACTTGAAATATTTTCTCTCCCGCCTGTTTTGCATTCTCTTTTTTTCTATACGGTCAGCAGCGTTGAGTGGGAATGGAGGAGAAGTTGACACAACGGAACGGATTTGGTCCTATTGGATTGATACGGAGTCAACTGAAAATAATTAGATTTTTTCTAAGGCTGCTGTTGTTGAACTTAAGGCCCGAACGCCAACTTAAAAAACCAAAAATTGAGGTTATGTTGACCTCGTTATCCTTTCGCATATTTCGTGATGAGAAAAAAATTGTAATTTCTTAATAAAAAAAAGCTTTGTTGTCTACTATACAATCGAGTAATATAGAGAAAATATTACAAAATCGAACGGGCTGTTGAAAGATTGGATCAATTTGGATTACAAAGAAAAAAATGTTGCGTTGGCAGAACTAGGTAGGATGATATATTTGGTCGAAAGCGGATCCGATGAGAAGTGTGTATAGCTCGCACTTCCGTTACATTTTAATTTGTCTATGGCCATGTGAGTGTGAATGTTGAATGTGAATTTGTGTGTGCGTGCGTTTCACTCGACGTCGTCGTCGTCGTCGTCGTCGTGGTTTCTTTGCAGTTTTGACGTACAAGGAATAAATATAAGAAAAAGGAAAAAGAGAGAAGAAATAGGAAAAATTGGACGACGACGACGGGAAAAAAGAAGACGAAAAGAAAAAAAACAAAAAAGAACAAGAAAGAAAAAAGACAAATATGATCGTTTACGAGAGTGAATAGAGAGTGATATTGCGCGAGTGTTGTGATCCTCGGAGGGCCACTTTGGAATGTAAGTACGTGACATACGTTGCTTTTTTTTATTTTCTTGTTTTCGTTCTCCATTTTCTTTCGATTGCTTTTGTGAAAAATTTGCGATATATTATTTATTGTTTTTTTTTTGCGCCTGCGTAAAAATGGCGAATATTTTTTCTCGTTTTTTTTCTTCCAATACTTTCTATTACTATATTTTATCGTATATTTTTCACGGCGTGGAGCAGAGAGGGGGGGAAAAGCCGCGAAAAACTCTACGTCACGAGTGTGACGGATTCGGTTAAAACTGGGACAAAGTGCAGTGCACTCTGGCATTGCGCTCTACCACCAGGTGTTTCTATGCCGTAATCCTCGCAGGATTGGGTAATACACGAACCTCTTAGACGTGTGTGTACGTATATTCCTTCTCTGTCGTCCCCGTTTTTTTCTCTCTTTCCTCCAATTTTTCTTCACGTTCTCTTTTTTTTTTATTTTTGCACCTCTCCACACGACAAACGGGTTACCACAATTTGCCCGCCCAGAATCCTGTCTTTTCTCGTAATCAACGACGTACTGTGACGTTTTATTTTTTCTTTTTTTTTTCTCTTTTTTTTTATCACTGAGCAATATCGGTAAGCCTGTCAACATAGAAATTCGCAACGTTGCAACTTCCATTACAAATATCTATACATGTATATCTATATGTGCACACATAACCACGATATTCCTTTTTATATTCAAAAGCTTATGAAAATGTGAAAAAAATCGTATTTTAACCCAAAATTTTTGTCATCTCTTTACTCTCGTGAGTTCCTTTGATCTTACCAAATTATGTTACACTCTTTGTTTTCTTACTCTACAACTCGACGATATATCGAACTTTTTAGGTCAACCAATTTCCAAATCTACAACGAGAATTTTGTAATCGAAGTTATTTGTGCAATCGTTGCAAATTGTTCATTCAACGATATTTCTATTCATTAATAATAAAAACAACTCTGTTCAACGAAATTTCATATCAACTATTTAACAAATCAATTTTAACGGTGAAAATAAACTTTTAATTGTCATAATTATATTCTATAATAATAATTATTATCGTTATATAATTTTTTACTGTACTATGATATTGCAATTTTATTAAATTTGTTAAATTCTAAGTTTTAATTTTAATAATAATCAAATAAAATTTTGCATAATACTTCTTAATAATTGAATTAGAACTAAAATATAAGAAATACTAGTGTAATAACGATAATATTAGTGTTTGTGCTATAGCAATATAATTAAAAATCATGCAAGATAAATTAAAATTGGACGATTAAAGCTAGAGATATGAAAGCTTTTAGAAAATGGCAGGTGCAAACTCGCACCAGTGTGAAGGTAAAAGCATCAGGAAGTTGTGTGCCGTCAAAGGGTTAAATATTTATTGAAGATTTAATTGGAAATCGTTAATACAATTGCAAATAATTATATATGGGAGAAAAATCGATGATAATAACGTTATTTGTATTACATTTTTCAAACAATCATTGTAAGGCTTTAGTTTGATGTGAGAAATATGGAGAATTGAAATTGAAGTAACGAAAGAACATAAAAGTTAATAAACCGTAAATTAGGTGTAAATGAAGAATCCAGGATAGTTCCGCCGCTTTCGGTATCATGTCAGATGGTGTTGACGGCGGTGGCGGGGAAAACGAGGTTGACTCCCATTCCTCAACTCGTGCAGCGCCAGGAGATTCCTCCAACAATAGGGAAGACGAATCCCTTGATCCGGACAACGAATCCGCCCTCAACACTAATTACGACAGTGGCGACGGGGCTGTTCCTGTTTTCAGGTGTTTATCTTCAATTGTCATAATAATTTTCAATTCATTTAATTTGTTTGCGTTCAGTTTCATTTTGAATGTTGTTCCAGGAGACAACTGTTTAATTTACTAAGATTGCGAATAAATTTTGCAGATGCGATCGCTGCGACAATTACGAGACTATAAACAAGACGGCGTTCTGCGCGCATCAAGATCAATGTCTCACCAGCGGGGAGCCTGGCGAAAGCAACGAGGGTGCTGAAGGAACAGAGAACGATGGCGATGCCGAGGAAGGACAACACTCCAGTCACAGATCACACAGAAAGATGTTTGAGTGCGACGTTTGTAACATGAAATTTTCCAACGGGGCTAACATGAGGAGGCACAAAGTATATTTCGTTCATTTCCTATTGAAAATAAATTATTTATCACCAATCATTAGTCGGTTAACTCATTCAATCAAATCCATGCATTTTGTAATTAATTAATTGGTAAATTATTTGATAAATGCAAATTCAATGTAATAAATAAATATGAATCATATTAAGTAATTGCATAAAAATCGACTATGCCGACTTATATCTTTATGTTAAAAAAATAAATAAATTAGATAGATTTATTAATTCATAAATTTATCGAAGTTCATAAAGTTCAAAAAAATATTTATCAATTTTTTAATATATTACAGATGCGACATACGGGAGTGAAACCATACGAATGTCGAGTATGCCAAAAAAGATTTTTTCGAAAGGATCATTTGGCGGAACATTTCACAACGCATTCGAAAACATTGCCTTATCATTGTCCAATATGTAACCGAGGTTTTCAAAGGCAAATCGCAATGAGAGCTCACTTTCAGAATGAACACGTTGGTCAGCATGACATGGTTAAGTCATGCCCATTGTGCAATTATCGTGCGCCAACCATGAAGTGTCTCAGGTTACATTTTTTCAACAGGTTTGTTTCAATTATTACAAATTCTACTGTACAAATGATTGCGTAAAGAAAACGAGAATTTTTCAAGTTCATCTTAGGTTTCTCATTGCTCAATTTTTTTAATTTTTAATCACAATCCCATCCCATGAATTTACCCCACATCAGTAAATTTTATTTTTCTACGAGGCTCCCCTACAGTGTTCTCCGTAGCCTGCTCCATAACTGCTGAAAACCAGCACCGAACAAGTCTAGTAGTGCTTTTTGATTACACTCCTTCCTGTTGAGTTATTAATTATTCAAGTTGAAAAATACGTGTTTTTTTAATGCGCGTGCCGCCGAAAGGTTGGAGATGGAGCAAAATCCATAGGATTAATCTTGTAGCATATAATAATTCTTTCAAAAAAGTTGTATGTGGTACTTTTCCATTTACATCATTGTAGTTCTGAGAGGAGATCGAAAAAATACGTTTAGAAACCACCTTATGAACGACCTTCGGAAACCAAGTTCTTTTTCGACCCGCTCTCAGGACTAAACTATAAAAAATAGAAAAGTGCCGTCAGGAGTTTTTTGTAAGAAATGTTATACGTTACAAGATTGATCCTACAGACTTTTGCTTCATCTTCAACCGTTTTAATATTTAATAACTCATTAGGAGGGAGCCTGAGAAAAAACTTTACAAGACTTTTGGACCCGAATTTTGGTTCTGCACGTGGAACATCCTGTATTTATATACATATATTCAAGAATTTGACTTTGATTCATTGAAAATATATTAAAAAATAAGAAAATTATAATATTAAAAAATAAGTTAATTCAATGAAAATATTTAAAAAATTTGATTAAAATATAAATTAAGTTTGAACAATAAATCATTTTTTGCTGTTTATTTTTACTAGACACGGTATCGATTTGGATAATCCAGGACCAAACAGTTCGACGTCAATAATGAATAATTGTTCGCCCGGGGAGGCGATGCCGTCGGCCCCGTTGTCAGACAGTGGTGACAGTACGGGAAACAGATCAGCCGATAATGCGACTCCACCGATGCACTTTCTCACGCCTCATGTCGAAATTTCGATCCCTTATCCGGAACAAGTGGCTGGCCAACGTGATCAGAGTCCTGCACCGTTGAACGGTGACAGTCCCAATAGTCCTCAAAGCGCCGATAGTAACAGTAATGCGCCGAGCAGCAGTCATCATCAGTTGTCAATCAATAGTACCGCAATTCATCGGTAAGTAAGCTTAAAACTTACCAAACATTATATTTTATTGGAAATTGGTTTTTATGGAAATAGAGAATCTGAAACGGGGCTAAAAAATGTAAATTGTAGTGGAAATTTTGGGAAATAACTCTAAGAAGGTTAATTGAACCGAAAATTTTATCGGAATTAATCGTTCTAAATTAAGCGATAATAATAGAACTGCAAGTATGCACTCAGAGTTTTGAGGATTTGCAATGAATTTTTTGAAAAATCTCTTTAAACATGAATTAAAAACAAAAATTTGTTAATCCAGAAACGTGGGTGGGAGCGAGGAGGCGATAACACCTTCGATATCGTTGATCCCGATAAAACAAGAGCCGAATAGCAACGGAATGGAGGAGAGCGGAGCAACATCGAGCAATTTGTCGCCCCTTCCATCCCTGATAAAAGTCTCACCTTTAAAGTCGTTGCTGCGCGACGATTTGCGTCGTAAATTGACCACGAGTAACAACAATAGTCACAGCATCGTGAACAATATTGGTAACGGTATGAATAATCTTACGAACGGGGGTAATCTACATTCAAGGGGTGAACCACCGACGTCAACGAGGCCGGATCCTCGAACCAGTGGATTACAGTGTACGCACTGTAGAATTACTTTTCCTGATCAAACACTTTATTTCTTGCACAAAGGTTGTCACAGTGACAGCAATCCTTGGAAATGCAATATTTGCGGTGAGCAATGCTGCAATCTTTATCAATTTAATTCGCATTTACTCAGCAAAAGTCATCAGTAACGAAATATCTAAAATTACAAAGAAATATTGGATTTATCCATTTTTTTAATAGTTAAGAAACACGATTAAGCTGAATTTTGTTCCATCTTTTTCGACGAATTAAGAAGAACATTGAATGTGTCCATTTTATTCATTTTTTTGGACAAAAAGCAACGAAAGTTATGAGATTACAAAAAAATGGGCAATTTTCTGATTTTTGGCTAAATGAGTGATCGTTCCAACGATTCGGCTGCCAATTTTATAAATCTAATTCGCATTTACTTGCCAAAAGTCATCAAACACGTAAATCCTGAGATTACGAGAAAAATTGGACTTGTCCAATTGAATAAAATATTCGAACAATCGAATATTTTTTTTCGAATTGCGAAATTTATTTCGTTTCATGGATATGTAGACGATCCAGTAATTACTGGAAAAAATGAGGTAATGAAACGTGCTGTTTCGGTGTAAAAAAAGTAAGGGCACTTTGATGGATTTTTTTTTTATTAATTAAAATTCTTTCACATTCAATATTTCTTTGAACTTTCTTTATAGTGTCATGAAATGTTGAATATTTTAAAGAAAATTATTAGTCAACAGTATTAATGATAATTTTTTGTTGCTGGACATTTTATTTTTGTAATTACTAATTACTTTTCAAAACTATAATCATTTTTTGAATTGCACATTGTCCAACAAAATCGTTGAACAAAATCACAATCGAAATAATGAAGAATTAATTGAAAAAAGAAAAAAAATTAATTAGAGTGCCTATAGTGTCGAGAGTACGAGTAAAAATTTCTTTGGGATAAATCGTGCCTTTATGAATGAAGGAAAAAGTAACGAAAAACGAAAATCATGAAGAAAAAACACAGTAGCAAAAGCGGAAGAGAAAGTATTTCGTTAATTCACTTTTTTGTTTTACCGCGTTTCTGAAAAATCACGAAAATAAAAATGGGAAAAAAAGGAATTAACAAAGAGAAACTCCCAAAAAGAAATTAAGTAAAAAGTAATACACACACATAAATAATATATATGTGTATATATATTGCCAACACTCACTCGTCCATCGTGCTGTCACCACACGAACGATCCGTCCAGTAGGGCTTCACTGAATTATTCCAAGCTCTATTAACGTTTAGTCTTTAAACCAGTCGATAGACGAGAAAAAAATGATACAGAACAGAAGAAATTAATATAAACATAGAGAAGGGGTAAAAAGAATTATAAAAAAAGATAAACTATTGTGAAACAATAGTGAAAAAAAGACAAAAGAAAAAGAAAGAGATAAGTAAAAGAAATATTTTGATGGAATGAGTATAAAAAAAATTGCAAAAAGAAAACAAAGATTCGTATGCTTCGTGAGATAAAAAAATAACGTCCCAAACCAGGTAGCTATGAGACACTGCGAATGATTTTATTTCCAAGAACAATAAAATATTTAAGTTTGTTCATAGTGAATTAAGGTGTGACTGAGGAAGACAGGGACGATGATAAATTTTCAAACATTTGAAGAAGAAAAAAACAAAATACGCGAAAAAATACGTTTCTCAGCGGTAACGTGAAGATTTTTTTAAAATTCATACAAAGTATGTTTGTAATAATTAGTCGGAATGTTGCAATCGTAATCGTAATAAATTGGCAACGTTAAATAAAATACTAATATTATTGGTAACTCATTGATAAAAATATGAATGATTATTATAATTAAGTAATATTTAAATTAATAACAATTTGATTATTTCAAATCTGAACAAACATTTCATAAAAATTTTCAAAAAAAAATTCATAAAATTATCGTCCCTGTCGCCTGGCCGGAAGTGCTTGAAGCTGTTACCGTCGTGTACCTTTTGCGATCACATAACGTACCATGTAGGCTTGAGATAATCGAATTGTCCTTAAAATGAAATCCCTTGTCCCTCAAAAAAAGAAAGAAAGATAAACTGGGCCATTCGTGCAGGGATTCATGTGAATAAAAAATAAAAAGTAAGACAAGGATAGAGAAAGGAAAGAAAGACCAAAACTAGAAATGGTACGTTGGATCGCGTCGAGCAGAGTCGAAAATTTCTGCATTTCGCCTCTGTAATTAATATTTTATATATAAATATTTGTACAAAAGAGTATTAGGGGAAGAGAGAGAGATGAATGAGAACAATTTAAATAGAATATATATGTGTGTATATATATGCTATATATATATATTTTACACGAAAAAGAAATATATATAAAAAATATGCACTTACACAATTCACTTATACATTATTGCAATTTGATCTATTTCTCTATCTCTCTCTTCATATATACATATATACATTTCATCGCCTCACGAAGAAGAGACACTTAACACACGCGCGCGCGCGCAGACACACACACACACACACACACACACACAAAACAAATAATGCTGTAAATGGTTGTAGTTATTTAATAACTATTCTGTATATGGAGGTTATATTTAATATAATTACAATTTATTTATTAATTCGTAAGTAATTTATTGCTTTGCATTCCAAGAAAGAGATACAATAATAATAATATTAATAATAATAATAATAATTATTATTATTATAATGATAATATTGAAATAACGAAAAATCATAATAGTTGAATGACTATAGTCTTCAAATGTACACAAACGGATCGTAACTCCGATCAGGAGCTTTAAAAAATTTATTTATGTTGATTTTTTTCCGTTTTTTTTTCTCCCAAAATGTATGCCCATAATGTTTAAGATTGATCGCAAATGGAAGAAAAAATCGTAAATCCGCTGCTTTGTGATCAAAGTTGAAACTCGCACAAAACCGCGGCTTTGGCGACGAAAAAATCATTTTGATTCACGTTATAACTTTTTATTGAAACTCGAGCAACAATTGCCTCAAATAAGAAATAGCAACTCATGATGTTTATTAATGGGAGTTTTTTAAAATTAGTTTTTTCTTGTTATATTTTCGGCTACGAGCAATAGTGAATTTTTTTGAACGTCACTTCGATTAACTCGCGAATAGCGCATAATTTAAATGCATAATTACGTACAAGTACGGATAAATTTTTATTCAATTGTTGCAAAATATTTTAAAGAAATATAACAAGAAACCAAAAGAAATTTCATGGATAAAGTTTGAAAAAAGTTTGACACTGAGGGAAAAGATAATCTTTTAGATACCTTTTACATAACGAGAGCACGTGTTCATCATATTTTTGTTATCGAATGTAAAAACAAAAACTCGATATATATACACATACACATACACATGAATAATTATATACAGCCTTGGCCAAAAGTATCAGGCGCCCTCTAAATCCTTAATATTTTTTATTTTTATCAGACTAAAAGCCTAACCAATATTCAAAATGAAATCGTCATAATAAGCATTACAATGAAAACGGGTGCGGTCACAATTCGTGAAAACTGAAAACCGACCATCAGATTAAACATGAATAACACATTTTTCTTAGCTAAAAATTGTATTGGATCAAAATTTCAAAACTTTGCATTCGGACAAAAATCTGAAAAATTTAAGCCATTTCAAAAATGTTATGAATCTTTGATCATAATCACTTTAAAAAGTTAACACATTGTTTAAACAAAATATTCCTCCTCAAATGCCCAGACCTTTTTTTCTTCACTACCCTTAAATTTATTGCATATTGTTTATTCTTTTTTGTTTTCAATTTTTCCAAATTCAAATGGATAAAAAAGTTCAAAATCGTATGTACGAAATTTTCAAGCCATTAGACGAGCAATTTTTTAAATTGCGCCTCCAGAAAAAGTCGAAAAAAGGATTTCCAAAAAATATAATTCCGTTTATACGACGAAAAAAAATTATCTGATTGTTCAATTTTTTTTCAACCAAATCATTAATTTTTTTATTATTACATATCAGAGCTCGTAACTCTTGAAGATGGCTGAATTTTATCATATTTTTATCAAACGGCTAAATACTGACAGTTTTATGGAATAAAATTATTGGTTTAAATATGTGTAATTCATCCTTTAAAAAAACGGTGTTGGCTTACTTGAGGTTATTGTCTTACATTTATACTTGCGTAATCGAGAAGTTGATAAAAAAAATTAGAAACGATTCTAAATTTTGGTTAATAATTGATACTATACCCTTATAGAACTCAATACTTTTAGCCAAGGCCGTAGTTATTACGAAGAAATAGAAGAAAAACAAGAACCGGTTTTTAGAGACTCCATGAGTTTGTCAAGTGCCTGATTGGGAAGAACATTTATACACGTCGAATAATTCGAAGATAAATAAAAATAAATAATGAAAAAAAACCCTTTCGCAGATGAAATTTTGACGCTGGACCAAGTTTAAGCTGTAAAAAATTGTCAATTCGTGGTAGAGTCATATGGAAAAATTAATGCAGCATCCCAAATTGAAGAATAATCTCGGAATTATATTTGCGAAAAGTCGTATATTTGTCAAATTTTTAATTGAGAAATAATAAAAATAGAAAATTGAGAGTGAGGGTAAAAGATCAATACAACGGACCAGATGCAAGCTCGAATTGAGGCAAAACTTTGGGGCTAGGGTAGATGCGCTTTATACTGTGATCACATTTACAAAGAAGAAATAATAAAAAAGAAAAATAGTCTTAACTTTAGAGGATATTATAGCGAAGAAAGCGAAGCTTTTCCGTCGTCCGAGAATACGAAAATATGATGAATACAAAAAAAAATATAAAGAAAACCAAAAAAAGAAGAAAAAAAAGAAAAACCTCCGAGAAATCGTATATGAAGAAAAAAGACGTAAGGAATAAATAAATAAAAACAAGCCTTAGGTGCACGCCCCGCCCACTTATTTGTACAATATAAGAGTAAAACTATATATTTAAATGTATAAGAACGAAAAAAAAAATTATTGTTGATGTTACTATGGTGTAATGGGTACAAGCTAAATACAGACAAATTATGTATATAATATATTATTTGTATTATTATTATTCTTCATGACGTTTCTACAATTTCTCCCAACAACCTCGAAAAAGTTGGATTACAATATAATAGACGGCCGTAGGTTTAGAATTTCTCACTTCCAGTTAATCTTAACACGAAATGGCAGTTCTGAAAAGATTCAAATAAATATAACGTATTTGATATTTTTTGAAAGATATTTTATTTGCACTTACGCTGGAATATAAAAAAAATGTTTGGCTAAAATGACGCATGGAGTAATTTATTATGTTAGAATTATTACGCTATTTTGTCAATTCTTCCTTCAAATTTCATAACTCTCATGGCAAATTTCATTAGCTTTCGAATAAGCTTAACCCCATTTTGATCGGATGCGAATTGACCGATTGGCAGCCGGGTTGGTGAAAAAAGTGCAAAACACAACTTTGCCAGGTTGTCAAAAATTTGATGTTTCGAATAAATAGGCAGAATCAGCGATACGTCATTGCAAAGGGTATCCTATGCTATGAAAAATTCACCTCTGTTATTTTTTGTGCGACCATTCTAGGTCAAGTTAAACGCCCTTTAAACAAAAATTGTTTTTCGATGATGTAACTAAGGATTTAATCGGTCGATTTTGGCCGAATTTCACGCGACATCAATTTTTATAATCCCGTACAACCTGGTGAGCTCGCCTCTCAAGATATGCTCCAGAGGTAGAGATTTTGAACCAACCGCAGTGCACGAAAAGGTTCCGATCGATTTTTGAAAATGAACCAAACCGAATTCAGTATTGTGACTTATTTCAAGTTGCAGCTGACATTCCAATGGCAAAAAGCACTCCCGATAGTCCCGAAGAGTCTACGGGAAGAGATTGATTTCGCGTTTCGAAAAGAAGGTTCGATTTTTCGCATTCAGCCCGAGCTTCGAAATGGGTAGAATCGAATCCTTTTTTCAAAACGCGAGAAAAAAACTCCTGATAGTTTCGGGGAGCCTACAGGAATGGGTTGATTTCGCGTTTCGAAAAAACAATTCGAATTTTCGCGTTCAGCTTGTGCTTCGAAAAGAGTAAAATCGAATCGTTTGTTCGAAACGCGAAATTAACCCCTTCCCTTAGGCTCTTTGGGACTATTGGTGATATTTTTTTCGGTGAAATTTCAGCTACAACTTAGGATAAGTTGCAATGCTTAATTCGACTAGGTTCATTTCCAAAAATCGATCGGAACGTTTTGGTACACTACAGGAGGTTCAAGATCTCTACTTCAGGTACATATTCCGGGGGACGCAGGCTCACCAGGTTGTAAGGGATTATGAAAAGTGATGTCTCGCAAAATCTATCCAAAATCGACGGATTAGTTCCTAAGCTATCATCGAAAAACGATTTTTGTTTTGAGGGGCATAACTCGGCCTAGAATTGTCGCATAAAAAAAATAACAGGGTTGAATTTCGGGTGCTTCGCACTTTTTCACCAACCCGGCTGTCAATCGGTCAATTCACATTCGATCGAAACTATACTAGGCTTATTAAAAAGCTGTTAAAATTTGCTGCAATTGACGACTTTGCTGGTTTCGAGTCGGTCAATTTGGACCCGAGTTCGACAAAAAATCAATCGTTGCGTTTCAAGTGAGCATGACTGTATATAGGATGTTGTATTCTTGAAATAAAACTTTCTGCACATCGGACCGTCTTAAAATTCATTCACCAATGAATAATAGGTGTGCAAGTAGAAACTCGGCTCTGAAGTTGGTTGCATTAAACAATATACTTGAACGCATCCAATTCGCTCGCCATTTTGGATATATGTAGCTTAATCATTGCTGTTTTTATGACATAAGTTTCAGTCATTTACAAGCTGTCATTCCGTGTGTATCAATTTTATAAGAGATGGATGTCGATAAGCAACATTTACGCCACTGCATTCTGTTTTTAAATGAAAAAAAATGCTGCTCAAGCTATGGAATTGATTAATTCAACTTTGGGTCAACATTCTGTGAGTCATTCAACAGTAAAAAAGTGGTTTGCAAGATTTCGTGACGGAAATTTTAGTCTTGAGGACGATCCACGTCCAGGTGCAGTAATAAAATGTCAAGACGAAGAACTTCAAGTTTTACTGGATGAAAACCCGATAAATGGCGAAAGACCATAGATAGCAATGGCGAATATTTCGATTATTAATCTTTGTAACAAGTATCTTTTCGATAAAGTTGAATTTGACCAAAAAAAAAGCCGAGTTTCTACTTGCACACCTATTACGTTTAATGAAGGAATTAATTAAATAACAATTATAAAGTGATAAATTCCTGAAAAAAAAAAATGCTCCAGTGCGCGATTTTAGCAAAAAATTTTTCAATTATTTTCATTTACGTATGGATTAAACGTAATGATAATTAGTGAATGCTTTTGACCATTCGTATACGTTGTTGTATCCGTATACAACATATTTGTAAGCACGAAATATTTTTAGAATAATGAATGTGCAGGGAAATAAAAAAATTACAAACACCTCGAAAACACGTGTTATTTAACGGACAACACCACTGAGACCCCCTATTTTTTTCACATTTTTCAAGAATTTTTTTTTGTGGGAAAAAAAGATTCGAAATTTTTTTTTTGGTTTTGTTCCTTGTTTATTAATGTATCAAGAAACATTTTTTTCACATTTTTCACGCTGCATGGTGGCACTGGGGAAGCTATCGCGTCATCTCCGCAGTGGTTCGCGGCACGCAGCAGAACTCTCTTCAACGTCGATCTGAAAAAAAATACCGAGCGTTTTCGTTAATAATATGATATTTTGAAGAGAAGTGATTTGGAAAAATATTGATTTTTAAAAAATGGGCACGCCTTTGAAATTAAAAAATGATTTTTGAGCAAAATTTCTCGTCGAAAATAGGCTATAACTTTTATAATTATTGAGATATCGAAAAAATCTTATGTACTTCTCTAGATAATCTACTTTTATTAATACAGTAAAAATTTGAAGTCGATCGGATAAAAATTGCTCGAGTTCTGCTGCGTGCCGCACTCAAAAAAGTGGTTTTGAGAAAAACGCGTTCAAAGTTGGAACCCTGAGCGTCGCGGGCCGCTGCACCGCTCCACAAAATATTCAATATCTACGAAAATAATTATTTTTTCGACCTGGGTCCAACGGCATTTCAATCTTAAAAGTATTTTAGATTTTTTAAAATGGTTTTCAAAAAATCGATTTTTTGAAGCCGTCACAGTGGTGTTGTCTGTTAAATGGGGAAAAAGCCACACCTTGGGGCACGGGTAATTGTTGATATTGAGAAAAATCCTTCGGCACACATTTTTATTGATGTATTTCGAATTGTTCTGAGGGATACGTAAGTCCATTTTCAAGAACACCCTAATTAAGGACCACCCTGTTAAATACTGTGTAGAAAAGTTTTCTAATTCGGATGATTAGTTTTTTTCAATCGCTAGAAACGATTTTAAAAACATAGTTGTTCTGAGAAAAACGCAGTAAAATTTTCGTGAGCAGAACTTTCCAAATGGGCAAAAAGTTTAGTTACCGGTTATAGAAACGCAATATTCTAGAGACATTTTTTTATATTTTGTGATTTAAAAAAGTTCAACTTTCTTGAGTTTCGTCCTTTAGAATTCCTTCTTATCACAAGCTTCAATAATAAATGCATTAAAAGAAATGTCTATAGATTCGTCCGATGAATGAAAGCCAGACAATGCAGGGACACACGAGCAAACCGGATGTCGAGTGGTAATGAACAATGGGAGGGAGTATAAATTCAGACTTCCGGACGTCGTTTGAAAAGCATTAGATACACTGTGATTGATATCATTGCGTCATAAAAGCGTGTCTCGTAGCTTCTAGCAAAACTGTGTGTTTGCTAAATTCACAACCGGAAGTCCATGTGTTGGTGCTCGAAATGAAAATAATTTGTGAAAAATAAAAAAATAAAATGTCAGGAATTAATAGAAATTCGAATAGTAGCCACTTTCAGTCTCCTCCTTTATTTCACAAAACGATATATCGATGCAGAAAATTTATATTACAAATTGCATTAAATCTAAAAAATAAATATATACGTGTATATTCTTTTTCTTTTTAATTTTCTTTTTTGAGCCAGTTATGGTGTCGCGCGTAATTCGAGATTTCTTCGAGTTACGGGACTCCGAGTCGAAACTTTTGTGTATTTATAAATGTTTATCGATAAACATTTATTTATTTGTAAACGTTCAAAATGTTCGTCCAAGTTGTCAAAAATTCTAAGGTGCAAAATAATCAAAAATATAAAGTGGCGTCGAACAAAAAAATTGTCGCCAAACATATTTTTTGGGCGACTCTTTAAATTTTTTTGACACATCATACTTTGAACTCTCGTCAACAGTCGTACACACCTCTTAACTCTAGGATTATATTAGTCATGAATGGCCTGCCGTAAGTTTTTCAAAAAGCTAATACAAAATAGAACAAAATAAATGACTCAATACGTTTCCCTTATAAGAAAAAGAAATTAATAGTATCATTTGCGCCAGAGGCTCGAAAATGATACCGGTAGGGCTTGACTATTTACATGAAAAAAAAAAAAAAATAACGAATCTCGACCAACGAAATGGAAAAAAATGCCTGTGGCGTACAGAGAGAGAACGCGCGCGATTGATTAAAAAAAAGAGCAAACGAAACGAGAAAATGATTAAAAAATAAAAAAAGACGCGATAACTATTAAAAAAAAAAAACAGAAAAAACAAATTTAACCAAAGAAAAGAGTAGATGAAAAATGAAATGAAATCAATCCTTCTCTGTAAAATTTCAAGGCAAATTTTCATGTAGTTTGTGATTCATTTTTGTCACTGGTGTTTTTGTGGCTGAGAATGCTCTCGATGTTGCGATGAATCCGAGCGATTTGTGATCGTTTGCTTCCCGGTGTATCTCTCTCCTCGATGTACAGGTTGCCACTGGTTTCCGACCACCCGGCTGCGACGACCGGGGTCTCGCGTTTCCGGTCTGTGGACAAAGAAGAGGAACGAACGAACGCGTGAGTGACCCAATCATCAACCGAGCCCATGAACTTTATTGCCTCGTACGCGAATCACACTATTGTGCCGAGTACTCTAAAGGGCGAGGGAAAGGGAAAAGGAAACGGAGATGAAGGGAGGGAGGGAGGGCTTAAAGAGGAATGGAATAAAGTCATCGTCATGTATCAAACTGCTTATCTCTCCCACTACGTAATTTCATCTCTTCTGAATCTCCATCTCTCTCGTCTCAAACACATGGTACCGACTATATAACTCTCTTGATATATATTTCCGGTCGCAAAAAACAACCAATTGGTATTTCAACACTGTATTTCTTAATGCATCTGTTTGGAACGAACTGCTCGACGAGAGTGTGCGAATAGCCTTGAAAGATTTTTTTTCAAGTAATTGCCACCAGCAAGCAATTCTCTTGGAAAAAAAGCTATTGATAAATACATTTTTTTTTGGAGCAACTTTACAGAAATAAATGTACAGATTCGATCTTTGTACTACTGTTGGCAAGAAAAATTACTACTAGAATCTAAATTGTGCAAAAATTCAAGGCAAAATTTCACATTGATTTTTATAAATGAGAGAAAAATTATTGATACTTATTGTTCAATTGTTTTATTCTCAAAAAAATGTATCCAACCGAATGGCAGAATGTAGCTTGACCGCAATAAAAACTTGAAATTCTGATATCAATAAAAATATTGGACAGTAAAATCAATAAAAATGTTGCACAGCAAGTAGAAAAAAATAAGTAAAAACTTTTGAATGCAGTGTGGCAACAATATGCGTTTAAGGGTCAAGTTTCCGGGACAATTGCAAATATCCGACGACGATAATAACGCATTAAAATATGCTACAGGTGGAAAACGAAACACGTATAAAGCGATGCGCGTTACATGTTTATTCTTAGTTATAACACTTTCGTCTCGTTGAAGCTCGGGCCTTTCTATTTTTCTCACGTAATGGGAGGTCGAGATACAAGAATGAAACGTCCTCTATGTAGGCTCGAAATTTTTGTCAGTGACCAAGTCGATTGCAGAGGACATGGGGCGTTAGGAGAGAAACGTTGAATGAAATGAAAGCGGTGCGTTTGGGACGAAAAGAGAGAGGGGAAAGGGACGCGATGAGCGACGCTTGTACACGGACTCTTTTTCTATCTCTCTCTTCCTCATTTAGGCTGACCCCGCTCTGGGCCTCTTAGGCTCATCATATTTGTATTCCTTGCATGAATCGCGTGTAACCGTTTCTCTCTTCGAGAGCCTCTCATTCAAAGCTTTCGTCTATCATATCGATCGAATCTGTAATCGTATCATGCTTTTCACCTCTTGCGCACTTGACTCGCGATTCTTTACGTTCCTTTATTGTTCACACTCGTAATTTCTAAATCTTTGTGCATTATAACTGGCAACCCGACAACAAAAATTGTAGCCTCAGACAATCTTTAAGGATGAAGGTATCTCCAGGTGTATTTTTTAACAATTTTTTGTTTTGAGAAAAGTTTGAAGCTTATTTTTATGAAAAAATATAGAAATATCGTTATGCATCGAAGGGTTACATATACGTCTCAAATTTAAAAAAATTGATTTTTTATCGCCTTTCTCAAAACCAGATACTTTTTGCATTACTGTCGGCATAACTAATCGAAAAGTTTTCAATATTTTCTTAATGCTTTTTTTTCCTTTCGAAATCGTTTACTTTACAATCTGTCGAGCAATTTTTTATATTTCGTTTAGAACATTTTTTTACAAACAATTAAATAGTCGAAATAATTGTAAAAAACGCATACCTAATTTCAAAATGCCACGAATTTGCTTATTTTTTTTTTTTTTAATTAAAAAAATTATCGCTCCAGACAGTCTTTAAGGTATTCCTTTCGCGGAGGGCCGTATTTTTTGGGCGCATAAGCAGAGCCCTCCACATTTGTTCATAAATTAGGCTGCATTTTCTTTTAAAAAGTTATAACCAATTATTAGTCCGAACTGTAAACATAAATCGAAAATTTCAGCTTCATTGTGTAAATTATGAAACTTTTTGATATTTTTTAGAGAGCTACAAATGTCAACAACTGCACTGTCAAAGGGAGAAGCTAGACTTATTGTATTTGGTTAAAAAAAATAGCGAAATATGAGTGAAAATACGTATAAAGTACGTAGTGACATTGGTAAAAATGTGAGTCAATTTGTAAAGGGCAAAAACAAGAATAGCGTTAAAAATGTTGTAAAAACTGCCGAAGATAACATAACCTCTTGAACGCCATGACTACGAAAAATCGTCTGCTGATCACATTCTTTCAAGTTCTATCGTGAATATTTTTTTCAAACGTCCGGTGACTCTCTGTTTTTCTTCTCTGTTACGTTCTCCGGTGACTTCTCTGTTACGGAATCTTTAGAATTTAATTTATCATAAGACAGTTTATATCAAACATCTATCATTATTTAATATATGAATTATTAAATAGAAATGTGAGCAACAGGTCATCTCCATAAAGTGTCGTGTAAATTAGACGATTTTCAAAGTTATAATTCTTTTCTAAAGGTTCGGTAACCTGGCTCGATATTTTTCCAGTGGACTGGGATGTGTTTTTACTTTTAAGTACAAAAAAATCTATTAATTGTCAAATATTCGAGTTCGTGAAAGGAATAGCTTAAGAGCGGATAGTCCCGTTTTCTAGACTTCTCCAAGATTATTTTCATCATGTTTTTTTATATATAAGACTGTAGCATATTCCCATAAAACTACGTGAACATTTTTATTAAACTCTTGTAAGGCATGTCAGTCTTCTTAACGACAGTGTAAGCACGTAATTCTTTAAGGCCCACCCAAGTAAAAAGTAGTTCTTACCTAAGAGTTTCTCGAGGTATTGGCACCTGGTCTCGGGGTCACCCGGGTTCATTGGTGCCCCGGCGGTCAACTCAGCGAGCTCAGCTTTAACCATAAGGTTCAGTCTTGCTGAGATCTCTTCGAGACCCGCTGAAAAAAGAAGGACGTTTTAGAACTTAGATTCAAAATGAAATGAAAAATGTTGAGAATTAAAGTTGCTAATGCGGCTGTTAAACAATGAGACTGTCCGGAAGGAGTGAGCCGTTGGAAATGACTCCTCGAATAATTTTATGGGCACCACTTCAAACGCAGGTAATTTGGGCGTTCAACGAATTATTTAAAAATGGCGATTATCTAGTCGATTTCTAAGTCTATGTCTAAGCACCCTCCGGATCTTACGGTAGTATTAAAGTTATAGGTCGTAAGTGCAACATTTGTAGGAAGCCATTTATCACATATGTGACTATGCAGGAAGCGTCAAGCTTGTTATTATATTCATTGGCGAAACATCAAGTGTGCAAATTGTCTGCTCAGCTTCTAGGAAGTTATTATGAAACGTACAGTGTATGGGATATCGTTGCTTATACAAATTACTTCGAATGCATGACGAGAGAATAAATCGATGGGGATGAAACCGATCGAACAAAGCATTGTGTATACTGATAAGGAAACAATGAAAGTGAAATTCATAATGAAGGCCTCGATCGCAGATGTCTCGTAGGGACCGAGTTAGTAATGAATATCCATCCTGGTTTCTGCCGCGAAAAGTATCATACTCTTTTTTTAGGAATGAAAAATGATAAAAAATGTTGAGTTATCGATCAGAAACCCCCGAAGAGCGAGAATCTTAAAACCGGAGTTTATTATCGTTGACATTAGTACAATTCTTCATGGAAAGCCACCAACGATTCAACAAGCGTCTACGTGCAATAATTCACGCGAACGTTAGTATGCACCTTGATTAACACGTAACGCCCACGTAGTAAAATAATGATTTCCCACGGACTTTTAAGCGAGTATGCAAGATGTACGCTTCATGATAAATACGCGTTCGTGAGATGGCCAAACGAAGCCTGGAGGGGAGTGTTCCGGTATGAAAGAGTTCCGCGTATCGTTCGATATGCAAATGCGCTTATAGTAAAACATCGTACGGGCATACCTGCATAAACAAAATGTCCCGTAAGAAAAGGCACATTAAGCTAATAGGTTTTCCTCGATCTATCTACGGTAAGCAAATATGAATTATTAATCAGAACACGGAATCAACAATATTAGGCTTTAAGAGTATGGATCAGTCACCTAACCTCACCTCGAATTTTCGAAATTGAAATTCTTCGACACGGTTTGATCGAATACAAAAAAGCTCTGTCAGCGGACGCGGGACGATGGCAAAAATCCGCTGACAGGGTCTTTTTGTAATCGGTCAAACAGTATGGACGAATTTCACTTTCGAAATTTGCAGCTATCTCTCTCGCACTCACGGTGGTGAGAGGTGAGATACCAGCTGACCTATACTCTTAAGGGCACACTCTACTTTCTCGAGGAAAAAATGTACCGATTTTCAGGAATTTATTTTCACCCCTCATGGAAAAAATTTATATTTGAAATATATTTTGCATTATATAAAAAATATATTCCTCGCATACAAAAAATACATATTTTTATACGTTTCATATTATGGGGCATTCCACGCCAAATCGGCCATTTCAAAACCTTTTATTTTTGGATTTGGCTGAAAATTTTTTGATTCGTCATACATATCAAAATCTCTGGACAAAATTGGATTCGCAAAATTTATTTATTTTTGTTTTTTTTTTTCAAAATTACGAAAAAAATAAAATAAGAAATTTACTCATCATGGAACTGGTCTTAAAAATTAGTAAATTGGTCAAGGTTTTTTTGAGAATTTTGAGAACTTATATACCGCTGTAGCATGACCTTTGGAGGAAGAGTTTGCATGAAAATTTTCGAAATGGCGGACTTCTCAAATATTAGCTTAGTTACTATTTTCGAATCTGTTTAAAATTCCCCCTTATTGAAACTTTTCATACAAATTCTCTCTCTGAGAGTCATCCTATATAGCGATTTATGTCTAAATCAAGATTCCTTCTGGATTGTTTGCTACAGATAATTCTAACAACCGCAATCATGCTCGCTAGCGAGCATAAAGTTTTTGGATGCGTTGCGGAAATGAAAGAAAATTCGAATGAATAAGCTACAAATTTCATCTGAAATGTTTTTTTGTGTGTTTTGAAAATGGTACTAAATGATGTCAAAGTTTAAAATTGCTGCATTTTCATGTTCCGGCGAAAAATAAAATCCGGAAAACCAGTAAAATTCTTCCTCCGGAAAACTTGAAAAATCCACAATATGTCTTCTTAGGGTAATTTCATAGTTCCTAATTAATCGTAACTCGTACACAACAATAGTTATTTAGTGGTAAAGCGTTACAGCGATGGTTGAAGGCAATCGTCGACTTATATTCACATCGTGAACGATCGGCCCACGTTTCCATGGGCCGGCAAACGGCCTTAACGCCTCGCGCCTACATTTCTGGGAATAAAACGGACGAGCGGCATTTTATATCGGCCCTTTGTGCCGCAAAACGAATTCCGACGACTCCGGATGAAGTTTTGTTGCGCGGGCTAAGCTGTACGGCGGATTCGTGGAACTGCAAAAGTTTCTGCTAAGACTGTCAATTCGAACAAAAGTAAAGTGACTGTTTATTGCACTTTTCATAACTTTGCAATGTCCTTTAATATGGACTTAAGAAAATTCTCATTTTTTAATTAGCCATTAGGCTTTAGAGAGTGCAAAATTATTTAGTAAAGCTTCAACCGATGTTCAACTTTTTGATTGGAAGAGGCTTCGGAGCGGGAGACCAAGACGTGAGACGTTACATCCGGACCCGGTAGATCGAGTCAAGATGAGGAGAGAGAGGCCGTGATCGGTTCTCTAATGAAGAAGATCTCGTCTTGCATTTTAAGGCTCTGCTAGCCGCATCTCGCGTTTTCTACCACCTGCGATTTATGGTTGCTTAAGGCCGCTGGATTGCTGAATAACTATTGACCATAGTCCCGTCAACTATCTCAGTCCCACGTTAAGGTATTTCGGTAGAGTTTGGCCGATTCCAAATGTAGTTCATTTTTCAAATTTGTAAATGAATGATTACATTACAGAATCGATTTTAAAAATCATTTTCATTGAAAACAAAATTTATCAAATCGCGTATACTCTTATAAATCATCTAAATGACAATTAAAATTTAATAAGATCTTGGCCTGACTCATGTAGTAACAGATCCGTGGATCGGTGAGAATGTAAACATAATCTCGAAAATTTTGCCTCACGATGAATTCGTTACTAGTTCCTTCGGTCAGTTTTATTAAATAAAAACAACTGAACCAACGTAAACGTTCACTCGAAACTCTAGAGACATGCAATGAGTAGAAAAAACTTGGAAATGAAGCAGCTGGCGGCTAAGAAAGGCACTCGTCTAATTGACATTTTGTACCAGCGGGCATAAATTAGCCGCCATCTTGATTGTCTACTGACTTCCGAGAGAGAGAGAGAGAGAGAGAGAGAGAGAGAGAGAGAGAGAGAGAGAGAGAGAGAGAGAGAGAGAGAGAGAGAGAGAGAGAGAGAGAGAGAGAGAGAGAGAGAGAGAGAGGGGGGGGAGAGGGGAGGGAGAGGGAGGGGGAGGGCGAGGGCGAGGGAGAGAGGGGGGGAGAGAGGGGGGAGATGGGGGATGGAGGGAGGGGGAGGAGGGAGGGGGAGAGAGGAAGGGAGGGGGAGAGAGGGGGAGAGGAGAGAGGGGGAGAGAGGGGGAGAGAGGAGAGAGGGAGGGAGAGAGAGAGAGAGAGAGAGAGAGAGAGAGAGAGAGAGAGAGAGAGAGAGAGAGAGAGAGAGAGAGAGAGAGAGAGAGAGAGAATGAGTCAAGCCGACAGAATTCTACTATGTGTATAATTATATTCGCGATTTTTCAATAATTATACGGTGAATCCAATTCATTTTCTCGTAGCAGATGCTTCACATATCGTAGATTAAAGAATGATCTTCTTTCGATTCCATGCAAAAAAAATATATGGTCACACGTGGACCCCAACTCTACTGAATTACCTCAATAGCCTACAAGTTGTAGGAGCTCAAACTCCTGTAATTATCCGGAAATAATAACAAGCCTTTTCCTGATACTTCCCTATCAGTCAGACTGTTTCGTAATTTTTGTGAATTTCTGCCATGTACTTTTTCCCATGTCACGCGATAGGTACCTTGCGAATTAGCACATTCTCGAATAATCATTTTTGTTCATGTTTCGAAGGAGCATGTGAAATTGTTTTTTTTAGACAACAAGATTTAGTGACAATTTACCTGGTTCAAAGTTTCTCTTCATCCGTCTCCATTGTCTGACATAGACTAGGGCCGAACATCCGGCGACGAGAAAAAAGACTATACAAGCGCAAACGGCAAGAACCAATGCACCGGTTTGCCAGTCCCAAGGGATTCCTGCGGCCTCCCCACTCGTCCTTCTTGCTCGGGAGTCCTTCGGCGAATCCTGTAACGTTTTATATTGAAATCAAAATTGGGCACGTTAGGAAACTACGTAATTAACGGACTCTTGATAACCGTTGATGGTTGATGATCATCAAGACATCCGAAAATTCTGTAGGTCACAGAATGTTCAAGTACTGACCTTGAAATCATCGGCAAATGGGAATTCCACTTCTTGATCAAGGTCCCTAGCGAGATTGACGAGTTCCATTTCCTGGACTTCCGATGGCTTCCGGCGTTGTTCCTCGGGTTCGGGGAAACGCCAGGGCGTGTTTGGAGTTACTGGATCCTGTTGGCCAACCTCGGATTTCCTTCGCGTCGAAAGAAAGGACCAATCGAGCTCGAGGGCCGAAAGAGGACCGCATATCGCATCTTTGTGAATGGCGCAAGGGCTTAACGTAAACTCGGGGGCGCATTGTGTACAGGGACTGCAGGAAGCTTTTTCAACTGACCAAAATTCCTGGCCAGGCTTGCACACCGGAAAAATTTCCGTCGAGCAGATTGACCGTGAGATGGCACCGAGCAACACCAGCCACACCAACAACAGGCCCGAATAATTCGAATCACACGGCATCACCTTGATGCAAAAACAAATAATTTAATAAATAAAGAAATAATTAGTAGGGGATCTCAGTATTCAGGCGGCTTGCTCGTTCCATATTGTTCACAATGATTATGTCGATTTATAAGAGTCCTATATAATATGGAGGTTCATATTAGCTAAAACTTTACCAAGTCCCTCAGAAGTGCTGGGTCAATTTGTCAGGAACGTCCATCATTCCTTATATTGATGATGGACTTCGCTGGTATGAAATTATAAACAGTACAAAGAAATAGAGGAAGCGAAAATGCAGGGAAAAAATCCTCAAGACGACACCGAATTGAATACTATTTGTTTACGTCGTTGAAGTTTGCACCGTCGTAATGCAACCAAATACTTTTTTGTTTTCTAGTAGAGGCCAATATTTCTTTGCAACGTGAGGCTGCGAGAATTATACGAACTTTTTTAGCGACCCAAAAACTAAATCTGAAAGAAACATTTGGCCATCTTGAAAAATTACGAAATTCATCAAACAAATAATATTTTTCATTGAATTTCGACAATGAAAACTCCCATACCATTAGTTTCTTTATTCAATTCGTCAGTAAATGGAACGCTTACGGTTTTAAATAATTAATCCTCACCCGGTGCGGGTCTATTTAAATTTTAATGAGAGCTGTAAAACTTTCGCCCACCTGACTCAGCATCCATATCCTAATTTTGAAAATATCTAAGCGTATCATTTTTTGTACACGTGAACCGAACAAATTACGTGACTTTTTTCAGATTATTCCTAACGTATTAATTCTACGAAAACTCCATCTAGCACAAATGTCCACGTTGACTGGAATAAGGTGTCGAAAAACATTGATCGTGTAAGTATTAATATGAAATCACCAAGTCCCTAAGTCAATAAGTAAAATAGTAAAATGACATTGAAAATAGCCGAAATTTAAAACTGAGATCGAACGAATCTTAATTCGTAAAGTCTATAAATGTATAATTAAATTTAGCGAATGGTTGCATGAAGGAAGCACATTAAGGTGAAGAACGGAAGTTCGCCCACCCACTGCGCTAGTTGGGAACTGGTGATCGGCGTAATACAGTGGTTTCTATATAGCGTAACGGTGTGAGAGATACATACTAGTGTAAATTACTGGTAACACATAGCGTGTACATAGTAAAAGAATAAGTTGTGTTAAGGTAATATGGCTGCTTCACACTAGTCAAATGAGTGCTAAATTCTCAAAATACATTTATGCAAAGTTCAATGCATTAATTAAATTAAGGGGCTAGTCCACTTTGAAAATTTCAAAAATCGATTTTTTTACTGTTTTCGAAAGTACATACATTCAGAAATATTGTGTCAAAATTATATGAAAATCCGAGCTCTCTAAGTATTTTTTTTTTACCTGAACGTCAGGACCTCATTTCGTCTATCTGAGCGTTTTTCAATCTTCAAACGCGTTTTTCTCGAAACAACGTTTTCAAAATCTAGCTCCATCGTATCTCTAAAACTAATAAACCGATTCTCTTGAAATTTGAACAACATATTGTAAACATGATTCGCAACAAGATGACCCTCGATGGTTTTAAAATTTTGATTTTTACTCTTTTTTTTGTGAAAAACTGCGAAAAAAACGCGTTTTTTTTTACTTTTTTCGTTTTTCTTCTGCTATTTTTTTATTTTTTGATAAAATTGTATACCCAAGGGTCATTTTGTAGCTGGTGTCATACTGAATCTAATGGACTTTGATTTTTTTGTTTCAGACAAGCCGTTGCCGAGTTGTGATGGAGCTACCTAGCCCACCTATTTTTAAGGCGTTACGTTAAACTAGTTTTTGTACTTAAAAATTAATAAAAATGAATTAAAATTTTTTTTTTATGTATTTCAAGACTTTATTTATCAAGCCCAACAACTTTTATATTCATATTTTTTATAAAATCCTCAAAAAAAATCGCGAAAATAGCCTTTTTTCGTGGCTCCAAAGTGGACTGGCCCCTTAACCCTCCGTCACACGCGTCGTGAGCAAAACCCTGTTTTTGTTATTTCTTTTTTTATTAATAACCAAAAAATGGTAAACAATACATTTCTGGAATTTTCATAAACATTTCTATGGTGTTTCGCAGAATGTATGCGCTTGTAATAATTTAACTCAGTGTGTGATAAAAGCTCTTAAAATTGATTATAAAATTTACAGTTTTTTTGGCGCGTGTGACGGAGGGTTAAGGAAGGTAGTGTGCGGCTCTTACGAGCCACGACGATGACGTAGCGAGATCGCGATTCAGGCGCGGATGTTACAATACAACGCGCACGAACCGGAAGTCCTCACGAAACGCTTCGAGAGCATTTTCCTTTCGCACCTACAATAATATAACCCTTCATCAACATCATAATTATTTCCACCCGAAACGTAACGCGGCGCTCTCGCTAATTTATTCCCCCGAATTCCGCACCAACCCTCTTCTCTAACTTCGAGGATGAAAATTTGGACGAAATCTTCCAGACGCCCACACTCCTTCCCGAGCAGCTCTCAAAATAAATCAAAGAAATAACAAATACTCGCTTGTATTTATTTAAAGTGCTTCCGGTCTGATTCTCTACACACCGCGATGTATTTTACGCACAATTTGTATGCCTCTTACTTTCCAAAAAAAAAAGATACAATATAGTCGAATTTTTTTGTATATTTTTTTTTCTACATTCTTGGAAAATTGTCCCAACACCCAGCTACGAAGATTATTCACAACGATATGAGAGTTAACTAATTTATGCTTGTAATGCACGATCGAAACTTGGTAATGATAAACAAAAAAATTTCATATGACTCTTTATGTTTCTTACAATTTATCATTCGCTTAATTAAATGACTCACTATCCGTTTAAATACGGAGTTGTGCTCCTTAATGAATGGGGGTACCATTTGTTGCGTCTCGTAAGCACGACAATTAGGTGTTATACATCATTGTGTCACATGAACCACTTATATGTCGCATTTTTCTTTTCCGTTTACGACTCTGAATAACGTTTCACAGCCCCCCGTACCCATAAAAGTGCCCAAGTGCAATTAAAACGCTTTTTTTTTCTTCCTTCGAATTAATGGGTTAAGTGATTCCTTGTATATTTGTCGTGGCGGTTTCGAGAGTTCCATTAATGGTGATACTAATTTTCTATGCTTTTTTCGGCGTAGAAACATTTATTCATTTTTTCTTTTAGTTTATAAGAATCGATTTTTTTTTCAACTATTTTTCGTTCATTTTTTCTTCCGTAATTAATTTTTTAAACTCTCCATCGCAATTAATTTTATTCAACATTTATGAGAATCAACCGGTTGATAATTAATTATCGCGAGATTATTATTCGAGTGATATATTTACAAAAGCGATTAGTGCGTGACCGTGATATGAATCAGGTTTCATGTGAAACCCTTCATAGCAAATTACTTCGTACGAATTAATTTGCACGAGATAACCAAATTTCCAAGCCTTTTTTATTTCATATTTTTTTTTTATGATTAAGTACTCTTGCAATTTTATAAGTGCGTTAACGTGTGCACTCACCGTATGCATGACCGTAAGACTTATCTGTGGCTTGCTATTGTAGACTTGAAAAAATCTCATTCGTATCGAACTTTTTTTATCCGAGTTTTGAGTATTATTTCAACAACCCGTGAGATTTAATTTATTATCGACACCACGATACCTAATCTAATAAAAATCTGAAAGAATTAATAACGCCCTCTGTAGCAAGGAATGATGAATAGTGATAAAAATCTCAACGGCTTAGAAAAATAAGGTTAGGTGCAACAGATTTTCAAATGTATTTGGCGATATCTCAAAAACTGAGTTGTTAACAATGCCAATTTTTTTCCTATGCCTCCTCGTAGAATTTATACGGCATTTTGCAAATGTTCGTTCAATTATCTAAAGTAGTTTGGAAATAGAAGCAAAAAAGTGGATTTACCGCGCATTCGAGATCGGCACAAAACGGCGACAAAATGCGAACTTCAATCGCCATTTCCAGTTTTATATGAAAAATTATTTCGAAATTTCTCGGATGAATAGGTGAAAGATCAGCGAATAAAAAGACAGAGTTTCAAGAAGTTTGACTAAAGTAAAAAAAAAGAAAGTAAATATATGAAAAATAATATCTCAAAAATGAAACTTACGATGCCTTTGGTGGTAGGGAGTCTACCATGACGTAACCGTATCTCGTATCCAAGCTCACTAGATGGGGTTGACTTATTATATCCGGCAGTAGCACTCTTCGTCAACTTAGTTAGATTAGTGATCTTGATCTATGGATTCTTTATCCTCGCATTATCCACCACAAATAATAAAGCACGGAAATAAAACATTCACGTTGTTTACACATTAATTTGGTTTTCCAAGGTCATTTTTTGTTGAAATTAAAAATTAGGTCGAAATAAATGATTGATTATTTATCTTCCATTGTACAAGTACGTGTATCGTTTTAAATGGATCATCGAACGATTTATTAGTAGATTTTTTATATTCGTACATTTCATTGCGACACCATTATTTTTCGAGCACCGGAAATCAAAGATTTTGAATATTAAATGTTTAATATATGAAAAATGTTTTGTACCGAAATTGGTTGGATAAAATTTAGATACTATAATAGAATTTGAAGGTAGAAACGATCGCATAAAGATGCGTCCCGCAAGTGAAGCGAGTCTCGACTGGAGCTCGTTAAAAGTTGTGGAATCGTAGGCAGCGCCAGCGGGGGGGAAGACGGCTTAGGAGAGAAACAGCCGAACCGCTAGTTCGTTGACGGCATACCATGCTATATGCTCGGAGCGACTAGTTCGACGGGTTCTACTAATTTCCGCCCACGAATAAACCGCTAGAGGGGGAAAATCGAGAGAAAGAGTAGCGTGATTCTTGTGCAGGCCCCAAACGGGACTGTGGCGCGAGAGAAAACGAGACAGAATCCACACTATGATGAAATGATATAAAGGGTGAACGAAGAGTGCGAGAAACGGAGAATGGGAGAGGAAAGAACCATCGATGCAGAGGCAAAATTGCATTATAGCGAAAAGCGTAGAAATCTGACCGAGCTGTGAATTCGAGCAGCTATCATACCGGGTTTTATTTATCAAACAACCCTCCTGAAAATATTTCAGAATTATAAATCGATTTCGAAAGATTATATTTGCAATATAGTATTAATCAAAAATAATAACGGTAGTTGTCCTTTTAAGGGTTTTTCTATAAAAATTTTTCTAAATTCAGGAACACATTCAGGACACCACTACATGCGTGTTTACTTGCCAAATTTCGTTTACTTCCAAGATTCCACATTTTTTCACCCGTTTCTTTAAGGGTACCATTCAAAATTCTAACTTCTCGCCATAACTTTTAAAACTTTTACGTATTTTTGTTTTAGAAAATTTTGGATTATGGTGAACAGGTTGTGAAATAAAATACGAAGTTTAAGCAGAGTAATTATTCCATTTATTATTTCTGTGTCTGTACTAAAAGAGAGCTGTCGAAGAACTGATCGGCGAAATGACCAAAAAGCGTGACTCGAAGTCAAAGAACAAAAAGGCTCTGCGTCTCGGTCTGTTGATTCTTTTATCGTTTGTATATTTTACTTTGTGTAAACGATTATATAAACCTTTCTAGGAAGATCTCACGCGTTCTCTTTCTACATCCATATATATTAATCGTATCGTTTTATATCATATACATTTTTATATTACTTGATTATTTTTGCTCATGTTGCAATAGAAAATTTTCAGTATAAAGGAACATATAGAGTAAAGTGCATGTCTAGTCCCCGGCCATGTACAAGTAGTCGGCCTCTTTCCATTACTTTGTATGAGTGGGAAGAGTGCGGGAACATTTTCCACACTCTTTCCCCTCATACCCTAACGGATCAGCGAGTCCAAAAAAAAGTCCCATTTGAGACTCGGGGCTTAAGTCGACAAAAGTGACCTCAAATGGAGTCCTAAAATGGGATTTTTTCCCCTCGCTCGGTGTGAACCGGACATGACGTCATGAGTCCCAAACTGGAACTCGGAGTCCCAAATAGGGACTTTTTTGAGATTTCACTCTTAAAAAAAATTCTTATCTTGTATGTGAGACTCCGAGTATTTGGCACTCCGAGCCCCAATTTGGAATTTTTTCTTTGCTTCTCGCTCCGGCCACGGCGTGGCGCAGAGTTAAGCGTTTTCGGGAGCACGCATCATCCGCCGGGTGGGCATATATTGCCGGAGTCAACACCGTGACCGGATTATTTAGTCTCGGAACGGCGCGCGAAACGTTGAGCTCGGAACACGTACTTCTTTCGTCGGAGTTTCTTGACCTCATATTTTCTAGCAACTTCTTTTAGAAACATAGTGTCTTGTGGGCTCCCACTGGCCACTTTGATTCTCTCGTTAGTAATAGCAGTAAACTTAATCCCACGCAATTAATTCAGTGTTTTTTTTTCGCCTAAACCAATCCTAACCTCACTTAACCGCTTTCTCCACAACCGGTAGGCCTGTCCTCCCCTCGGGGTGCGACATGGCAAATAAATCTCAATCGCAACAGACTGGCTCTCCCCAAGGAAATTTCTTTGGGGAAGGCGATGACCCTAACATGAACATAGATTTGACACCGCAAGTAAATGATCTATTGAATGAATCATTCGGCCCAAAAGACGGTCGGAAGCGAAAAGGAGAGATGACCGACGACGACAACGGTAATCGGACGCAAAAACCCTCAAAATCTCGAACGGAGGCAAACCCGGAGGAGAATTCCACTTCCTCAAACCCATCGACAATTCAGGTAACGAATAACGACTCAAGACCAAACAGGCTACGGAGCGTCTGCTTCTGAATCGGTACAAACACAACAGCTCTGGCCCATTCATTGTTCTGGTTCAACCTCTAGAAATAAACGCTCAGACACCTCGCCTAAACGCAACGAAAATAGGAAGAATCATTCTTACAAAACTACCAAAAAACCAGGTAAATCACATCTTTTCCTCAGGCAAGCACCAGTGCTCGATCGACTTATCAAGCGCGCATACCGCAAACGAGGTACTTTCGCTATCTATCCTGAAGGAAGAGAAGTTGTTAGCCTTCATCCCTGACTCCTTTTTAACATGCGAAGGTCTAATAAAAGGCGTCCCTCTCGATATTACCAAAGAGGAACTCATCAACAACATAGATTCCCCAGCGAGTGTACTCGACGCTCGTCGCCAAAACCGGAAAATGACAGTGGACGGCGTAACAAAGCTTATACCGACCCAGTCATTCTACCTGAAATTCGAAAATCGAATCAGGCCCGATTATATATCTCTGTTTCATGTTCGCCACCCAGTAGATCCCTGGCTCTCACCAATTAAGATCTGCTTTAACTGCTTCAGGTACAACCACGTAGCAAGCCAATGCAAAAGTCGCGCAAAGTGCATTCGATGCGGTGAACTTAAGCACGATCAAGGGGTAGAATGCCCCAACAAAGACAGCCCTCCGTGCTGTGCAAACTGCAAAGGAAACCATATGCCTACTGACAGGACATGTCGAGTGTTCCTATTCGAAAAGTCGATCAAGGCCACGGCTGCCCACCAAAACATCTCTCCTACAGAAGCCAGGAAATTGCTGGAAAATCCGTCGACGCATCCAGGCTCAATAATAAATAGGTCCATCATTCAGTTCCCCCCACTCAAAAATCGCACAGCTCTCGATACACCAAGTACATCCCTCCAGCATCCACCCAATCTATATAGCCAAATAGCTTCCTCCTCCTCTGCATCTCAAAACTCTCGATCGCAGCAGCAGCAACAGCAACTCAATGCCTACCAAAACGCAATCCAATCCTCATACCAGTCCCCTCAAGGGCAAATCACAGGCCTAAAAAGATTCCCACAGCAAAAACCCAGATCTTCCCACAACGCATCTCCCTCGGCTTTCACATCAAGTGACATTCTCGCCACGCGCTCGGCGCATGAACAAATGTTAATTTCAACAAACGGACGTTATCCTCCCTCATCGACTCCAAATGGTGCCGCCCTTAACCAAAATTTTAGCCAAACCCCAGCCCCAGCTCTCCCCTTGACACCCTCATCCCAACGATTCTACCCCTACCCTCACCCATACCTCCAAGCTCAACCCGGCTCGACCCCCCTCCTAGATAACCCGCTCAACTCTAAAGATGTAATTTCCTTACTCTTACAAATCATATCACAGCAGCTGATTCCAGCCCTTAATTCACTGGGCCTTACGGAAAAAATCAACCCTCTTATAGACACTCTCAACTCCCTCCATAGCACTCCAAGTCTCTCTCAACATGACGAATAATAAAAAACTTAAAATACTGCAATGGAACTGTCGTAGTTTCCAAAACAAAACAGGCCTACTATCGAACATCGCCCATCTATACGATGTCATTATCCTTTGCGAAACTTGGCTCACGGAGTCATCCAAACCAAGACTGCAAGGTTTCAATATAATTCAAAAAAATCGCTCCGACAAAAAAGGAGGTGGACTAGCCATTTGTCTGAAATCCGACATAGCCTTCAATGAAACTCCCAATATCAAACACGTCCCGAACCGACTAGAAACCCTCGCTGTCTCCATCTCTACATCCTTAGGGCCACTAACTATAGTATCCCTATACAGGCACCCGTCCATTACCACACGAGCAATCGAATGGCAACGCTTATTCAATAGCCTTTCCGCAATAAATAACGTTTTCGTGGCTGGTGACTTTAACTGCCACCACCCCTCTTGGGGTTGTGTTAACACTTGTCCTTCAGGCCAATCACTATCAGACACAATAATGAATTATGATCTATCCATTTTAAACGATGGTTCCCACACCACCAATCCGACTAATCCAGCCCACAACTCAACCGCTATAGACCTGACTATGACCTCCCCGCACCTGATTCCCATGTGCGATTGGAGAGTGGAGGCTGACTCGCTCCTCAGCGATCACTTCCCTATCTCTACCACACTTGGCATATCTCCCACAACAATTACCTTCTCTACTCACCGGTACCCTGTTAAAAAAATTGACTGGCTCAACTTTCAAAATTCCTTAGATTCTGTTGCACATACACTTACCAACCCTTCTCCACTGAAACAATACTCCAACATAACTCAGGCCATCCATGACTCTATAATTTCCGCTATTCCCACTCCCCTAACAAACAAAGTCAGATCACTCAAGTCTCGTCCCGCCATCTGGTGGAACGAGGAATGTAACGCCGCGAATGAAGCCCGTAAGCAAGGGTGGGCGTCTTTCAGACGTCTAGCAAATCTAGACAATCTAATTGAAGCTAAAAGACTAGACGCCATTGCACGCAAAACTTTCAAAAAAATCAAAAAGGAATCCTGGATAGAATTTACGAAAACAATAGACTTTCGTTCACCAGCTAACAAAGTCTGGCACAAAATAAAAAGATTTCGTAACAGAAATATACCAGATCCCACATCTGTTCGCTCCAACACTGACGGCCACATAAATATCCTCAAACTCATTCCCTCAATTTGCCCACCATCGTGCTTCTTCCCTAATCCCCCTGCTCCTGACGCTGGATTCACAAATAATTCTCATTTAGACCCCCCATTCTCGTTGGAGGAACTGCAAACTGCCATCCACAAATCAAACTTCACTTCGGCTCCAGGCGTCGATAAAATTGATTTCCTTATTATCGCACATCTCCCCATTTCCATCCAAAAACTCATCCTAGAGACATTTAACGAAATTCTACAAGCTGGTCTCTTCCCAGAGAGTTGGCGCGAATTTCTAATCTTCTTCATTCCAAAATCAACTCCGGGAAAATTCAGGCCCATCTCGTTAGCCTCCTGTCTTCTAAAACTCTTCGAAAGACTGCTTCACATCCGCCTCACACAATGGCTGGAAAGCAATTCAGCCTTATCATCCTCACAATTCGGCTTTAGGAAATCAAGATCATGCCAAGACAATCTCACTATCCTTACTACAGAAATCTACAGCGGTTTCGCGAACCAGCAGTATACAGCGGGCATCTTCTTAGATGTTTGCAGCGCGTTTGATAATGTCGACCCGAGCACTCTCGTCTCTTGCCTTCAACGAATGGGTGTACCCTGGAAATACTGCATGTTTATTTACAATCTCACCTCTACTCGGCTGTTATTTTTCAAAATCGCTGACCAAACGCTGGGGCCCTTTAACTCGTTCAAAGGGGTCCCGCAAGGTTGCATACTAAGCCCACTCCTATATTTATTATACACAAATGATCTAGATAAACATTTGCACCCCCACAGTGACTGTTTGCTGTTCGCAGATGACGTTGTGATCTTCTCAAGATCTCGGCACCTCGAGGATAGCATCGCCTCCATCCAAAACAGTATAGACAATGTCTCGACCTACCTTAGCTCTCTAGGCCTCGCGATCGAACCTTCTAAATCTAACCTAGTAATTTTTTCCCGAAACAATCGTAATCCACTAATACCCTCTGTTGAAATTGACGGTACCCGTGTTCCAGACAGCCCTCAAGCTAAATTTTTAGGCATTACTCTGGACAGTCGATTAACATGGCACTCCCATTTAACGAACGTGCTAGAAAAATGTAAAAAAACATTGAACATCATTCGTTGTCTCCGGTCGACATGGTGGGGTGCAGACCCCACTACACTGCTCACAATATACAGGGCACTGGTGCGAAGCGTGATCGAGTACGGCTCTTCTGCTTTCCCGTTTTCTCAACACCCACTCTCGAAAAAAATTGAAATAGTTCAACGTAAAGCTCTTAGACTATCTCTCGGTTTTCGTAACTCAACCCCGAACAATATAGTATTGGCCGAATCCTGCGAACCACCTCTTCGATACAGACTACAACTCCTGACAGACAAATTCTTACTCAAAACATTCGCCTCTTCGAATCACCAATTGCTTACCTCGGTACCCACTCTCAGCCTTTCTCTAAGAACCCGTGGGGACTTATCTATATCGCACCTCCCTATTCTCAAATCCTATAATAAGCTCTCTCACCTAAAACCTTTCATCGTGTCGCACCCCTTTCCCCTATTCTACGAAATCAGACCATATGAATACATTGATTCCTCGCTCATTGACATTGAAACAGGAAGGTCGATCCAAGCATCAAAGAACCCTAAATCGGAATTTCTCTTCAAATTCAGTCGCCCCTCTGACTCTATCCACTTCTTTACTGACGGCTCCAAAGCCGAACCTGAAACATTCGTAGGTTTCGCAATTTACTGTCTCTCTCTTTCTCTATCCCTAAAGTACCGCATTCGATCCCATGCTTCAGTCTTCTCCGCTGAAGCCCTTGCCATTCTCCACACCACGGACATCATAATAACCAACAAAATCGAAAAAGCAACCATTTTCACCGACTCTCTCAGCACTCTGCAATCACTCTTACATTTTGCAACAACGGGTAACTCTTCCCCATTTATCGTCTCGATCTACAGGAACCTCCTAGAAGCCACTAAACTAAATCTTCAAATCCATCTAGTCTGGATTCCGGGCCACCGAGACATCCCAGGCAATGAAGCAGTCGACAAGTTAGCTACATCTGCAATTTCAGAAGGAATCTTTTTCGATACCTCTCTTCCTCCGTCAGACTTCTTTCTGTCAGCGAAAGAAGCATGCAAATCTTCTTCAGAACAGGCTTTACGCCGCCAAGGCACATTCAAAGGCATTCATTACTTTAAATATTTCTACCACGCCTCTCCGAAACCATGGTTTTCACAGCTCAAAAACCTCGACCGGTACAGCATTGCGACATTCTGTAGAATGAGAGCTAATCACTACAACCTACAAGCTAGCCTTTTCAGAAAAAATTACTCCCAGTCGTCGGTTTGCTCCTGCGGCTTCGATTCAGAAGACTTAAACCACATCTTTTGGGCCTGCCCGCGATTCGACACTGAACGAATAATCCTCATTCGCTCGCTACATTTACTCAAAATTTTCCCACCACTAAACATTGAATCACTAATAGCTCATCCCAGCTCACGCATTATCTCACCCATCATTCAATTTCTCAAAACCGCTAAATTATCCTTATAATTCTTCCCAGTTAATTATTGAACCATCCAATGAACAAATAAATCAACTACCAATATACTAAAACGAAACGACATCGTCGTCTTCTTCGAATAAAGCGCGCAAACTTCGAACAGTCAGCGCCAGTTTAGTGCTAAAATACTCCGACAACGGAGCCAACGTTTCAGCTACATGGCCGTATGGTTTTGAACCTCTTCAGTGAGGCAACCGGAGCCAAAGAATCAAATCTACCTACCTAACACCGTGACCGTCTGAACAGACGGTCTCGTACAGAATACACATAGCGAATCGTTTATCTCGGTTGTCTCGCTCGAAAAAGTCCCAAATTGAGGCTCGGAGTCCCAAATAGGGGATTTTTTAAAATTTTCACCCCTAAAAAAGTCCCTATTCGGGACTCCGAGTCCCAGTTTGGGACTCATGACGTCACGTCCGGTTCACATCGAGCGAGAGGAAAAAAGTCCCATTTGGGACTCCATTTGGGGTCACTTTTGTCGACTTAGGCCAGAGTCCCAAATCGAACTTTTTTGGGACTTATTTTAAGGACTCGCTGATCCGTTACGATACAAGGCCGACTACATGGCTGGCGACTCGTTACCTTCCCCCGTGTTTTACCTTATATGCCAAAATAGTGAAAAAATCTAAAATTTCGACCATTTAGTTTCGGAGATATTCTGAAGGAAAATAAAAGTTGGCAGTAGGCGATGTGGGAAACGTTGCTATTTCTGAAGTCCTCTAAGCTTTATACTAGCATTTTTACATTACTTTATAAGTTTTTACATTCCTATAAGATATGAAAACTAACATTATTAGAATTTTCCACAAGCTTTCATATATTGACCGGTAAGATAACATTTTAGCAGGATAGGGACGGTGCGCGGCGCTTACAACGCCACGAAGTGGGCAATTTCTACATTAGCTAGGTGCTAAGTAATCAAGCGCGTATACGCGGGTGACAAGATTTTTTAATTGATTTACGATACAAAATTGATTTATTTGTTTTTCTTTATCAAAAAGACATTGGTAAATGCAGGGCAGCTCTCACGCACCACTTTGGTTTCGAGAAGATTGACCATTTTTGAAATACTGTTCTTTTCCCGAGAGCTCTGTCCATTTCGCATGAAAGAGCGAGAAACAAACGGAATGAATTATATGGCCTATTCGTCACCCGTGCTTTGTGTTTTTACGACATTTCAAATATATCTTGAGCCACATTTTTAAAAAATTTTTATATATTTTTAGGCTCCAGCACGATCATTAATCACGAGCTGAAAACCTTAACTGCTCATTTTTAACATTATTAATCGTAAAATTTGTCTTTATTCCTACCATTCAAAGCCAAAATAACACCGCACAAATTGCACATTCAGACACGAGAGAACGCGCACATCGGCGGCGGTGCTGCTCTCTATTGGCTGGGTGCACGTACATATACTACTTTAAAAATAAGTGTGTATTGCGTATACGTTAAGCCTGAAAAAATGCGGAGCATGATTTTAGGTGGCGCTGACAGTATGCATGTGTGGGGATTTGGCTCTCACACATAACACAATTTAATTAACAAAACAAGACATATTTATTTAAATTAATTAAACTGTTACAAAGAAAGATAACGAAAGAACTTGTACCGTGAAGCGTCGTAAAGCGTAGTACGGAAAAGAATAATAATGATAATAATTGAAGTCGGTTAGTACACCGTAGAGTATATAACAGTTTAAGATGGGGGAACCTAATTGTCCCGTCGGTAACGTGGATTGAGGTTCGGGTCCCCACAGTACTCCCCCTTAAATGACGGAGTCGATTTGTTTTTTTTTGGAGTACAACTCATGTTGCGAATTGCACTTTTCTCTTTGCTGGATACGTTCGTAATGCTCTTGGCATTGTTGATGGAGTAGATTGACTTGAAGTCGACGGAACTGGTTGACCTGTTGTTGACGCCGTTGGTTGACTAGGCAATGAGGATGTGGTTTCACTTGATGTAGACGCTGTTGGTTGACTAGGCACGTACGGTGCCACTCGACTCGATGCGGGCGGTATATTTTCCAGAACGTCGTCCGTTGCTAAGTGTGCCGGTTTGAGACGCTCGATATTGACGTTTGATGTTCGTCCGTTGATATCGATCTTGAATAGTCGATCGTTAATTCGTTCGAGTATTCTATGTGGCCCTGAGTAAGGATTGTCTAAACCTCTCTTTGGTGCGTCTTGTCGAAGGAAAACGTGACTGCAAGTGAACAAATCTTTGTAGCAGAAGGTTTTGTTTTTGCAGTGATGACTAGCTGGAGCCGGTTTCAAATCGCGCATGTATACGCGGAAATCCTCCAAAAAGACATTTGGATCGACAGGTGGTTCTTCGTGTGTAAAAAACTCTCCAGGAATTCTCAGCGTTGCCCCATACAGGTACTCAGCGGTAGAAGCTTTCAAATCGTTTTTATAACACGTTCGCAAACCGAGAAGAACGGTCGGTAGTGTTCTTGTCCATTCCGGACAATTGTGACAGCGGATTGCTGTTTTAAGTGTTCTATGCCACCTTTCCACGAGTCCATTTGCGGCAGGATGGAAAGCAGTAGTGCGAACACGTTTGCTACCGATTAAATTTGTCATCGCCAAAATTAGTAACGATTCAAATTGCGTACCTTGGTCCGTGGTGATCGTCTTGGGACAACCGTATCGTGTGATCCAATGGTTGAAAAACGTTTCTGTAATGGTGCGAGCTGTTATGTCCTTGATCGGAATAGCCTCAGGCCATCGGGAAAAACGATCTACCATGGTGAAACAATATTGATAGCCTTCCGACATCGGTAATGGTCCTACCAAGTCAACGTGGACGTGGTCGAATCTGTTATCGGGCTCTGTGAATGTTGAAGGTTGCAGGTGAACGTGACGACCAATTTTTGCTTTTTGACAGGGGACACAATTTCGTGCCCACTGTAAAATGTCTTTGTTCATCGACGGCCAAACATAGCGTTGACAAATCAATTTGACTGAAGCTTTTCCTCCAGGATGCGAAAGATTGTGAAATGCTTCGAAAACTTGTTGTCGAAATACTTTAGGAACGAACGGTCGAATGTCGTTCTGAGAAACGTCACAGTAAATTTCTTGATGTTGAGATCCGAAGGTGAGTTTTTGAAGTTTCAGGGACGTGGTGTTTTTACGAAGGAGTTGCTGAAGTTCTTCATCGGCGGACTGAGCCAACGACAATGCAGGTAAGTCAATTGTAGTCGCGAGGCGAAGAGGTTGAGTGTTTGCATCAACTCTCGAGAGAGTGTCTGCTACGATGTTTTCGACACCTTTCACAGATACAATCTTCGTCGAGTATTGACTGATAAAGTTGAGTTGCCGTAGTTGTCTCGGTGATGCTTTGTCGGAACGTTGTTCGAAGGCGTGAGTGAGCGGCTTGTGATCGGTCCGAATCGTGAACTCGTAACCTTCAACCCAAGGTCGAAAAAATTTTACAGCACTGTAGATCGCCGTAAGTTCACGATCGTACGTACTGTAATTTTTTTCGGCTAATGAAAATTTTTTTGAGAAAAATCCCAACGGTTGCCATTCACCGTTGCTTTGTTGCTCCAAGACTGCTCCCATTGCGTGATCGGACGCATCCGTTGTGAGGCGGAGTTCCGTGTGAGTTGCTGGATGTGCGAGCAGGATAGCGTTGGCTACATCTCGTTTGCAATTTTCGAAAGCTGCGATGGTTTCCTCGTTCCAATCGACTGGTCGTTTGTCGTTTTTCTTGGATTCAGGCAGTTGTGCGTGAAGTGGTGCTTGAGTTTCTGCAGCGTTTCGAATAAAACGTCGGTAGTAATTTAACATCCCCAAAAACTGGCGCAATTGCGTGATATTTTCGGGTCGTTTGAACGAGATGATGGCTTCGATTTTGTCTGGCAGTGGTCGAGAACCTTCCGGTGTGACTAGGTTTCCAAGATATTCGACACTTGTTACGCCAAGTTGGCATTTGTTAAGATTAATGGTGAGTCCAGAATCTCGTAGTCGCGTGAATACCACCTTCAAATGTTCTTCGTGTTCCTCTGCCGTTGAGGATGCCACAAGAAGATCGTCCAGGTAAGCATGAACGAAGTCGAGACCTTGCAGGACTTGCCGAATAAATCGTTGAAATGTCTGTGCTGCATTTCGGAGACCGAATGGCATAACCAAAAACTCGAATAAACCGAACGGTGTGTTTATTGCGGTCTTTGGTATGTCATCCGGGTTAACCGGAATTTGATGATAAGCTCTCGTGAGATCAATTTTTGAAAAGATTTTTTTCCCGTGTAAAATCGAAGCATAATCCAGGATGTGAGCAATCGGATATCGGTCGGGCTTTGTTTGAGCGTTGAGTCGTCTATAATCGCCGCATGGTCGCCAGTCTCCCGATTTTTTTTGAACCATGTGTAACGGGCTTGCCCATTGACTTCGTGATGGTCTGCAAAAACCTTGTTCTACCATGTACTCGAACTCGGCTTTCGCTTTGTTGTGCATTTTTGTTGATAATTTACGAGCACGTTCGTAGACTGGTGGACCAGTGGTTTCGATAAAATGTACCACTTCGTGTTTGACGGTGCAATTTTTTGTTGAAGTTTCAAGAATTTCAGGAAATTGTTTGAGGATATGTTCGAAAGATTCTCCTTTTGTTAACCTTGAAATTCCGTGAATTGATGCTGGACTCAACGTACCTGTAGTTTTAATACCGGTGAGATTGTCGAATACACGTCGTCCGCGAATATCGACCATTAAATGATAATGATGTAATAAATCAGCTCCAACGATTCCGTACGGTACGTCTGCGATGGTAAATACCCATTTGATCTCGCGTCTTACTCCAAGATTCAAATTGAGCATTTTTTCACCGTATGTGATGATTTTTGTCCCATTCGCTGCGTACAGACTGTTGTCGGAGGGATGTGTTTTGTCTTGTTTGTTGGCTGGTATGACAGAAACGTCGGCTCCGGTGTCGATGAGAAATCGGCATCCGGTTGATGGATCACAAAGAAAAAGACGGCGAGGAATTTTTGGACCACCAGTAGTTGCCGCCTGCTCTAGTGGTGTTTCTAGTTTTCCGGATCTTTTTTGAAAGAGCATGGCGAAATACATTTTTTCGCTGCAGACTCGAATTTCTGGTGATACCAGCATACGCCAGCTGCGTTGTGACTTTGACGAGAGTCTCTCGACTTTGAACGTGAACGATTTTGAGAGTTTGACCTTGACGTAGAACGGCCTCGAAGAATTTTCATTACTTCGTTAATTTGTCCTGTTAGCTCGTCCACTTTTTTTGCCAATGGATTGTTATTTGCTGCGGAGGAGTTGTTGGCGATGGCCATGACATTGTCTGGAGTTTGATAAATTTCAGAAACCTGATCTGCCAATTCCGCTAGTTCGTTGTTATCGAGACGATCAGCTGCTGCGATGGACGCTTGGACCTTTTGAGGCATGTGTTCCATCCACAGCGTACGAATCGCTCGTGCGTCGAGTCGCCCGTCGTTGAGCGCTTCAATTTCTGCTAATATAATAGACGGTTTTTTGCCCTCGGCTCGAAGACCTTTGATGAGTTTTTTAAATTTTTGATCCACAGTATCAGAGAAACGGTGCATTAGCGCTGCTTTGATTGCCGCATACTTGCCTGTTTCTGGTGGATTTGTAATAATATTTGAGGTTAGAGTCGATGTATGAAAATCCAATTTCGATATAACCATGCTAAACTTCGATTGATCTGATGTAACTTTGTGAATGTGGAATTGCGCTTCGAGATTGGAAAACCACAATTGAGGAGCTTGCGTCCAGAATAAAGGAACGATAACCTTGTCCACGCTGTCGACCGAAGGTGTTGTCGCACCGTTCGCTGTTTGCATGTTACCTGTTTGGTCCTCTCCCGTACGGGCTTCGTTTCCGTTGCCGTTGCTAGACCCTTGTTGACCGAGCTCAGAATTCGTCATGACTTCGACGAAATTCGATAAAATTTGAAAGAAAACGGTTTTGCGATGGAAACTCGTTACTGCGTACGTGCTTGTACACGCGGTGTCCGTCACGGTTTGAATCCAACGTTGTTGAAAGAATCGCCGTGTTATAATTGAGCAATCACGGAAGGGGTCACCATTTATGTGGGGATTTGGCTCTCACACATAACACAATTTAATTAACAAAACAAGACATATTTATTTAAATTAATTAAACTGTTACAAAGAAAGATAACGAAAGAACTTGTACCGTGAAGCGTCGTAAAGCGTAGTACGGAAAAGAATAATAATGATAATAATTGAAGTCGGTTAGTACACCGTAGAGTATATAAAAGTTTAAGATGGGGGAACCTAATTGTCCCGTCGGTAACGTGGATTGAGGTTCGGGTCCCCACACATGAATATGTAACACACTGATAATTGAATAGTATTAGTATTTTCGTGCACCCTGCCAATAGCTCACGCACGGTTCCTATTGTAGAAAAAAAGTCGATCATTTTTTTCACATAATATTACTATTTTATGCCTCTAGAATATTGCGTTTTAATAAATGGTAACTAAACTATTTGGCTAATTTGAAAAGTTATACTTAAAAAAAATTTATTCCGTTTTTCTCACATCTGTTTTTAAAATCGGCTCCAGCGATTTAAGGGGATAATCGCTTTTTCCGATTAATTGAGCCTCTTTTTGGATTAAAAAAAAATAGAGCTATGCAATTAATTGCTTTCAAACTTTCAGCATATGTTTATTCATACCTCAAGTCTTTACAAAAAAAATTTCAATCATTTGCATTAAAAATTCCGCCTGGTGACCCTCCTCACCAATGACCCCGCGCAAATTTCCACGCTCGCTGGCGTACAGGATTTTTTCACTTCTGGTAGTCTGAAAAAAAACCAAACAAAAGCATTTTAGTTGATACACATGAAGCTATCGTTGGACGAATCAGCAAAAAAAATTTTGAGAATTGAGAAAAATTTTGAAAATTTGTCAGTCAATTTCGCACAAAAAAAAATTTTTTATAAAAAAAATTATATGACGCATCACTTTTCCGTTCGTCAAACGATAAAAGGATGTAGACTCTGCATGCTGTTAAAATTTGAAGTCGATCGGTTCACTAGTTTTCCAAATATCGTGTACGACGGAAATTTGCGTGGGGTCACGGACGAGGAAAGTCACCAGGCTTACTGTTTAACCCTTTACCTGTGAATACTTATGGTGGGTACATGTTATTTTTGCGCATATATGCATCATACACAGTAAAGGGGTCAATGAAAAAGATTGAAAAATTTTTTGTAAACAATTGAAATATGAATAAACATATATGTTGAAAATGTGGATTCAATCGATTGCATATATAGTTCTATTTTCAAATTCCAAATAAGGCTCATTTTAGCGGAAAAAAAGCAATTCTCCCCTTAAGAAAAACAACTATTCATCCGAATTGGAAAATATTCCTGCAAAGTGATTATTTTTGCATTGTCCTTCATCTAGAATCAGCTTTCATATTCATTTTTAACCCTTTTTCGGTCTAAAAAGTAAAAAAAAGGATTTTTTTCGCTGTTTTTTGAACTTTCCTCTAACCCGTGCCATTTTTTGAAAATCCAAAGTAAATAAAGGACTAGTTTTATATATCTACTTGAAAAATTCGTTTGGTTTCTTGTCGGACGCACCATAGTGGACTTTTCATCGGAACAGAAATGTTGATAAATTTTGGCACGCTATTTTTAGCGCCTTATAGAAAGTGATAAAAATGAAATAAAATTTAAAGAAATAAAAAAATTGTTTATGTACTTACAGCATGTAATAATTATAATTATGTCGAAAGGTACAAAAACCATAATAAACCAAAATACCTGAAAAAAATGTATCAAAACGTGCTAATTTTTTACGATTATTTTGTAATAATCGTAAAAAATTAGCACGTTTTGATACATTTACTCCCCATTTTCCAGGTTGTATCGTTTCTCATGTAAAAATTATTTTCCAACTTTACACAATAAAATTTTGTAAATAGAAAGCTTAAAACAGTATTAAACTTCTGGCGGAATATGCCGACGATTCATCGTCTCAAAATTGAGATATTTATTGTTGAAATTCGCAATTTTTTGAAAGCTTCCATAAGAGCCCATGTTGAGCTTGCCATTTTCAACAATGAACATCTCGATTACCAGGCGGTGAAACCTCTCCAAATTTTTCACACATAATTAAATGCTGTTCAAGAAGATTTACGCCAAATTTCAATACATTAACTTGGAATAATCAAATATAATGTATTTTTCGTATGATGTCATATAAATATCGATACAACTTCCTTAATTAAAATTAAATTTAATTAAAATTAAATTTAATTAAAATTAAAGTACACGGCTGCGATACGGCTCCGTAAAGAGACCACCGCTTATGAAACTGAAACCTGACGAATTTTCAAAACCACCCGACCAATTTGCTTTAAATTTTTCATGGTCTTTCCAATGCACAATTTTCTATTGCGTATCGTAATTTTTTTTGACCCTTAGTATTTTTGTTTTTGGCAGAAAACTAACTTTTCTTTGAAAATCTTAATATTTTCATTCTTTGGAATCGCCCTTTTGGCGTAATGGTACACGAAAGATTTATTTTATTTTATTAATTTATTTACTTTATTTTATTTATTAATTTAAATATTAATTTAAAAACCCACTCTATTTTTTTTTCAGTTGATTTTTGCCAATGCACACCTAGTACCGCTTTTGACATTTTTTCAAAAAAAGGAGCCCTTTCACGACATTGTATCACAGCCGTGTACCATTTTTTTGACAGAAACAAAGTTAAGCGTTTCTGAAAAAGAAACGAAACCTTTATCAAATTACTCCAATAGTTAAACACGGTCAAAAAAAATTCACTTATATTTAACCCTTCTAGGTGTTTCCTTAAGCCACCAGATTAAAGTTGATCTTAAATTCGTCCTCTTTATGAATTTCTTGACGCAATTCCAGATCAGAAGAAATAGTATTTGGTATTCAACATTTCAGTTTGAAATTTTTTTTATTTTGTATATTTTATTATCTGACACACTAGAAGAATTTATTACTCGGACGTGTTCGGTTCCGATGTAAGTAGTATCCTTCACGCGATCGCTGAAATGAGCAGGGAAAAGGTCATTCACTTTGAGATGTGCGATTTGTTATGAGCCATGTATCGTTACTCGTCGATGTATCGCGAATACAAGATTATTATAAACAGCGCGTCAAGTACACATACATCGCAGCGTCGTGATGCACCAACTCTTTTTGTATTCGATATGTTTTCCCCTCTCGTTAGATTGTTCCATCTTCAATTGGTATCCTGAAATTATTCTGAAGAATTTCTCGATCTAGAGACGCGGCAGCGTCTTGACGCCAAGTATTAAAAAGAAAGGCAAGACGTGCAGTGTATCTTTACTCGAGATTGGGCGATTTCCCCTCATTTTTGAACTTTACATTTTATATTCTGAAGAATTTATCGATGGTATATATTCCTCGAAAATTATTGCAATCCAAGAAAAACAGCTGTAAAGAAAATTAATTTTCAAGGAACTCGGATGTCCCTTGAAATGTCGTCGGAAGAGATGGGTATCAATATTTCTCACTGTGGCCTAGATGGAGGTACAAAGCAGAGAAAAGAAATATCATTTGGGAAAAACCTTAGTAACGTTATGAAGAGCTTGGACCTCCACCATTGAGTCACAATGCATTTCTAAACAATATTTTAAAATATTACGTACACATTCATGCGTTCATGACTTTGAAAATGACCTAAACCGACATTTCTTATTCAATTAGTCGATTTAATTTTAAGTATTTCTCACGTTCCGCTTGAAAGTAAAAAAAATAATTCACGATAGACGATAGCAGACGTGAGTTCTCAAAACAATAACATAAGGAAAACTCATGAAAACGAGTAGTCAACGATGAAAAAAATAACAATGCCGAACTAATGTGACACAGTGATCTCATTAGGTATGTAAGGCCTCCAAAGCTACACAAACATTTGATATGGAATAATAATAAAAATGATAAGAATTCAGTTATTTGGGTTATCTCAATAATTTTATATAGAAAATTGAAATTATGCCGATTAAAAGATTAATAATTTGTCACGTACGAGAAACATGACACGATTTTAAAAAATCTATAAATTACCAAAATTTCTAACTACATTTTCATTATTAAATTTAAAAGTTTATTACGTGTTCGTAAAATTATGATTCCCTCCATATTCACGCAAGAGCCAAACGTCCCGAACGACCGTGGTCGCCGCTGTAGTGGTGGTGGTGGCGCCTTCGTGATAATTGGAACGGTCGGAACTTTGGACGGGGCGACTTTTATTCCCATTGACATTGCAGACGTGGGTAAATTTAAAAAAAATCAGTTTGAGTCCATCTCTTGGGGCTGTGCCAGTGAAATGAGCGGAAAAGTGAAAAAAAATGTGTATTTAAGTAAGTGAAATAATACAAATTAATATTATCACTAAATTTATGTTTCGTGAATTTTCGAGCTTCGAATTTCACAAATTTTATAGGTTAATTTAAAGATAATACTAATCGATAATACTAAATTAATAATAATATTAATCGTTTTAAATACATTCTTGATAATTATATTTTATTACACAATAAATTTGGTGAATTAGCATATTTTCACATTAAAAGCTCAGGAAGCATAACCTCACATTATTTCGTCGATGTGTCCTTAAATTCAATCTGATTAATCGAATGTTAATTAATAATTACTTTGTTTTTATACAAATGTTTTGAAAATTCGTTTTTTGCTGGAATATTACAAAAATTTGATCAGCAATTTATTTTTTGTGGTTTTTGTAAGATGTACAATTATTTCAGGTAATCTTCATTCAGGGAGTGAAACATCGACTAGAAGAGCATTTTTGCTCGTAGGTTTAATATTCCTGACTTCGTTAACTACGCTCATGTGGGTTTATACTCACTTTCCGGAATTGGCAGAGTAATTTAATTATTAAATAATATATATATATCAGTCGTGTCAATTGAGTTTTAATAAACTTGAACATTTTGATGAAATTTATTGAATCATAATTGATAAAATGAATTCTAATTGATTAAGAGAAATTTAGATAAAAAATTTATTTTCAATTAGTCGGTTGAATTTTTTCTTGAACAATGATTCCGATGCTCAAAATTAATTTTAACAGAAAAGTGAAATTTTTATACAAGTTTGATATTTAACTCAAAAGCTTAGATTTTAATTGGAACATTAAAATGAAATGTGTGAGAGAGTTAATTGGAAAATATTGCAGGGATGAGAAGGAACACATGAAATTACCTTTTCACATAGAGGATGCCAAAAATTTAGGAAAATTGTTGGAACGATACAAGGATCGTTACTACACAGAAGTGCTCGCTGGGCTTTTCCTCACATATGTATTGTATCCTTTTTTTATATCTAATGAATAGTATTATACGAGTTTGGGAAAGTTTCATTTTTTTGAAAAGTCAAACAGTCTTCGCGTGACATCAGCTTAAAATTTAAAAGTAACGGAAAATCGCCCAATCGAGATTGGGCAATTTTGGATTTTAATAATTAGTTGATTGATTTGTTAACCCAAGAACCTCAATGTTATTTTCTACACTCATAAACCACAAGGCCATTGTCTCTGATCACTCATTCTATAAATCGAAAAAAAAATTCATCAGTTTTTTCCAGACTGATAATTATGTGATGAAATTTTTGCTGTACCAAAAAAGAAGCATTACGATAGATGTGGACATTTCACACTAAAAGGCCCAGACACGAATGACTCCGTGTATCTATACTTTTGACTAGATATACGGTGCGACTTGTCGCCGTTTAAAAACTATCTTTTTAATACTTGGTGTCAAGATGCTGCCGCATCTCTAGATATGTACTGTAAAGTTTCAAAGTCTGAATGAGTTTAAAAACATTGTACACCTAGAGTCCCAATCGTGGGTCATTTGTGTTTGGGCCTTTTAGTGTGAAATGTTCACATCTATCGTATACTTCTTTTTTGGCACAGCAAAAATTTCATCACATATTTATCAGTCTCGAGAAAATGGATGAATTTTTTTTTAAATTTATACAATGAGTGATCAGAGCTAACAGCCTTGGGGTTTAGAAGTGTAGAAAAGAACGTTGACGTTCTTGGGTTAACAAATAAATTAACTAATTATTAAAATCCATAATAAATGGACGAAAGTTGGAGCATATTAATAATGTATTATGAGAAATAATCTCTATATATATAAATCTGTTGACAAAAAAAAGTTTGGCCGCTTATCAATCGAGAACCACTGAACCGATTTTGATGAATCTTTCACAGGAAGAAAGCTGATAATTCACACTAGGTTATAGGCTGCATAACATTTTGATATATTGTTTTTTACGGAAATGTGAAAAAAAAGTTCAAATTTTTATTCAATGTTCAACTTTAAAAATTCATCAGTAATTGAAAAATGTAGATAAACAAAAAAAAACAAATTACCCATTTATGGATAATTCAAAAACAAAGAGAATGAGCGGTGGCTGAGGTTCTCATTTTGGACAGACAAAGTTACAGCTAAAATTAGTAAATTGATAAAAAATTTGAGAATTTTTTTATTTTCAATATTTTATTGAGCAGCTTTTGTTGGATGCTTTTAGTAGAAAAAAACACTTAAAAATGATGTTCAAAATGGGAAGAGAATGGCAAATAACCATTTAGGTTGCATATCACCTCGATATTTTGGTTCATTGGCTAATTGCTTCATATTATATAAAATAGATCAAAAATAAGAAGAATATGGCATAATATTATTTATGTTACATTACAAAATAAAAGTTTCATATTATTCGTACAAAAATTACTAAATTTTGTTGGATTAGTACGTAATTGTTATTAATATCACACTTACATTAACAACGATTTTTCTTGCCGCGGATTAAAATATTATTAATACTAAAAAAAAATCACTAACATAAGAGGTAATCCATGCCAAACCGACCACTCCGTGACTCCGACCATTTTTTATTTTGTCGAAATTTTTTTATTTTCAAGTAACTACTGAAAGGAGTTTTTAGGATTTTTTTTAGATTTTTATCTCAACCCCTTTAAAAATAATGAATTTTTCAAAATTTCGCACATTTTTTTAAATGCTCATAGATTTTTCAATAACAGAGATATCAAAATAAAATAGTAGGTCATTTTTTTCGTCTTGAATTGTAGTTTCATATTTTTGCATGTCTCAAAAAATTCACAGCTTGTGATATCTATACCTGCTATTTTTTTCTTATTTTGTACCACGTGTAAACCAATAATTATTAGTTGTCAATCCTGAATTATATTTTTTTTTATTATTTTTTCCACTCATAATTCCATTTCTTAAGAAATTATGAATCGAAAAAAAAAATTAAAAAATTGTGGAACTGATTTCTGTTTTTGTCAGTTTTCAAATAAAAATTTTTTTTTCACAACTTGGACTATTTTGATTGTTTTGAAAAATCTCACCATCTTTCCTGACACATTTTTACACGTCCCAAAAAATCCGCAGCTTGTGATATTATTCATGAATAAGGATTAATAATTTATAATCATTGGTTTACATGTGGCAGAGAATTGTAAAAAATAGAATTTACGGATATCGCAAGCTGCGGAATTTTTAGGATGTGTAAAAATATGTTGTGAAAAATGGTGAATTTTTTCAGAAGAATCAAAATGGCCCAAGTTGTAAAAAAAAAAATTTTTGGTTGAAAACTGAAAAAAACATCGAAATCGTGTTCCAATATTTTTTTATTTTTTTTTCTATTCGTAATTTCTTAAGGAATGGAATTATGGATAGAAAAAAATAATTAAAAAAAAATAATTCTGCCAACTAATAATTATTGGTTTACACATGGTAAAATATAGTAAAAAAAATAGCAGGTATGGATATCAGAAGCTGTGAATTTTTTGAGACATGTAAAAATATGTCTACAAAAATGGTGAATTTTTTCAAAAAAATCAAAACGGTCCATATTTTGAAAAAAAACTTTCGAATTAAAATAAAAAGAAAACATATGAAATTGACTTTTGATAATTTTTTTGTATGTTTATTATGAAACTACAATTCGAGACGAAAAAAAGACCTACTATTTTATTTTGATATCTCTGTTGTTGAACAAGATAAGAACATTTAAAAAAATTTCTTGCCAAATTAAAAAGAAATTATTAGTTTTAAACGGGTTGAGATAAAAATCTAAAAAAATCCTAAAATAAATCTTTTAAAGTAGTTACTTGAAAATGACAAATTTCGACAAAATAAAAAATGGTCGGGATCGCGGACTGGTAGGTTTGGCATGGAATGCCCCATAAATAACAAGAAATTTCCTTACATAAAATGAAAACAGTTTGCAAACGTTTGCGATACCAGGATCGATATTTCTATCGATTTTGTCGGGATTTTTGTTTCCATTTCCCCTAGCACTGTTCCTTGTGTGCAGCTGTAGTGCCATCGGTGCGAGCTTGTGTTATCTCGTTTCATCGTTACTAGGAAGAAAATTATTATTCAAATGGTTTCCGGATAAGGCGAACGAGTGGGCGCTCAAAGTGACCAAACACAAAGATCATCTACTAAATTATATGTTGTTCCTAAGGATGACGCCGCTATTGCCAAATTGGTTCATCAATTTAGCAAGTCCGGTTATCGGTGTCCCTTTGATGCCTTTTATTATTGGCACTTTTTTCGGTGTCGCTCCACCTTCCTTCGTCGCTATACAAGCTGGACAAACTTTAAACAAATTAACCTCCTCCAGTGACGCTTTCTCCTGGAACAGTATTATTATTCTATGTGTTTTTGCTCTTTTCTCTCTTCTCCCTGTGCTCTTTAAACAAAAATGCAGCAAAAAATTCGATTGAGCAAAAAAATTTTTTTCCCTAGCCAAAGAATTTTTTTTTTTCAAAATTAAGTTTCATTAATTCTTCAAATTTAATTTTTTGTCCGAACAATCAAGGAATTATTTATTCAACAACAATCGTTTCGATCTCAGACCATTTCCGACCTAAATCTCTCGACCTAAAATCAAAATGGCCAACCGGAAGTTGTTCAGAACGACGATTCAAACTAGTTAAATTTTTCAAGCTTTCACATTTATGGTAGACGATTTATAATAAATTATTAATATTTCGATTTTTTCATTATTTCACCGATAATTGTGCTTTTCACAAAGTTTACCAAGATTTCGCAAATCTTGAATAAGCTACGCAAAAATTCCAATTTATTTTCCGAATAATTAATATCAAATGAATATTCCAATTCTCAGTTTTTTTTATCTTTGCGTCCGTGGTACAAATTCACCGTAATACTATATGTAATTTTTGTATAAGGTTGTATTTATTAGTAGAAAAATATGTAAATACAAATAAATGCAGGTGTTGCATAATTTTTTGTTGATTGTAAAATATTGTTGAAAAGACGAATGCTGAAACTGTTTTATCCTCGAGAATAAATCGTTTTTATTACATTTAATCGTATTTTTTATTTCTATCGGGTTATTTTATTTTCGACCGCATTGGAGCGGGAAATATTTCGAAATATATTTTCAAGATCATTTTGATATGAAATTAAATGAGCACCTTCAATAGGTTTGATAGAAAAAAGAATGAATTTGCAAAAGAACCCAAAAATGAATTGAAGAATAAGCAAACAGAACATCAACAAATGTGCCAAAATGGAAAACTTTGTAAATTCATATTGTAGTATGGGTTGTAAAATTTTATATCTTAGAAAAATATAGATACATGTATTTTCAAAAAGTAGTGTATAATTTTTAGCAGAATGATATGAGGTAATTAATACTAATGTCAGTCGAATTTACTGTTGGAATGCTCAGGGGTCTCCAGTACCACCAATTATACCACACTGAAATATGAAGACAAAAATTATATTATAATAATTAAAATAATATAAGATTGGAACATAAGTCATTCAAGGGGAAATTTCCATGACGAACTTTAACTCTTACGGTATATACTGAGATCACGGGTGTGGGAAAAATCTTTACCGATATACCAATAAAATTTTACATGTTTACAGTTAGACTGTAGTTACTACGCCAATCCTTTTTAAATAGTGTATTACGCCACTAGGGAGGGAAAGTAGACTATTTCAAACCGTGGGCAAAATTGTCACTCGCGCCGAAGGCGAGGGTGACAAGCACGCGGTTTGAGATAGTTTTTTTTCACTCCCGTGTAGCGTATACTATTTTTCGCCACACCTTCACAGAAATTTCAACTTGGGCGGAGCGGAAAAGTGAACTTCCCGTGCAGGTGTGGTGAAAAATTTATTTTAGGATCACCCGTGAACGAAGTTTTTCAACTTTTTGCAATGCAGGGAGGCGTTACATTTTTTTTCTTGTATTTAACCTCTACTTTGAAAAAAGATCCGAATTTTCACATTAAAATCGCTTCTGAATGAAAAAAATAATAAGAGTCAAGTTGAATATTTTGGCATCGTACTGCACCTTTTACTTTGAATCTATTTGGGTGTAAACTGTTTCTCCTAAATGAATATTTCTTTTTATAATTATAGCTGAAAAAACAATTGGAGTCGTCCGTGACTCCATATGTACGGAACGTTTGAATTGCATAGGGCTGTACCGTAAGGGTTAAAAGAGTCGAATTGTGGAAGAAAATGAGACACTACTGATATAGTTTTTCATTTTCCAATGTACGTAGAACTTGAATTTACAGTTTAACACTTCAAATTCATCAGTTTTCACATAGCCTTTTGCGTATTCTTTCCATATGATCTAATTTCGTTGCCTCTTAGTTTTTAACTACTCTTAATCATTTCAGCACTATGTGCTTTTACTAAATTTTCCTTTTCCTCAAATATTACGCCTCCATTTCTCTAGGTTTTATACTGTTTTACTATTATTTATCGCTTTTTCGATTTCCTTGTGTTCACGAATATGTTCCTTTTTATTCATTTATTTGGAAACCTTTTTCGTCCAGAAAAGTAAAATAAATAAAAATTTTAAAACTAGTCATATTTTTTATTTTATTTTTTTTCTTTGAGTCCTGACGAAAGACCAGTCTTATGTTTCTACATCGAAAAATTTGTTTGGTCTTTTTTTCCGACGCACCAAAGTGAAGTTATTAGTGGAACCGAAATCGTGAGACATTTTCGTCTTTTTTAGCGCCTGTAGCAAATGATAAAGAAATCACTTTTTTTTTAAATTTGTTGATGTAGCTAAAGCACCTAATTTTTATATATGAAAAGCTGCGTACTATACCCAAACAAAATTCGCAGAAACGAATGTATCAAAATGTGCGAATTTTTACAATTGTTTGATTGGTCTAATGTTTAAGCCTGGGTGGATACCTTAAGGCAAATTTACACGAAAGAGAATGTGTTGGATGAGGTAAAATCACATAAAATAGTATACAAAACGAATACAATCTTCTCAAAATAAGGGTTTGAAATAAGAAAATAAAAATAAAAATATCAAAAAAGTGAGAATATAAAAAACGATAACAAAATACGTAAGAAAATTGTGTAGAAGCAATGAAGAATATAAAAATACGAGATGACGAAGAAATACGTATAAGTATTGTCATGAGAATTTCCCCATAATCACGTTAAATTCTTATAAATATTATTCATGCCACTAAATAAATTTTTAAGAGTGCAAAAACTTACGTGTCTGCCCAGCGGACAATAATATTGTAAAAGATTTGCAACTGTGAAAACACTCAGGACTGGGAACCATATTAATAAGTCTTGAACCACTAGAACATTTGAGGACAACATTGCTGCATTCTGGATTTGGCTAAAATAAAAAACAAAATTTTCTTGGATCGATGAAGGAAACACAGTGACATTCATTTGTAGAATTGAGAAAAATAAATATTTATTATTTTTATTCGAGGGCAACTTACCAAAGGGTATATTTGCGATAGTGGCTCGTCGATAAATACGAATCTCTCTGTACTCTGACTCCAAATTTTTGGCACACTTTTTGGACGCAGAAATAGTTTTCTTATCAATCTTCCAGGCTTCATTCTCATTATTCTCCACAATATATGAGTCTCCAGTTGAACGGTTGGATTTTTATCGAATCGTTTCTCAAATACGTCCTTAACCGTTCTAGTAAAAAAAAAAAAAAAAAAATTTCATTCTTGTCCCTTTAACCCTAGCTACACACTGTAACTTTTAGTACCTTACTTACACACTATCGGTCTATTGGACCGACGAGTTTTATTGCTCTATAACATTGTAATAAATATTTCTATTTAAGTTTAATTGTAGTGAAATCGAAACGCCAGACTTCGACCAATCCGGAGAAGCAATCAGTAAAGCTAGACAGTCATTTGATAAAAAGTTATAACGTTTATGAAAAAGCGTGTGGAGAAAAAAAGGTGAAAATGTAGTGTTACTCTCGGTCCATTGGACCCCGTAGTGTGTAGCTAGGGTTAAGCGCAAACTTGAGAGAAATTCAAAAATTATTATTCAATTTATTAACGAACCATTCTACTTTTTCCGGTTGAAAAAACTTATTCTTTTTTATTGTCTTGTTCGAGACTAAATACTTTTGAGAATATGCCCTCAAATTTGTACGGAGAAATTCGCAATATTTCCAAAATTATCGACTTGAGGTCGAACGCGTGTAGAAGCGTCTGGTTTGACTGCTCTCAATAATTAGAGAGATGGGGAGCAAAATTTCTATATGACTTGCTCATGTGGCAGACGTTATTAATAGCGATAATTGTACCATAAGAAACATTAAGGACCGCGTCTGCCACCATGGTAGCGCTGCGTTGTCAATTGACAGTGCTTCGAATTTGTTAAAAAAAGGGGGTACTATATGATTTGCTCATATCTACCTTTGAGGCTGATGTTCAGAATCCTTCCGCAAGCGGAAAAAATCAATGAGGCAGACATCCAGGGCTTTGACTTTTGTAGTAATCAATTTTTTAAGTTTTTTTTTTTAATTTAAAAAAGTGTATTTGAAGTCTACACTTGACAGACCTGAATTGTTCGATTAAAAACAATATGAAAGACCACAGAAAAATGGTCTGCCAGCATATTGCCTCTGAGTTGTCAATTGACAACGCTTCAAAAATGTTTAAAAAAAGGTGTGCTGCATCATGTGCTCATCTTAGGCTGATGTTCAGAATTCTTCTAAAAACGAAGAAAATCAATGAGGCAGATATCCAGACCAATGATATTCCGAAGGCAGACCATATGAATAATTTTTTGAAAAACTCGACGCTCGCGCCGAGAATTAAGTAAAAAATTCTACGTCTACAAAATATCAATGAAAATAATTAATGTTACACATAACCAAACGATAGAAGTGATTTTTGAAACTTATTTCAAATATTCGGGTTCTAAGTCTGTTGACAGTTGTCCAGCATGTACAAAATAACTGCTCATTTTGTCTTTCTTTTCAATAAAAGAAAGACAAAATGAGCAGTTATATACAAAGTTATACCCATCTCACTTCTCTCCAATGAGAGAAGTGAGATGTAAGAAGTGAGATGTATTGTAATGAGAAGAGAGAACTTTGTATCCACCCTTTTCTGTATTGACACATATTGAATACATATTATATATAGGCCATGCCCAATCGACCTACGTCAGACTCTTCCATTCTTTGGTTTGGTTGAAAATTTTATGTGTTGTATGACTCATTGAAAGAAGCTCTCTTGATTTTTTTCAGATTTTTTTGTTCATCCACTAGTGGGATGATTTTTTTCAAAGTTCGATGTTTTTTTCTTCGCAACTCTCCAAAAAATGTTAGTCCATTTTTTCGAACATTTTTTTTTAGAAAGGTTCGTTTTTCACCACATTGTTGGGAAAAAATAGGAAAAAATGATTGATATTTTTCTTCCATATTTTCTCTCAATTTAAAGCAAAAAAAACATTAATTTTAAGATATTAGCCCTTTTTAATTTTTCTCGAAAAATTCACAAAAAACTTTGACCAATCAAGTGATTTTTGAGACTAGTCCCATCGTGGGCAGATTTTTCCTTATATTTTTTTTTCTTATTTTGAAAAAGAAATCATTTCTTTTCCAGTCAATTTGAACCAAATCGAACTATTGTTATTATTATTATTATTATTCCTGCGTATAACCTTGCGGGTTTTTATGACCTCATTCCATCACTTTGACCTTACTTTTCCTACCTACTTCACTAATTTCCTTGTTCCGGTGGAACCCTCCAAGTGTGTTGCCCACAGCCACTCTTTTCTAATGCAGTACTGTATCGCATTTACACGAGGGTCAAAGGAGAATGTGGAAAATCCAGCCGATGCAGGTAGCTATATTTTCACTGTTCCAGTTGGTTAGCACCACGGAAACTTAGAAAAACTGCCTCCCCCGCTCAGCGATTGATGCGCGAGCCGGTACATGGCTAAGTGGTTATCCAACCAAGTATAAGCCTCGCCCGAGGCTGCTTAACTTGGAAGATCGCTGGAACCACACACCGACACCGCGCAACCACCGCTGTCGGTGACCAAATCGAACTATTTTTTCGATATTATGTTTTACACAAAGATTTCCAATATAAAAGAAGTCTATTTTGGTACGAATTGATTGAAAAAAAAATGGAAATTTTTTTGAAGCTAAGAAAAGAAATATAAACAAATATCTCCCTACGATGGGACTGGCTTCAAAAATCATTTAATTGGTCAAAGTCTTTTTATGAAGTATTAAAAAAAAATTAAACAGGGCGAACATCTTAAAATGAATGTTTTTTTGCTTTGAATTGAGAAAAAATGCGAAAAAGAAATATCAATCATTTTTTCGTTTTTTTTTTCGAACAGTACGGTAAAATACCACCTTTTCTAAGAAAAAAGTTCGCCTTGGTGAATGTTTCGGAGAGTTACAGTCATCTGAAGAAAAAAACATCGAATTTTGAAAAAACAATCATATCCCACAGATGGACATGTCCCACAGATCGACAAAAAATTCTGAAAAAAAAAAAAAAAAAAACACATGAGAGCTTCTTTCAAGGAGTCATGCAACTCATAAAATTTACAGCCAAATTGAAGCATGGAAGGGTCCTATGGAGGTCGATTTGGCATGCAATGCCACGTATATATTATAATATTATATATAATATTAATATATTATATTGTAATATTACATATATTATATATTGTTGCGATGACAATGCTTTTTAATATTATTTACTTTTTTATTTTTTTTTCAAATTAAAAATTCGTTACGCTGGTTACTCTTACGTGTATGTGAGTCAATAAAAATGACAACAGTCAAAATAATAATAGTAATACTATTAATAATAATCAGCCGTATAATTGCATTATGTACCTGCTTTTCCCACAATTCCATGAATTTCAAAAAATCGTACAGCTCAAAATCAGCGAGCAAAATGTCTGCCCAATTTTTTTCGTATTCAGGAGTCATAATGAATCAAATAGACGCAACCAGAGTCATGAGAAAATTACTTAGTAGAGCTTTTTTTTAATATTTTTACAACTACTTCCCATGATAATGCAGAGCCCTGGATGTCTGCATCATGGATTTTCTTCGTTTTCAGGAGGATTTTGAACATCAAGCCCAGAGGCAGACATGAGCAAATGATTTAGTACCCTTTTTTTTTTACAAATTTGAAGCGCTGTAACGCAAAAACGCAGCGATGTAGGACCTTAATTGACTGGACCAAATCGATTCGTATTGATCTGAACTTTAATATCTATCGATATGAAGCATGAGCAAATCATATACCGAAATACTCGCCAGCTCCCTAACTACAACTTCAAAATGCATTATTCTCTAATAAGACCATTTATTTTTACTTGGCAGGCACGATAACAAAAAAAAAATTTGATCAATCAGCCTAAAATTTCAGTATGTTACTCTACATATCTGTGCCTATCGCATGAACTGCGGACGTAACAATTAACCCCTTCACTAATGGAGGGGATTGGAAAACCATGTTTTCGGCCCAACCTACCAGTGAAGGGGTTAATCAAGATTTTCCTATTCTTTCAACATAAAAAAACGCAAAACATGTCATTTTTCCGAATCTAACTTTTTTTAAATCCGCTATTTCGAAATTTTTCATACAAACGCTTTGTCCATGGTTCATGATACAGCAATATCTATGCAAGTTTCAATTTAGATTTTTTTTATACATTATTCTAACAACCGCAAGTACACCCACCAGAAAGCACCGATTTTTTTAAGATGCTCTTGTAATCAAAGAAAATTCAAATGAAAAAGATGCAAATATCATTGGGAACATTTCTCTTGCATCGTTAAAGAATAGTATTATTTAATGTCAAGATTTAAAATGATTACATTAATATTTTTCCATAAAAAAATTTTTGAATAAACAAAATTTCCAAGAAAGTGGAATGTCCTTTTAATAGATCATTTGTTCGAATTTTAATATAATTCTGTAGAAAAAAATCTGACCATAATTTCTTTATCAAGTACAAATGTCATTTAAAAATGCGAATTTGTAAAATGAATAAGCCCTTTTGTTATTTTTTGTAATAATAAGAAAATTCTTACCTGTAAGATGCATTATTAGAAAAAACTCTGCTTGCATCATTGTCAAAAATATGCATGTTTTTTTCATACATTTCCAATAAGTCTTTCATTTTAACTGGAATTTGATTATCTTGTCTAGTATACGGAATTCCAATATTGAATTCAGAACTTATATTACGACTTGCAAGATCTGGAATCGAGCGAACTGAGCTGCAAGGCCAACAATCCATGTCAGAGACACGAAAATATGGATTTTCTAAGAGGCACCATTCGTCGTAGAATTCTATAAAAATTGAAGCTATTTTTAATTAAATTATTATTATTATTTTCCTTTTTTTCAAATTGATCAGATTATTGGTATGGGTATTATTCTTTATTGATACATAACGAATTAGTTAGTTGAACAAAATGAACTTTGATAAACAGAAAAAATTGAAGCTAGTTTTAGCTTAATTTTCAGATGTATAATATTGCTTTAAAAATTTTTTATTAATGAGTTAACACTATTTCAATTTTTAATGAATATTGAATCGATCGCAAAGAGGTTTTCCATAAATTGTTTATTGTAGTTACAAACTTTTTTTTGTAAGCACAAAAAATTGAAGCTGTTACAAAATTGAATCTAAAAAAATGAAACATAATGATTAAGTTATTTTTTGAGATAAAATCATATAATTACCAGTTAACGATGGAAATTGCTTGATGACGGGAACAGCGATTATCCTTAAGAATTTCAAACCCGGATAAATGAAGTTCTGAATATTTCTCAGTACAAATCTGTGTGTAGATTGATGATTGTAAAGAAAAATAATACAGAGCATAAGGATGAATATAAGAGTGAATAAATTTCGAAAAAACCAAAAGATCTTTCGAAAAAGAGGCACTTTTTTTGAAAATTTCGCGTCCAACGTGCGAAAACATTGTTCAAAAATTGCATTAGTTTCCGAAGCCGATATTCCATTTGCTGCAGCGTATTCTTTGATCTCGTTCACGTATCGTCGATAGTTATCTAAAGTAGCCATACCGATGATAATTTTTAAACAACTGGACTCGTTTAATTACTCTTTTTTGATTTTTTAAACCGCACTCTCAATAACATCTTTATTTTTTGAGTATAAAACGAAACGAATAATGCTTTTCGCGGTTTGTTTTATAAATATGCTTTTTTGTGGACAATGTTGGAGACTAGAAAAACAGCTGATTGAAACGTGATTGAATTCGTTGTCGCAGCCGTCGATGGTTGTAAGAGAAAGTAGCGCCTTTGACACTCTGGTGGACTAGACTGGAAGCAGAATAGAGGTTTAGCGATCACAGAGTCACTTTGGGGAATCCCTGTATTTTTTGCTGATGATAAACCATTAATACCGGTGAAATTTTGCAACTATATATGCAAGTTTAAAGGGGGAACCTGAATTAAAACGCAAAAAACTGTAATTCTTGCGATTTTTTTTCTCGACTTGAATAAAACAAATCTTTTCGTTTTATGGCTACCCATACAGCATCGAGACATCTACAGGACGACTTTACGACATCCACCATCACCGCTGGACGTCTCTACAATCGCCGGAACGACATCGCAGAGACATCTACAGGACATCTTATGTCCCAAGTTTCTGCATCTTAACGTTGTCTCACAAGACATACTTTTAGACATCTTTCAGACGTCTTAACTCGATATTTTTGCGACGTCGCACGAGGGATGTATTATGTATTAGGAAGGAGAGGGAAATTCAAATGTGGATCTCCACAACAGATGATTGTGTTCATATTTGAAGTACATAAAAAAGGATTTGTTAAAAAGAGCCTATAAAAATGTACTTTTTGTATAACATTTTAGTAAAATGATACATATCACAAAATATTTTGTAGGCTTTGATAAATCCATATTTTATGTATTTCAATCACTAACGCAATCATCTGATGCGGAGATTAATTACAAAAAAAATCACACGCCATTTACATAATGATATATAATTCAATTGAAATAACAGTTTTATTATTTTTAAATCATATTTGTATCGATCACATGCTTTTTGCACTAACAAATATACATACTGCCTTATAATTTATACGTATTGAAAAAGTATATATATCAAGAGAACGAATACATTTTTTTGATCGATTTGGTGAATTGAAGAACGATGAGAATAAAGACAAAAAAGACTTTTAGCTAAATAACAAATGACAAAACTGAAAAATATTCAATAATGCGATTAGTATTTTTTTGTAACTGAACGTAACTTATTATTAATATAATTATGAGAAAAAAACAGTCCGCAATAGAAGAAAGTGCTGATATGGTCGAACACCCGTTTCGTGGAATCTGAATAACAGAAAATTTTCGTAAATCTTTATCAGCTTTTTAATATAGAGTGCAGACAAGTTATAAAAAAAGTTGACCGAATTCTACATGAAGAGTGAGGAAGGTTTCTTGTTTGAATTTTACTGATAACCGATCATCCTATTAATGGTCATTACATTAATTTGATGCACTCATTGCGTCTCCTTTTGTAAATCAAAATAAATGGAAATAAAAAAAATTTCTGTACTTTTGAAAACCTATGTGAGTTTTATGAGAATTTAGTTTCATTCACCCTTCCTAACCGCCCAATATATTAAACACGTATAAGCGAACTGAATAGTTTTTGGGTGAACAAGTGGATGCTCTTCGAAATTTTATTTTAGTTTTTTTATTTTAGTTTATTTTAGTTTTTGATGATTTGATTTCTTTATATATTCTGCGAAGCTCAATATCATCTATATTGCGTAGATCGAATTCTTGAAAAAACTGTCAAAATTTTTTATAAGTCATTACCTGCGTAAGTCTAAGCATCCATCCGCTGTTGGGCTCGCACATCCTTCTTGTGGTTGTATCGCACTCGGTCCCCTGCGTGACGAAGCCATTCTTTAACTGTGTTCTGCAATTCGGTCAATGTTGCGTTTCCATTTTTCATCACCGTTTCTAGAATTCGGAGATACATAATGACATTATCAGTATTAGGAAAATCCTTTTAAAAACGCACATAACTTGAAAATGTGGAGACTAATTTGAGTTCAAGAGGCAACATCATATTATGGTGGATTAAAATAAGCCCTTTTTCATGCATTTTCTTTGTGTCTTTGATTTAAAGCATTTCAAATAAGCATGTTATCAAGGGTAGTACATTGAAGCAGTTTTAAACACTTCCTAAATTGAAATAAAACAAAACCTGACAACCATATATTCAACAGAATATCAGCGTAGAACTACCAATGAATAAAAAACAAACTGTGCATTGGACATGTGTGAAATGGGTCATTCGAAATAAAAATGTAATACATTCTTAATCTAAAGAATACAGTTTTCGTACAGGTTGACCTTTTATATAAAATATAAAATATATTAATATAATTTAGAGCCCTTCCCTTAAAACTGATGTAGGATTAAAATAACATTACCGATTATGACATTAACGATTTTGTGGTCACACAACTTTAATGTTTGTTTGAGTCCGGTCCAAGAATACCGAACAGCAACTTCATCGGCAATAATAGCTTTCAAAGCGTTCCTTATCGCACCGCTGGGATTGTTTCCGCCAATTGAAGCAATTTTCATTCTCTTAAAACAAACAGATAATTGTCATAATACACTCTATTGGAACTGAACTGCATTCCAAATTCATCTTTAAAAAAAAATTTAAACATGCATTATTGTTTCAAAGGAGGAAATTTGCCGCACTCTTATATGCTCGAGTATTTTTCGAACTTTTCTAGTTTTTTAAAATTAGATACTCTAAAATTGGAAAAATGAATAAAAACCGAAATCAAACGACTTCTAAAATATAAGGCCGGAATAAGAATACTTACATATAACTGGAGCAGAGTCATATCTTCCTTCAATTTTTTTTCGAAGGCCTCCATTTCTTTAACGGATTGGAGTGGAAAATGACCCAATCGCGTAAAGTCGCGTGTGACATTTCTGGATGCATCAGGATTTTCCAGGGTAGCGGCAGATATCATTTCGATGATTTCATTTAACTTTCGGATAACGATCCGATTGTTTCGACAATTGTCTGGAAAAAAATGGAAAATTAAAATTAATTCACTGTATCGGGAATATTAAATCATTATTACCATTTTGAGATACACTATAAGTAGTTACGAAAAACAACGTACGACAGCATGTTTTATTTTCGTCCGAACAAGCGGCTTGGGCATCATCTGTTGGTCTTGGGCCATGATCAGTTGTTATAATGTCGTTGCTAAATAATTTCACACTGGGTAAGTATATATAAATATTATAGAGATTAGTCGTTTATGTGATTCGATATTTATTGTTACCCATTTTTGTTTAGTTCGTCATCTGGATTAGAGTTTGAAGAATGATGAGAGGAATTATTGTTATCATCATTTACGTAATCTTCCTCGGGTACGTAATTCGATGATGTCTCGTCGAGCGCTTCATAACGAGTATATTCCTCGATGTAATCTAACTCGTCTAAATAAGATAAATCCCCATCCAATGTTGGTTCATTTTCAGGATATTGATCGACTAGGGTAATAAAATCATTATCAGCATTATTAAATTGTACGATAACTTTTTGATGTATTGAAATATTTAATTGGCCAGTGTAGTTTTATGAACATATTCAAGCATTTGAGAAGAATTTTATAAGTTGTATTTGTAGTGAAAAATTATTCTTTTTAATACATAATAATAAATGATATCGTGATAAACTAAAAATATTTATAATATCCGATCCGTGCTTTCAAACATTAGTTTGATTGTGCAATACGTTTATGTTGAATCATGCAATAATTGAGAAATAAAAATGCAAGCTTTCGTGAATAGATATTAGTTTTTTTTTTTTAATTCACAGGAACGGTCTGCTATTTAATGAGAATTGTATTTCACGCCTCTTCCTTCAGAGATCAAACAACAGGCGAGCGTGACCACAAAAAATAATCTAGATCAGCCTGAGCATGAAGCGGATCTTCAAGAAGACGTGTTAAACGTTATGGGACCGCGGTTGGAACCGGACCAGAAAAAGAGCCCTTCATTGCACAAAGATATCGTTATTCGTTGGATGGAAATCTTCAAAAAAGGGCTTTCTAAGGAGGAAAACAAGAGTCTCGTGGAAAAGTATAATATTCCGGAAAATTGCGGATTCATAGTTGCCCCGGTGTTGAACTCGGAGGTTGTTGCCGCGATACAAGAAAATGTCAAAACAAGAGACAAGCGTATCACTGAAAAACAGGAGCGCATTGCTTCTTGTATGGCAGCCACGGGAAAAGCTATGTCGATTACTCTAAAATCGGACAGTCAAGAAAAACTCGAGTTTACCCACCCATTAATCTCATGTGAGAAACCCAAAATTTATTCTAGTTACGGCTTATCAGACAGAGCTTTGAAGAATGAGCATCAGCAAACAACACACGCACGTCGTGTTTTTTGTTTGGCTTTAAACTTTGTGGCGACACACTTGAAAAGTGAGGGATACTACATTTTGATCTCTTCGGAAGAGGCACTCATACAATCACGATAGAACTTCACTTAGGTAAGTTCGTTTAATCGTTAAAAATGTGGTAGAATACTAACCATACACTTCTACCTTTGCAATATAAGTTAACGTATCTAATAATTTACATACTTGTGTCAACAAGCTCTTGTTGTGTTCCACTGCGTTTACGTTTTCCTTGTGTCTGGGGATTAGGAACCATTCTTGGACTTGGGATAGGGGGTTTCTTAGAGTTATTCTTCTGGGCAGCCGCCGAGTTCTGTGCAGATGTGATAATGATGCTTGGAGGAGGCTTCGTGAGTTGTCGTTGTTGAATTAATACTATAATGCAGTAAATAAAATTAGTCTTTACACACTCAGTTGTGAGTTTAAATATTTAAATATAAGAAAAAAATGCAAACCTGGTTGCTTAAGGCGATCTCCAGAACCGGGAATGGCATGCACTTCCGCATTATGTATGGATTTTCCTGCAGCTACATAACAGAGAAATTTATCACATGGTAACACATATATCTATTCATTTGGGAATAAAATGCGAAGCTGTAACCCTGCTAAATCAACTATATTTTACTTGAGTTACCGGCTGTGAAAACTTGTTTTCTCGGATCAACAATAATTTTTGATTTGTCGATCATCGCAGGAGGCAACCTATTCCCCTCTTGCCATAAAACTGTGAATATAATATTGTTCAAGCTGATTTTAATAAGCTCCAAGAAATAGATGGAATGTGTCACGTTATTCGGAATTTGTTTGGATAATTGTTTTTTAGCGTAGCTGAAGTGGTCAAAAGCTTACCGATATTTTTATATTTTCCGCCTCGTTGTTGCGACATCGCAGTTTTTTAATTTGTCACGAAAACCTGGAAGAAAGGAAGCAAAAAAAATTCATAAAATTTGAAGTTTGTATTGAATTAATTATTTGGCAATCAGTATTTAAATATAGAGCGACTCGGCCAAAATGTTCGCAATTTTTAAATCAAGGTTATGTCGACTGATGAATTATATACAAAGAATGATGTTGATGCACTTCTTTAATTTTTGCTATTATTCATTGAGATATTTCTCCGTGCAATACTGATTACGTACCTCCAATACCAATCACTATATAATTAAATTCTGTAAAAAAAATTGCAATGTGCCGATCGTTCCCGCGTGTTCGAATTGGACGCTGCGTGCTAATATATTTTTCATGTATATATATCAACAATAGTTAACACATACATATGCGAACGAACATTTGCGCGGGAATTTTCAGAATTTAGACTTATTTTATTTATTCCGTTATTATTATAACGGAAATATATTATTATTTCCGTGAATATTGTTTGGTATTGTTTGCATTATTTACAAAGAAATATGACGATTCGTTGCTGGTGAATTTTAGGATAGTTTACGAAACATTCAGATCTGCACAAAAGTTAATAAACCAAACGGCAGATTCCGTAAGATCATCATCATGCATAAAATATCTTTAAGTGGTTTAAGTGTAAATGATAAAGTTGCAAAAGTCTGGAGATCAATTTTGAAGATGGTAGTTACTTACCATTCAGAGTTATCGATGACTATGAAGGAGTGGTATGACATAGCTGTACGAATCGTTGAATGGAATAAAAAACAGCTTTCGCTGAATTGATAATATTGGCCAGATTTCAAGGTTACATGACAAATCAGAAACCATGAAAATATTCAACTCCGTTGAATCGCATGGATAATCTGGTATGGGAGATTTCACATGGAATTTTCTTCCTATCACGATTTTTTCGCCACCACTATATCCTATGTGTGACACAAGCAAGATGGTCCGATCGGAGAGCAGACAACAATTATCACCATTTGTATTAGTACAAATTGTGAAGTTCTTAAATCGCAGTGAGAGATGTCCATTGTTACAATTCATTGGCATTTTTTCTCTTGTTGGTTGAAGCAAAACAGGAAAATTCTCCGCTTGTTGTGTTTTGAAAGATTCACATTCGGATTGCTCATTGAATCTGTTATATAGCTGAGCCAGTGGTTTCTCACTTTTTCTTAACATCTTTTTTAGTGGTATAAATGCATTTTCGTATGGAAAAGCACTGAACTCATCGAGTGTTCCAAATTTTTTCGAATCCGCTGCAAGATGTATCAAATTGTGGAAGTTGAACGTAATGTACGCAGCGCCATACAAGTTAGACATTTCTTCAACAAAATATCTCAAAAGACTATTCGCATACTCATTGTTGCGAATGCATGCCGTGGGGTCACAGAGAATCATTATTGCGCAGCTCAATGATGCAAAATGAATGTAGTACGGTTGTGGTAAGACATCCTTCAAAAGTGCAAGACCCACATATAAAAAAAGACGTAATTCAGTTGCCTTCCAGCGATCAATTTCATTAAGGCTTCGACACTTACGTGCGAATTCTTTCGGAACATACGCTCTGAGCGCAATAAGATTTTCTGACAAAATTTTCAAAAAGTTTGCTCTTATGATTTTTTTGTCGATCCACAATTTTATCAATTTCTTAACAACACCCAAACACACTAGATGCATATAGTCTAGCGGAAACTGTGTGACCATATCCAGACCCAATTCTTCGAAAGGAGAATCACCCGTGTGGTGTTGCGGTTGGCTTCGTTGTTGGAAGTTTTCATCTGTTCTAAGCATACAATCTCTTTCGAGAAAAACAATCGTTGAGTCAACACGGGTACCATAGACAAAACATTTTCCGCAACTACAATATGCATTGTGAGGTTTCGAACAAGTAGCAAACGTGCGTGCCGGTGTATCTGCGATTACAGCTCTAAGCTTTACAGCATAACGGGTTCCCTCGAAATGAAAGCCGTCAATAGCAAGTCTGGCATATTCTTCACAGAAACTATGCAAGTATTCAGAGATGGACTTGGGTTTTCCATAAGAAGCATATGCACCAATTAAGAAAGGAGTTTCAAGTTCGAAACCATAGAGTTTGCCCATTATCGGCCATAATTGAAGCTTCGAACTCTTCGATATCGAGATGCCATCCAAATGTATGTCGAAAATAATTTCTTTAGGTCTAATCGGTTTTAACATCTTTTTCAAACGGTCGATCATACCTTTCTCTAAACCATAATGCATATATTGACCGAACATCATTTGTCGGACATCTGTTCTTTTTGGAGTGTTTAAGAGAGTCCTGGCATCACTTGGCAACTCAGCATGACCAGCAGATCTCATTACTGTTAAAAGATGGTTCAGCACATTGTGCGGAACATTGAACTCCAAAGACCAGCTACGTAGTTTGCTTTTCAAATCTGCGGGGGTTTCATCTTCGCTACTATCGGACATGGTATCAACATCAGAAGCAAATTCTTCAGCTGATATCTGTTCTTCCAGATCTGTCAACACTTCTCTTACATTACCTGGTAAGGATTCTGTTATTAACAAATCAACAGGATCTGAATCACTAGAACTTGAAGCACCATTGAGATCAGCAGTTGATGTTGATTTTTCTTCTTCAACGTTCCGTGGGGTAGGCGGTATGCACACAGGAAAATCATCATTTACACGCCTCGTAATACGCCGTCTCTTTTGTCGTACAGAAAGTGACAAGAAATTTTTTTGACGCTTCATTTTATTAGAAACAGTTTTGGAATAAAAGGTTGGAAATTTATAGCGCAATCACATTTAGCGCACGCACTGCATTTTAAGGTTATATCTGCTCAGTCTGTTATTTTTTAGCAGTATATTCAACAAAATATTTATACGATCGAGATAATTTAACGTCTAACGCAGAAATACATGTTTTGCTGAGTTTATTTATACGAAGAGGAAGGACACTTTTTTATAATTCATTTGCAAATGAAATATTATCACAAAATAAACCACAAAAAGATGTACGCAAACATTAATATATATATATATATATATGTTTTTTCAAACCATATATATACACAAACGTCAGAATGTCGTCTTAAAGACGACATTATTTCAAGTCTTGAACAAGACCATAGAGCCATCTGTCTTACGAAAGACGCCTCAAAAAAGACGTCCTCAGTAGGTCTATACGACTTCGATGCTGTATGGGTAGTTTCTTCACCTTCCGATAAGTCCTCGAAACGAAATTCGAAGCCGTTCGGAAATTATAGCCATGAATAACAACTTCCTGACGCTAGAGCGCGCATGGTCGTGCGTTACCGACGGAACTACCTACGTTTCATACTCTCCTGTTTGCAAATGCGTCCACGGTTATTCCGGAGCGTTTGGAGCAGGGAGACTAGAGAAAAGGTGGACAGTTCTGTATAGTTAGCAGACCAATTTGACAATATTAATTTTTTATTATTGGTGTATTTTGGGAATTATTTATGCCATTTATTGACATTAATATCATAATTTTCGAAATAATAGTTTATTGATAATAAATAAAAATGTATTGGGCGTATAGTTAGCAGAACGTAATGCAAAGTTCTTTTTTTTTTTTAACAATCAACTAGAAATCATTTGGGAAACATATTAGTAATGCTACAATAATTTGCGAAGTAATTATTTTATCACGATAACGCAAAACCTAAGTCAATCAATTATTCCAAGAGAAATCCGCCGCTTTCCTAGAGATTTTCTGGTATACCCCGTCTCTCATCTCTCATTGGATATCGCTGCTGAGTGCGTGTAGAAGTGTGCTGTGGCTATAACCCGTCAATTAATAATTGTAGTTATATCAACCATATCAACAATGAACAATATCAATTTAATGCGAAAACGTCATCATGTGTTATTCAACCTCTTGAAAAATAAGTAATGGATGAGTGGAAAACGTACAGTGGAAACGTATACCGGTAACGTAAAAGTCGATAACGAAATAAAACACGTAATGTTTAATCTGATCGACGAAGCTGCTTTCCTTCAACCTTACCTAATCATTATTTATCATTAATTATAATTAATTATAGTTAATATATATATATATATGTAAGAAATGTATATATATATTATATGTAAGGGAATCGAGTAATTTGATAACTAAAAATAGTAGGGTGGGTTTGGGTCATCTTGCGGTTGTTTTTTGAATAGTTGGGCATGTGGAAATAGTATTTTTACATGACCAACTATTCAAAAAACAACCGCAAGATGACCCAGACCCACCCTACTATTTTTACAGTCATCAAACTACTCGAATAACTCTTAAAAACTTTGATGACCGTCATCAAAATGACCAAAAGTCTTCAAAGTACACGAATAACTCTTAGAAAAGTCATTAAACTACTCGATTGTCTTACACGGTAGCACGTCTAAATATCACAGTCAAAATTCACACGACAAAATATCACGGACAAAATATCACGTCGACAGTATATCACAGCCATGCAGGAATTTATTGATGCTCAATGTTGTGTGTGTATGCTGTGAGTGTTGTACATAGCAGAATGGATAACGGTTCGCAGTTACGCCAGAGTGGTGGTGATTCCTGATGTACGCGGACTATTGTATGTAGATAATCATAATGATAATTTAGTATCAATTCGCCTTGAGTCTCGATTAATTGTATTGAATTTGAGATTGATGATGTTGCCGGATATGAAACGTTGATTGAAAGCGAATATTTTAATAAACACGCCGAGGTATTGAAGAACTATCATAAGTTGTGTATTTTGAAGAAAATTATATCGGTAATGCATTGACTCAAACCCACCCTACTATTTTCAGATGTCCAACTATTCAAACAACAACCCAAAGACGACCCGAACCCACCCTACTATTTCCACATGTCTAACTATTCAAACAACAACCCAAAGATGACCCGAATCCATCCTACTATTTCCACACGTCCAAGTGTTCAAACAACAACCTAAAGATGACCTGAACCCACCCTACTATTTTCACATGTCCAACTATTCAAACAACAATTCAAAGATGACCCGAACCCACCCTACTATTTCCACATGCCCAGCTATTCAAACAATAACCCAAAGATGACCCGAACCCACTCTACTATTTCCACACGTCCAACTATTCAAACAACAACCCAAAGATGACCCGAACCCGCCCTACTACTTCCACATGTCCAACTATTCAAACAAGAACCCAAAGATGACCCGAACCCACCCTACTATTTCCACATGTCCAACTATACAAACAACAACCCAAAGATGACCCGAACCCACCTTACTATTTCCACATGTTCAACTATTCAAACAACAACCCAAAGATGACCTGAACTCACCCATTTCCACATGTCCAACTATTCAAACAACAACCCAAAGATGACCCGAACCCACCCTACTATTTCCACACGTCCAAGTATTCAAACAACAACCCAAAGATGACCTGAACCCACCCTACTATTTCCACATGTCCAACTATTAAAACAACAATCCAAATATGACCCGAACCCACCCTACTATTTCCATATGTCCAACTATTCAAACAACAACCCAAAGATGACCCGAACCCACCCTACTATTTTCACATGTCCAACTATTCAAACAACAACCCAAAGATAACCCGAACCCACCCTTCTATTTTCACACGTCCAAGTATTCAAACAACCAAACCACCATGACCTACCCACCCTACTATTTCCACAATGCATTACGCAAATTCGGGCAGGTCGATAATGCGTGCTGATTTTTAGTTTAGCGTTTGCTTGCGTGTTTCTAATAAAATAATTTCATTGTGATATATTGTCGGGGTCGTTTTTTATCGTGTGATATTTTGTACGTGTGATGTTTTGTCCGCGTGATATTTTGTCCTGTGATATTTTGTCCGTGTGATATTTTGTCGTGTGTTATTTTGTCCGTAATATTTTGTGAGTGTTTGTCAGTGACAAACACTGTCCTTTATAGTTTTGTCCGTGATAGTTTGTCAGTGACAAAATAACACTGACAAAATATCACGGACAAAATATCACACGGACAAAATATCACTCGGACAAAATATCACACGTACAAAATATCACACGACGAAAAACTACCCCGACAATATATCACAATATAATTATTTTATTTGAAACACGCAAGGAAACGCTAAACTAAAAATCAGCACGCATTATCGACCTGCCCGAATTTGCGTAATGCATTGTGGAAATAGTAGGGTGGGTTCGAGTCATCTTTGGGTTGTTGTTTGAATAGTTGGACATGTGTAAATAGTAGGGTGGGATCGGGTCATATTTTGATTGTTGTTTGAATATTTGGTCGTGTGGAAATAGTAGGGTGAGTTCGGGTCATCTTTGGGTTGTTGTTTGAATAGTCGACCATGTGAAAATAGTCGGGTGGGTTCGGGTCATCTTTGGGTAATTGTTTGAATAGTTGGACATGTGGAAATAGTAGGGTGGGTTCAGGTCATCTTTGGGTTGTTGTTTGAATAGTTGGACATGTGGAAATAGTCGGGTGGATTCGGGTCATCTTTGGGTTGTTGTTTGAATAGTTGGACATGTGGAAATAGTAGGGTGGGTTCAGGTCATCTTTGGGTTGTTGTTTGAATAGTTGGACATGTGGAAATGGTATGGTGGGTACGGGTCATTTTTGGGTTGTTTTTTGAATAGTTGGACATGTGGAAATAGTAGGGTGGGTTCGGGTCATCTTTGGGTTGTTTGAATAGTTGGGCATGTGGAAATAGTAGGGCGGGTTTGGGTCATCTTTGGGTTGTTGTTTGAATAGTTAGGCATGTGGAAATAGTAGGGTGGGTTCGGGTCATATTTGGGTTATTGTTTGAATAGTTGGACATGTGGAAATACTAGGGTGGGTTCGGGTCATCTTTGGGTTGTTGTTTGAATATTTGGACATGTGAAAATAGTAGGGTGGGTTTGAGTCAATGCATTACCGATATAATTTTCTTCAAAATACACAACTTAATTCTTCAATACCTCGGAATGTTTAATAAAATATTCGCTTTCTATCAATGTTTCATATCCGGCAACATCACCAATCTCAAATTCAATACAATTAATCAAGACTCAAGGCGAATTGATACTAAATTATCATTACGATTATCTACATACAATAGTCTGTATATATCAGGAATCACCCCCCGCTCTGGCGTAACTGCGAACCGTTATCCATTATGCCATGTACAACACTCACAGCATACACACACAACATTGAGCATCAATAAATTCATGCCTGGCTGTGATATACTGTCGACGTGATATTTTGTTGCAGTGATTTTTTGTCATGTGATATTTTGTAGAGGTGATTTTTTGTTATGTGATGTTTTGTCGCGGTGATAATTTGTTCGTGTGTTTTTTTGTCATGTTATATTTTGTCCGTGATATTTTGTCGTGTGATATTTTGACTATGATATTTAGACATGCTACCATGTAAGACAATCGAGTAGTTTAATGACTTTTCTAAGAGTTATTCGTGTACTTTGATGACTTTTGGTCATTTTGATGACGGTCATAAAAGTTTTTAAGAGTTATTCGAGTAGTTTGATGACTGTAAAAATAGTAGAGTAGGTTTGGGTCATATTGCGGTTGTTTTTTGAATAGTTGGACATGTAAAAATACTATTTTCACTTGTCCAACTAATCAAAAAACAACCGCAAGATGACCCAAACCTACCCTACTATTTTTACAGTTATCAAATTATTCGATTCTCTTACATATAATATATATACATCTCTTACATATATATATATATTAACTATAATTAATGATTAGGTAAGGTTGAAGGAAAGCAGCTTCGTCAATCAGATTAAATATTACGTGTTCTATTTGGTTATCGACTTTTACGTTACCCGTATACGTTTCCACTGTACGTTTTCCACTCATTCATACTTATTTTTCAAGAGGTTGAATAACACATGACGTTTTCGCACCCAATTGATATTGTTTATTGTTGATATGGTTGATATAACTACAATTAATTGACGGGTTATACACTTCTACTCGCACTCAGCAGCGGTAGCCAATGAGAGATGAGAGCCAGGGTATACCAGAAAATACCTAGGAAAGCGGATTTCTCTTGAAATAATTGATTGATATAGGTTTCGTGATCGTGATAAAATAATTACTTCGCAAATTATTCTAGCATTGCTAATGTGTTTCCTAAATGATTTCTAGTTGATTGCGAAAAAAGAAAGAACTTTGCATTACGTTCTGCTAACTATACGGCCAATACATTTTTATTTATTATCAATGATCTATTATTTCGAAAATTATGATATTAGTGTCAATAAATGGCATAAATAATTCCCAAGATATAGCAACAATAAAAAATTAGTATTATGAAATTCATCTGCTAACTATACAGAACTGGAGTGGACAGTGTGCTTTAGAAATGTACACGAAATCCCAGCCTGAAGCGGCGGCGTTGTATCGGTACAGATCCTATTAGATCAGACATACTGTTACTACTTATTTCCTAACCTCGATTTTTCAAAATACGTGCAGTGTCCATGTTTACGTCAGGGAGTTTACGTATACTTGGAAGGAATCTATATTATATATCTTGTATATCTTGGAAGGAAATGAAATGTGAACATTTGATATTGTTTTATTCTACCAGACCCATCAGTACAATTTTTTTTTTATCATTGATTTTGTAAATACTGGAAATAAAGTTATGTTTATCTGGCTCAATGGCACATTTCCGTTTTTATGTCGTAAATACTGATGACATTAAATTTTTTTATTCAGCATGAAAACGACGCGGGTATCACAGAAAACAGTACATGAAAAAATCTGCCAACCTTGAAAGGTGGTCGGAATTCCGGATCAATGCATGTAACAATCTGAGATTGTCGACACAAAATGTTATTTACAAAATTTAACCGTCGTTTCACACATGAGATAGATGAAACCACGCACTGAAGACAATAGTCTTTTTAAGGATATATGCCCAGTCAAATCCGCAGTACATCTATTTGTTTTTTCAAGCAGATCATTATATAAGATATCAATCATAAATATGTTTTTTATTAATTAATACTAATTATACATACCAAATCAACCCGATGAAAGTTAAAGTTATTAACATTAAGAAAAATTAGTTCTTCATTTGACTATTTTTTACTGGCGCTAATCTCCGTTCTATCAACCAATCAAAAAATTCCGTTTATATATCGAGAAAATTTGGCAACAGTGCCGGAAAGTATGTCGTTTGACAGCTAGTTTCCTAACCTAATACATTGTTTAATTGCGAAAGAGTAGATGAAAGGCCGAGAATCACAAAAAAATAGTAGAGTAATTGAACAAATTATTCAAGAACTCAAACGTTTCACGAAAAATGAAGATTTGAACAACAACGAGAAAACTTTTTGCGAATTAAACAGCGACACTGAAAAAAATGAAAATAACTGTAAAGAAGTCGAGGAACGTGATTCCGATGATTTCGACGCTTACGAATATGCAAATTATGATATTTAATTTCAATATTTAAACATTATTGATATGCACTAATTAATTTTTATTTTTTATAAATAAATATGTTTCGTTTCCAGAATCATGCATTTTTTTGTACTTTCTTTTCTCTTCCTGGTATTGATTGATCTAAATTCATAAAGAAAATATTTTGGTTAATTTATTTATATAGCTCATGTTTATCTTGCATTATATATTTGCATTGACATTTCATGATTAGATCACGCTTGTATTTATTTTCTCTCACTACTACTGTACACTCGGTTCGTACTGTCTGTGCGTGCAACGTTGCCATATTTCCATGTTTCGCACATTTGATATGGCGGCTGTAGTAGCAGTTTTCGCACATGACCCAAACGACTCTACTTTTTTTTGAGATTTTTGAACAAATACGACGGTGACATCGGGTTTTTTTTTCTTTAAATAGTAAAAAAAAATAAAGTTTCTAATATTTTTTTTAATCTGTACGCTTATATATCACGGGCTTTATTTTCTTTCAAATTAGGCTACTTCCGCTACGATTAACATGCGTTTTAATGGGACTGAAAAAATTAATTTACGTAATAACTATACGGTGAAGTCTAATTATTTTTTTTCTAATCGACGCAGCATCGTTCACTCTACAACATATTTAAAATTTGAAGGTCAAACTTAAATTGTATATTTCGGGCATACATCCTTAACCTCCAATATCCTGTCCAATATACTGGGATTTGGGTTAGAGGCTTTTTTTCTATTGCGCAAGCGCGAAACGGTCACTTTCACCGTGTGGACTAATTTTATTACTATACGTGTAGGATCTGTACACCTGATGGCACAGCTAAGAACTAATTCAAGACGGGATTTTGAGGACGCCGTTAACTACTTATTTTCCTATGCTGTGTCCACTCCTCTCTAGTCTCCCTGGTTTGGAGTGTTTTGTTTACAGCATTTTTTCCGAACGAAATATTCAGGAAATATTTGTGCAGTATTTTTTGGTTGATTCGGTCGTCGGACCTAAAAGAAGGTAGACGTGGTTCCGTGCTCCCACGGTCACCTGAGCCTGAGAAGTTTTCCGTGTTTTTATCAAATTTGACAAGAATCTAGGGTGAACTGCCCATTGAAGGAACACGTAAGGCATGCGCAAACTGTTTTGAGATTGGAGTGGGAGATAATGTGTAAGGATATGAAAAAAAAACGTATTCATTGTTCAAAGAAGGATTGAATATTGTATACGATTTTTTTTTTGCTTTTGTGCTAACGAATATTCCAGAAATTAGCAAAAGGAAACGTCATGCCCGAAATCCCAAAGACCGAACACTTTACCCAATGAAAGAACACTCTCTACCCATTGAATGAACACTCATATTCAACAGTATAGCTTTCACTGATACCTACTAGTTTTCTTTATTTATTTCCAATGATAGGAAATAATAAACATTAATATAAAAATACATGTTGTAATAAACATTAATATCACAAATAACAACGTAATATATATAGAAATATATTAATTTTTTAAACATCTTTTGATTTTAGTTTTGCCTTTTGCTTTTGTTTTTTAGCTTTTTCTGCTTTGACAGCATCAGCTGCTTCCTTTTTCATTCTTCTGATTTCCAATCGTTCTGCAGCTGCTTTTTCATTGGCTTCCTTTTTAAGTCTTCTCATTTCTCGTTTTTCGGTAGCAACCTTAATCTTCTCAGCTTCTTTTTGTCGTTGGAGTTCAAAATGTTTTTTCCATGCATCTAAAGTTAACGCATACGGCATTGACTTTTTTCCAGTTTTGTAGTTTTTTCGCTCTGGGGCTCAGGCCAATGTAAGTGCTTCTCCCATGCATCCAATATTTCTCTTCCGTTTTGAACACCAATATTTCTTTGATTGTGTGTTTTCTGTTCATTTTTTGGTTCTGAATTAGTGTTATTATTTTCCTCGGAACCTTGTTTGATTTTTTCGCAATTTCTCATCTGACGATTCCCAGCATCCTTAAGTTCGTCCACCGATTGATTTGCGTTTTCGTCCAAATTTGTCTCACTATCATCGTTGAAACAATCAGATGCTTCAATTTGAGTACTACTCAACGTCTCGAGATCGAGATTGAAATTGTAATTATCGTCTTCGTACAACCCATCCGATGCTTGATCCGGTAAATTCGTGACCCTCGTTGGTTCACCATAACTCTCTGCTGCAAAAGAAAACAAGATTGGAAATGAAATTTCTAATACCTAGCAATAGCGTTTAATTATTTTGTTTTGAATCGTTGTTTAACGTACTTTCTAAGCTAGTAATGTTGGTCGTTTTATCAGAAGCAATCAAAATAGACTCTCCGATATCCATCAAGGATAGGTCATTCGCGTCAACGATATGAAGGGAGCCAAATTCAGAGTCCACCGAAACAGCGTTACGGACGGCTTGATAATCCTCCCGGCATTTCAATTCTGCAGCGCGATTGTAGCATACTTTCCAAAATAAGTACAACGAATCATTGCTGTACTCGTTCAAATTCCTCTTATTTGAAAACGTTTGATAATTCCTCGGACCGATAACATGCTCCAAAACATTTTGACCAACAGCGAAATCATTTTGTGAAATTGGTGATTCGTCGACGTCGGGTTTTTTAAATAAATCTTTTCTTCTTCTGGAAATGCACTTTGTGTACTCTGGTGCATCAGGATCAAAAGGATAGAGCCCACACCTCTTAAATCCATTTTTTTATCACAGCGGTGTTCTCGAGAAAACGATCGAAAGCGAGTTTCAGAGTTGGAGCAAAATTCGATTTCGTTATTGACTTCTGAGTTGCTTGTTTATGCTCATGAACCACTGTTTTCCAATGTGATTTTAGAGCTTTAAAAACTGAGACGTCGCAAGGCTGCATTATGTGCGTAAGAGTTTGGAGGCAAGCAATATAAAATTATATTATATTGGAGACAAAACTCAGCGAGTTTTTCATTGAGATGAGATTTGTGTCCATCCAAATAAAAAACGACTGGAAAGGGAACATTATTTGCCAATAACCATGGATAAAAGATATTGGCGATGTACTCGTAGAAAGAAGCTGATACCATCCAACCACTGTCAGATCTACCTATGGGCCATCCATCTGGCACCGACTCAACAATATGACTAGGGAGCCTTTTATAAGGATACATAATCATAGGTGGCAAGGCTTCTCCAGCTGCAGAAAATGTAAATAAAACAGTCATATTTTCTTTCTCATGTCCAGCCGATATTTCGTAAAAATTTCTTTCCTTTGGGACCCAACAATAGTCCGCTTTTTGGAGACATTTGAATGCCTGTTTCATCTCCGTTGTATATACACCGAGGATTATTCATCGCACTTAATGCATCATGTTCTTCGAAAAAAATTTTTGCTTGTGCAAACCAGTCTCTTAATGATTCTTCGGTAACGGAGGCTCGGGCTTTCGATATCACTTCTGTGTTTCTCTTTTTAATGAATGGATGTCGTTTTAAAAACAATTTCAACCACTTATCGCCTGGTCTGTTCTCTTTGAAAGGATTTTCTCGAGGTATTTCTTGAAGCAGATTTTGAACAGCATCCTTAACTTCATCGGGATGCATAGGGAATCCTAATTCAGCTTTTCCGATTATCCATTTTTGCAACCGCAGCTCTTCTTCATCTGTCAAAATGGATTGTCGACCGATGGCACAATCTTTAGGGACGTTCCCATGTACTTTTGAATGTAAAGTTGTCTTTGGAACACCATAAGAAATCGCCGCCTTATTCAACGTCATCTCTCCACATCTCACAGCTTGAATCGCCTTACTCATGTCACTTTTGTCATACTTGAATCGCTGATATGTTTTTTTAACTTTTTCATTCACCGAGTTATTTTTTTCATAAGATGCCATCTGAAAATGACATTTAATGAAATATGAACTCAAAAAAAAAATACTACCTATTACGGCATGATAATCATTGATCAGTCAATAGTTTTTTCAATGAAAAGAGGTTAGAAACGCATGTGTTCATTCAATGGAAAGAGGTTAGGAAACTTGACCCTACATATGAACACTCGCGAATTTAATATATTTTTATATATTACATAGTTACATAATGGTTGAACTTGAAGATTGGACAATTTTATTTTTATATTAACTGAAACTTACCGATAATCGTAATTTTTGGTTATCAACAAGCCGCCTGATCGGAAATGTTCGTGACCGGGTCTACTATATAACTACGATTTGCCGGAAAACGAACTTATTGGATGTTTTTTTTTTTAATGCGTAGTGTCAAGCGCACACCACCAGGGTACACCACAAAGTAGTTGCGAATATTGTGGAATTTTCAGTAAAAAATAAATACCCTTACTTTAGGTTGCTATTAAACGAAATTATTTGTTTTTAAAGTAGTTCGGTCGTTTGATAAAGTACGGTGAATGTTCACTTTTTTTTGCGGTAAATGATAGTTCAAGGTCCCCTGATTACAATAAGCACATTTTCGGGGCCTCTTACGGGACAAAATTTTGAATTATTTCATTTACAATTTTGAGTTTTTAACACGGTACCTTATGGGAAAACTCACAATAATGTTAATTGTGAAAAAACTAATCGGTGTTCGAGCTTCGGAAAAGTTTCTATCGTATAGAAAATTTATCACAGATTCTGTTTATTTAAAAAAAACATTACCTTACGGGGCTTTTAAGAAAGAAAACATAAAAAAACTTTAGTTTTTGACGTGTCGGAAGCGGATGGCAGCCATTACGTTGCACTGCTGGTAACAGCGGATTGAAGCTTCGGGCAAAGTCGGTAATCGCGGGAATTTCAAATTCATCTCGAGAAACTTTAAAAGTGATAAACATTTATTTTTATTTTATCTTTTTTTTCATGAATAAATTAAGTTTTGCAAATAAATTGTAATGTATAATCGTTTGAAATATTAATTTTTTAACCACAAAAAATATGCATGCGAGTCGGTGCAACGTGAATACGATAAACAAAGGCGAGGACAAAAATTTGAGAACCTTGTTTGTTCAGTCAATGTTTTAAAATAATATAAATAAGAATAAATATAAATAAAAGCATCACATTAAGTAACAGAAACAATAAAATTTTGTTTTTTCAAAGAACCATGCTCAGAGTAACTTATAAATGTTGAAAATATAATTTTTATTCAATGGAATTTTACAATCACTGCACCACATACTTTTTCCGAGCAACGCTGTATCAACTATTCTTCGACCAGCGTTGTTTACGTTTGTTTTCACTTTTTGGTCGAGTTTTTCAGCTTTTTTTAAATTTATTTTTGAGATTGACTCACGTGCTTTGATTCGTTGAGTAGCTTCACTTTTTTTTAGCGAATTGACCATTTTTTTTTCTCAGTGCCATTACACCGGTATAAACTTTCTTTCGCATAATACAAATGTTCGCTAGGTTATGTGTATTTAAAATGTCACCGGTACCGGCATGGCGGGGGTGAGAGGGGCAGCGACCCGACCTTATCCGAACATTACTACAATCATGACGGACTCAATCACTTAACTAGTCAAGTTGAAGTATAAATTTTATCTTTTACGATATATTTAAAGCATTTTATTACATTCTCGTGATAAAAATATTTTCAATGTAAGTGTTTATTAATTTTATTAATAATTTAGACTTGAATTCAATCAATATAAATTAGTTACCAACTTGACTAGTTATAGAACGACCGAACTACTTTAATAATTTCGTTCATTCAATATGGCGGGTGTTCCGCAAATGGACAATTCACCCTACTACAAACAGTGATAAATAATAATTTAACAATAACAAATAACAAACAATGAGCAACAAAAACTAAAAAGAAAAATCTCAACGACATTAATTAATATATTAAATAATAAAGTTAATAAAAGCGGAAAGTTTCACGACCGGTCAGTCTCATACAAGATGGGATGTGATCAAATTCCCAATAAAAAAATATTGAATAAAAATGTTTTCACTAAATCAAATGAATTAAAATATAGTAACGAAATTTATCCCCATGTATCCCGCTTCTGTGAAAATAGAAGAACCAGGCATACATGAGGCATAGAGGAAGAAAAAACAATAACATAAACATTGATATAAACAGCGATCGAATGGTGGGATAGAACGAAAAATGTGCTTCGGTAGTCTCGATGTGCCTAGCGACTTGCCTGAAGCACTTCTCTGACATTTTGGGATACGGTATCTTTTTATCGAAATTGTGCCGATATCATCGGGTATTAATACCGTCAGTAGAATAGGTACGCGATACCGTATAAACAGGGTATAAGCCCTTTTCGAGCAGATGTGCATTTAGGTATTCGATACCCTTCAGAAAGGGTATCTAAACCTTTTTCGAGCGGACGCGCAATTAGGTATTCGATACCCTTTAGAAAGGGTACCTAAACTTTTTTCGAGCGGACACGGATTTTGGTCTTGATACCCTACAGAAAGGGTATCTTAACCTTTTTCGAGCGGACGCGCATTTAGGTATTCGATACCCTACAGAAAGGGTATCTAAACCTTTTTCGAGCGGACGCGCATTTAGGTATTCGATACCCTTTAGAAAGGGTACCTAAACTTTTTTCGAGCGGACACGGATTTCGGTCTTGATACCCTACAGAAAGGGTATTTTAACCTTTTTCGAGCGGACGCGGATTTTGGTCTCGATACCCTACAGAAAGGGTATCTAAACCCTTTTCGAGCAGACACGCATTTAGGTATTCGATGCCCTATAGAAAGGGTATCTAAACCTTTTTCGAGTGGACTCGCATTTAGGTATTTGATACCCTTCAGAAAGGGTATGGAAACCTTTTTTGAGCGGACGCGCATTTAGGTATTCGATACCCTTCAGAAAGGGTATCGTACGTAGGCTTATGTAGTACTTCTTATATATATATATATGGGGATTAATAAATTGAAAGCAGTTGGGAGGTTGGGGAAGGTTCGATGAATCCAAGAGCATTTTTATTTTATTTTCTTGCTCTTGGAACGTTTGGGAAGGGTGGCACAATGTATCAATTTTTTATTATTACAATCTGTTAAAAATGACCTTAAAAAAGTATTTTACAAGTTTTTAAATGTATCGTTACAAAAAAAATGATACTACAATTTATCGTTGCTTCATCATTTTTCCCATCGAATTTGTAATCTCCGCCGTTGTTGATCGCAATTATTTAATTTATGTGCAGGCGTGCTCTCTTTGATAAATCATGTGGTTGAAAGTATCGAAACAGGGCAAGTATAATTTTTTTAAAGTAGTTGCGAAAAAGCATTATTATTCAAAAGATCAGTACCAATATGTTCCAATTCTCAGCAGTTTTGAGTTCGTCTCACAGCCGATCGTTGAAAAACATAGTTTTCGAGGGTTACGCGGAAGGCGAGTTTTTTAAATGTTTTTCTTCGATCGACCATCAAGACGAAGTCTTTCATGCTGAGCTTTGGAGTGTTTCATTAATCCTTCATTTTTTATACGAGACATATAATTTTTTTGATACTTATTCGCTCACATGATTTATAAAAGCAGAGCGCCTTTGCAAACAGTTCTATTATTCGGAGCTTTTAAATTGACGACATATTTTTATTTTTAAGGATCTACTAAGACGAATTTTGTCGAATTTATGGAGATTTTTCAAAATGCTCATTATTTTTTCAACAATACTGTAAAACGAAAATAACATTTCTATTTTTTTAACATTTTAAAGGATTTGTTTGGTAAAGTCCAATAACCGGCTCAGCTGTTGAGTTCGGTAGTGGATAAAGAAAACACGAGAGGAATGAGGATGCGGTGTTAAGGAGACAACCTCAGAAGCGCGTCAGTGCTCTGCATACATGTGGAGCGAGACGGCTGTAATTTTCATCATAGGTTATTGCGAAAGGATGGGAGATATTTGTACGTCGTGTATTTCCGTTATTTCATTATATGCGACAAAAAAAAAACTAATAACTATAGTTCAGTATTCAAGATTAATAGTACCTGCTTTTAGTTTGATAAAAAATTATTAAAAAGTTAAAGGTTGCGATATCTCAATAAGTTGTTAATTTTGTGATGCTTTTTTGAATATGTTCATAAAAATGGTTTATGAATTGTATGATTGGGGAAATGTGAAGAGGAGGCGTGTTTGAGACGGTTGCGAGTTCTGTGCGTCGTTCTTCACGTTGGTTAACAGGTTTATTTACGTTAAAAGTATTAGCAAAGGTTATCACACGTGCATGGAAAATCATTATGATATGCAGTAAAATTTTTTGTTTTTCGTCGCGACGTATTGCATATTCCCATTTTTGGCGTTGCTGTTGTTCTGCTTTTTGTTTCCTTGCATGCCTCGCCCGGTGATTTTTAATGAGATTCGACATACTTTTTTTATAATCTTGGAGGTCTTGGTATTTATCCAAGGAGAGTTTCTTATATTGATTGAGATATTCCGTCATTTCTGTAAACATTAACAGTTTTATTATGGGTTGGTTATTCTATGCATTTGTCTTTCTGTATGTTGCGTATGGTGCGCACACACATTTTTCCGACACATTTAATGTTAGTACATTAATGTTACGTCCGTTTTTTTCGTCTTTCATCGAATTTTATACTCAGTTTTCTTATTTCGGCGCAACTAGTTTATAAGATTTGCATGAATTTTCATTAGTGCCGGAAAACACGTAACTATACGTTTCAATTTCTATTTTTTTTTCCAAAAGAGAAGTTATCAATTAATTTCCCACGGTTTTTTCTCTCGCATTTATCAAATTGGAATTTTTTTTCCGACGTTCGATTTACATGCATGCACGTTTTTCAACCTCCGACTTACTTTTTATTGCTTGAAACTGTTCCTCTTTTATGGGGGGTGGGGGTAAAATTTTCGAATGACGAAATTTCGAACAGCTAAAATAGCGAATTTTAACATACAATTATATATATATATATCGATAACTGTATGTTAAAATTCGCTATTTTAGCTGTTCGAAATTTCGTCATTCGAAAATTTTACCCCCACCCTTTATGGGTACGTAATCTTCCTTAGTCCCCTTACGAATTTTCATCACCAGCTTCATTTTTGTATCAAAATCTGGCAAAAAAAAAAAAATTTGTATCAAAATCGACAAAAAGATACCGTATCAAAAGCCGAAAAAAACGGCATTGCCAAAAGTAAGGGTTATCTTTGTTTGTCTTTCTTATTATAAAATCTCGTGAAACTATAATCAAAATATAATAATCTTGAAAACAAAATATAAAAAAAAGGGAAGCACACCAACCTTTTGAAATTCGACCTTTGGCCGACACGGGAAACCAGTGATCAGACTAGTTTCACTGACGAGAGTCGAGGGACTAGTCAAATAGAAAAAAAAGATTTTTTGGTTAGAGTATCGCTACCTGTTGCGTTTAGCAGAGAATCGGAGCCCGTGTTAAACAGTTTCGTAGTATGTTTATATCCAAAATTTGCAGTGCACTGAACAATTTTGTGAAGTGAAAATGTCAAGGTATTCAAAAAGGATAGAGATCGACATCAGCCCGAAGTAGTCGAGCTCGCAAACGAAAATTCTGGAGAGATGTGCTCAAACGAAAGGGATAGCAGTGAAGAAAAAAAGAAAGCGCGAGTGCAAAAAAACTTTCATCTGCCAGCAATGATGATATCCATTGCAATCCTTTATACGGTTATATCGTTTGATTTTTTTACCGTTTTTTCTGCCTTATCGCAGATGGTTATTTGTCGTGAGTGCAAGCAGTGTTTGCGTAGTTTAAACAATCCGGAAATACGAGGCCTTGGTTTCAAACTCGTTTTGACATTCCGCTGTGGTCGAAGAGACATCAATTCAGGACTGTTTATCAGAAATGAATATGAAGTGAACCACTGGATTGTGTTTGTCATGCGGCTTTTAGGCATTGGGAGAGAAGGGTTGAATTTTTTCTGTAATTTCATAGATATCTGCAACAGGTTGAACGAATGCACATTCAACAGTATTATCGCATATATCCACTCGACCACGAAATCAGTGTTTCAACTCCTCCAAAAAAGCTGTCGAAGAAGAAAAGAAAAAAAATGAAGAAGGCAGGTCACTTCTGCATTTGAAAGTTTCTGGCGATGGCTCATGGAGGAAATGTGGATTCAAATCATTATACGGAGTAACAACGCTCTTAGGCGTTACAAGGGAAAGTAGTTGACTTACGATGGGACATCGCGGGAGGTGCATCGAGTTACGGGCTCCCACTTCGCGTGCTTATAGTGTGGGTGGGTACCAACCAAACCCCAAAATTGTAGGTGCCAACTCGGCTTCGTTTTCGAGAAATCGCCGGTCAAAGTCCGTCCAAGATACTTTTGTTTATTTATTTATTTTTTTCATTTTTTTCAAATTATTATTGAAATTTATAATTCATGAATAAAAAATTACAAAAAATTTGAAAAAATAATTTACGCGCTTTTATTGATCAAAACTCACAAATTCAATGTCAAATTTTTTTCTTTCGAATCTCTTGCAATTTTTTAAATTTTAGAAAATAAATTAGCGGTAATTTAAACATTGGCATACAATAATCCGCCTACTCACCTGGAAATTAAAAATCTGATGAAATATTTTCGTGGAAATAGTCAGAAACACTTCAAGAAAATTTTTGACTGGGTCATAAGAGTCTTATACCTGTCGGACCGTTGGGGTGTTGACGCGCCAAAACCTGTAGACGGCCTGCAAACATTGGCGTTTTTCTGTTCATTCTAGTCCATCTGCCGTTCGAGGAATACAGTGAAGCGAGTTTGAACGTGAGTTTCGACGGTTGTAACTGCTGAATAAACGTTTCTAGTCAGTTGAGCGTGATCTTTCGAAGTGTGCAGACGTTTTAAAATGGAGCAAAATGCAAGTAGTTCACAAGTTGCCAGTAAATGCAACTATGACGATATTGAAGATTTGGTGGAAGACGAAGGAAGCTCTCTTTTGTGGCCTCCACCTCACGTTGAAGAACGACAAGAGTTAACTGACGCAATATATTATCTGCGGCAGTTATTGATAAAACACAATTTCATAGTCGAATCGGAGAGCTCCGAAATCAGTGAACGATCTGCATTAATCGGCAGAGAAATGTTTAAACGATTTTTGGAAATGTACGGGAATATGACGTTTACGGAGCAAGAGGTATTATTTTCCAACACAGGAGAAGAAGAAAGTACTCCTGGAACAAGCAACAAAGAAACTAGAGCACCAAAAAAAATAAAAATAGATGAAGACATCATTTATTCGGGTTCGGATGGAGAAGACGATGCAGACCAGCGGAACAGAATTCCATACGCTGTAAAAATCAAGGCCGTGGAGTTAGCAGATCTACATCCGAAGTGGTTCTTGGCAACTTTGCAAAAACGATCAACAAGATCGTTAAAAAGCAAAACGCAGTTGTCAAAGTGGAGAGCCCAAATCGAACAAGGGGGGACACGAAATGATAAACTAGAAGTGATTGATTCGTACGTTTATGACCGGTTTACCGAGGCGAGCGACCAAAGAGCAAGCCTCGTAACAACTCGAATGCTCCAAAAGTGGGCAATGGCTGCTGCCTTCCAATTTTTGGATGGAACCTTCGAATTTAAAGCGTCAAATACTTGGGTTACTCAATTTAAATTGAAGCATCGCATATCCCAACGACACGTCACAAAATACGTCAGCGATAAGAATAAAAAAAAGTTACAGGAACTGATGGAAACCGCTACAAAATATCAGAAACAAACAAGTCAAATAATCCAGAAATTCGACCCTGATTATGTTATCAATACGGATCAAACGGGATGCGAGTATAAAATAAGCAACTTTGTTGCATAAAGGTGAAAAAGTGACCAAAATTGCTGTGGGACAAGTTAATAAATTGACGCACTCTTATACCGCTCAATACGCTCTCACGTTGTCTGGCAAATTGCTGCGTAAAGTATTCGTTTGCCTGCAAGAAGTCACTGGTAAATTTGGCTCCCGAGTTCAAAAAGAAGTCGACGAATATATGTTGAAATATTCAAATGTTCACATCACGGCGACAAAATCAGGAAAACTACAGAAAAACACGTACAAAGTACGTGTTTTTCGAAAAACACGTACAAAGTACGTGTTTTTCACTCGTTACAGGAGTCAACTCGTTACACGAGTGAACAACATCACTGCCTTCTATTTGAATCTACTTGTTTAATAAAAACGGTCAAAAAAGTATTTTTTCATTGCAAAATATTTTTAAAAATTCGTTAAAAATCGCATATTCTAGTTTTAAAGTGTATAATTCTTTCAATTTTTTATTTTTTTCACTTTAAGTAGATTCAAATAGAAATTATGAATGTTAAGAATAAAAAATTTCAACCGTATTTGTTTCAGATAAAAACTACGATGTCCAGAATGCTCGCCAATTTGTAAGTCCCCGGCCAATCTTATGCAAAGTCAGTGCGATATAGCGGCCATTTAAAATTATTTTTTAAATAAAAAATACCTTTTGGTAGTTTGAAGTATACCTTATTAAATGCCAAAATTTAAAAAGTTTTGACTTGTTTCTTCCTTCCCAAAAAAAATCCTGAAATACATGCATTTTTTAGCCTTCTACATAGATCTCCCCCCTTAAATGTATTTACTCAAACTCAAGAAATAAGTAAAAATCAATGATCAATTAGAGATAAATAGGAAATGGGAAATTGCCGGGAAGAAATAAAAGATTAAAAATAAAAAGAAGAACGATCTGCGTACTGCAGAAATCTAAATATATTTTCTGCGGTTAATTAGACTTCTATAAAAGTAAGGGGCCTAAATTGTTCTAAATCCATCCTGCGCTCATCATATATTGCTCTTGCTTCACGACTCATAACGATTGTTAAATATTGTCTAAACGTGTGTGGCACTAAGCAAAGACATTTTTATCGAATATCAGAGAATTTCCGATTTGTTTCAACCAATTAAAGTCTACTCCCTAACCCGTCGATTGGACAATTTTTTTTGTGTATTTTTTTCATTTTTTTTAATCATCGCATTTCTTCAATTATCGAAAGGGAATCGCAGCGATCCCATTCAGTCCTTCCGCTCTTAACACCCTATACACGAGTTATTTGCGTTTATAACGCAAACATCCGAAAAATCGAATTACATTATACAGGATGTCATGATCGCAAGAGCACTTTATTTTATTATTGAATCGGAACGTCTCGAGTGCTCTGAAATGTGTATGTATAGAGTTTCTAGTGATATAGTATTTTTATCATCTTTTTCTTTTAAACGAATATTTAAAGCAGGCAGCATTCTGAAGATTCTCTTTTTTTTCCCTTTTTTTCAACATTCCGCTCAGACTGTAACCGAAAGAGCGAAAGATTTTTCTCTCCGCAGAACTCTCATGATTATAGTTTTAAAAATATATATGGAGCATGAAATTTGCAATGTACAATTAATTTATTCGATTTTCTATGAGCTCTGTATCCTCCTCGTCTCCTCAATTCCAACTAAATAATCTATGACTGTACAGTTTTAGATATACAAGTTAGGGCATTCTGGTTGACTCTTTTTTGTTTCACGCGAGCAACGAAACTTTTTGGCCTTATTGTATGAAATTACGAACACAAGTTTCATCCGAGCAGTAGGATCACGAAATTTCAAGAGGCAAGTCTTTAGCCGTTTTATACTCCGATGTACCATTGACGAGATATTCCTGAATTAGTGAAAGCGAATTTTCGTATTTTTTCGGGTGTGCGCAGTTTTCGTCTACTCAAATCGCCACTTCATCTTGTATCGGCTATCACTCTATACATTTAATATCTCGCGAACGGTGCATGGGAGGTAAAAAAAGCTACAAACTTTTCTTTTCAGAATTCCATGATTTATATGCTCCGCATATTTAAGGCTTGACAATAAGCCAACAAATGGATAATTTCATACAAAAATCGACCAACCCTTGCAATTTTATGTCGTAGGAACTCTGTTCTGAGTAACGGGGTTACAGTATGATCACAATAAACTGGTCAAAATTTAACCCTTAACGGTCACATTTCTTTGCGGTAACATAACGGCCACAAAGGGTGTAGGTCTCCCCAATGTCTTTAAATTATTGCCAAACTAAACGTATGGAATATAAAGGCTTGAAAAAAATCGTGCATTATTTTAAAGTGTTCTGAATAAAACTGAACATTGTGTTCGTCTTAAAAATAAGTATTAACATACTATAAAAAATTATTGAAAGAAATATCGACGGAAAATGACTTTTCACGAAAAATCGTATAGTTTCATTAATTATTAATATTTTAAGCTAAAATTTGGATTGAATACCAGTAAAATATGCTCCTTTAAGATGAAAATGCATTCTATAATGAACGTTCCAAAAAGTATAGTGTTTTTTCAACATATCAAATGCCATGGGGTTTATTGTAAAGAGACTTCAAACTGTGGATAGTTATCGCGACAAGTTCAATTCTCAACCGGCCAGGTATTCAAACTTGGGCTTAAACTTTGACTGGGGTGAGTTAAACCCGAAGTAGCCGCTGAGGGTTAAGTACATTATGAACATAGGATGGTTATGTTACTGTTTGTCTTTTCGTTAATACTCGTAGCATTATTTTCTTTTTCGTGAGTGTCTTTTTTCATGTTCGGAGGTGCATCCTCGATGAAAAAAATCTTCGACAGTCTTTTGGGGGGTGTGGAGTGATAATTTTTTCGAGAAGTATTTAAGACGTTTCTAATGATGAAATGCCTGAGTGTGAGTGTGTGAGCGAGACGTTCGTTCGATGCCTTCGTTCCCGTGCGCATGTCTTTCCATTTTTTAAATATTTTTTTTTGCTTTTTTCTTTTTTTTTGTTTTTTACACCCAGGGTAAACAAGCGTATGGGACACAGCTATTTGAGTCGTAGACGAAAGGCAACGAATGTCTGCCTTTTCGTCAGTGTTGATGACTCTGGAAAGGGTCTAAAGGCATTGTTCTTTGACCTTGAGGATTCGATTGTTGTTGCTGCTGCTGCAGCTGATGTTGTTGTTGTTGTTGCTGTTGTTGTTTTTGTTCTGCTGACCCGCTACCCGTAATCGGCTGTGGCAACGCTTTGTGTTGCGACAATTTACGTTGTTTCATACCGGTTGACAAATATGAGAATACACAAGTAACCGCGTACCAAATTTCGCGAGCCTGCAAAACCGTTTCAATTTATGCAATTATAGGATTTTTTCTTCTTTTCACTTATCGAAGAGTCAAAATTATTTAAAAAATTAATCTATGCTTTCTACTTATGCTTACCATGGGTGACTTATATTTACGTTGAATTACTTGTCTAGTTTTTGGATCTGAAAAACAAAATAATAGAATATTAATGATTTAATTAGTAACAGTACAATTAAATGAATAAAAAATATTTGTTTGAATCAATTATTATCATTATCGACGATATAATTAGGAAGATTAGTAATTATTTTGAAACAAAACACAGTTTTTGTTATTTTTGAAGATAACAAGAGTAAGAAAGACAAAACACACGAAACAGAAGCGAAAAAAAGAAATGTGTGTTAGTAATCGCGAATATACTTACTGAATTCTTCCAAAACGAAGATCCCACCATTCTGAGTAAAGCACTTGCTGATATGATCTAGTCTTACAAAGAACTGCAAATAACCCAATTGTGTCCCATTAGTTGTGAAAAACAGAGATATTAATAAAGTGCTTACAAGTGTATTCATGCCCTAAATTTTGTTTCGGGAGTATGATAGTTATTGAGTATCAACAATAAATATTGCAAGGATTCAATTCGATGTTTAAAGCTCAGGTATATTGATGAATTATTTACCCAATTAAAGTTCAAAATTATCAAGGACAGATTGAGGACAAAACTCCGAGTTGAAAAGTCTTTAGCGATTTTTCAATCCAACGAAGCGTTGATGAATTACAGGTCTTCAAAGTTGGACTAATCGGAAGTTTGCGTTGCTTCAGTGGGCGGAGCGACCGCACGCCTTTTATTGGTCCGACTTAAAAAGCTAATAACTCTTGAACACTTCGTCGTAAAGATAAACGGCCAGGAACTTTTCGTCTTAGGATTTCGAGCTGAATCTAATTTTGTACTTTTGATCTTTAATTCCATGTTTCTCAGTGCATGTTTTGAGATTCACGGTAGCGAATCGATACAGCATATTCTTTTGAAGCGGAGAGATATCTACAGCCTCGCGAGCTGATACGTGCAATAGTGCAAACTAATTGCCATGATAAAACAATTGAACAACTCATAAATCATAAAGACTATAAAACGAAATATTACTTGGCCACTCGTTCAGGCTTAGCGCAATTAACCACCGAACTGATGAAATAATGAGTTAATGTGAATTTCAAAAAAAAAAATCAGATAAATTTTTTATTTTTAACAAAAAACATGGCTCAATGAATTTTCATCCGTTCGACGCAAGCAAAAAAAACACACATAAACCAGAGACAGCAATTTCTTAATTCAAATCGTCACAGAGGTTTTTTAAATTACACTAAAGGTAAAAATATGCAACAGGGAATCCAGCGGGTAAGGTTTGCGAAATATCGATTATATATACAAACAGCGAAAATGGCATTCAATAAAGCCATGCAAGCGTTTTGTTTTAGCGGCGGCAGGCAACTCTGGAGATGGCCTAAACGCATCTTACATCGTTGATTGCTTTAGCGTTCATACTTTATGCTAAATGTGCATTGATATATCTATGTATAATTCAGCAGTGGACAGGGTTTTTCCGCTACTAATTAATGAATGCGGCATATTATGTGTATATATATATATGTATATGTATGTATGTGTGTATGTGTATATATATATATATATATATACATTTGCAATTGATTTGGATTATAATTATAAAGTAGGAAATAATATTTCGCATAATGTGAAATAAATATGCTTAATTTATATGTTGAAGGGTGCTAATTATCCTGCATGGGTTGTGTACGTGCGATTGTTTTTGTTTTTATCAACTATTTCGGCATTTATTTTTAATTGTGATGTGTTCCATTCCTGTACGACATTGTTGTTGGATTAAATTAAAAAATGCACTACTCGTGTGGAGACTAGTTCAGCAATGATTGATAAATTATTATTAATATTTCATCTATATGTAAGTGCAACCTGACGAACTAACATTTTTGGTGTATCGTGTTAGAGTGCATTTCTAAATAAATACATAAAAATCGAATCACTACCGTCTTTCCTTCAAACCAGCAAAAAAAAAACTTTAGACTCGAAAAAAAATTCTATCATATTCCGGTTGACGACTTGATTGAGTGCGATAACGTTTTTTTTTTCCCAAATTATATTCGATACTCTGTTCTTCTGAGAAACGATAATGAATTTTTTGTTAAAATTCGACTTGTTACGACTTCATTGGGTATAATAACACAGTTAATTGTGAATTCATTGATTAAAAATAAAAATTTGAATCTATTGTACCAAGTATTTGTTTATAGTTCAGCAGACATCGTCTTGCTTGCAAGAATGACGTAGCACGTTAGCCATCTAACGGCGGAGAGAAAAAATACACGTTTTTCATACTTCTAACGAAACACGACGTTTTTTTTCACGCGTTTTTCCGTACAGTATTTCGAAATAGACACTATATAGATTCCATAATTTTTTTTCATTCATCAAGTACGTCAACTCGGCCTAATAACGTTTTTCCTCTAACAAGCTGGTACGTGATTCGTCTATGGGATATTTCACGAAACATCTATCACAACTAACACCGACCAGTGGTAGGTAAAACAGTGAGGTAAGACAGAGCAGATCTATTCAGTTCATATGCAATTCCTATTATAAAATAGGTGTGTCATAATAATTAAAAAAATAATAATAATAAGAATTGAAAAATGTGTTTTTTTTTTAATCTGGAAAAAAGAGAGAAAAAAAGACTTGAAACAAATGATAAGAAAACAATAGTAATAACCAACACGTCTATCGAAATAAACGATAAATTAAATAAGCATTTCCGTAAAACGGCCAACACTGAATAAAAATAATTAAAAATAATAATAATAATAATAAAATAAAAATGATAATAATAAGAATAATAATAGTCAATACGGAAATTTTTAACAAACAATTAATTCGTTGAGTAATACCTCGAAATCCTGTTTGTCCAGCCAGGGTAATGTCGACGAGGACAGGACAAGTAACAGAAAACAGAAAGAGAGAGAAATTAAAGATTTCGTTTTAATTATAGTCGATATATATATATATACATATACATATATATGTATATAAATATGTATATTGGTGAATCCAGTAATTGTAACTTATTGTCGCTGATGGTAAAGCCACAATTTTCAACGGCACTCTAGGTTAATTCGATTATTTGGGTTAAATTTGCCTATTTATTGTTTTGTTTCATTGTTCAAGGACCATCTCAAAAGTTCCCCGAAGCAAAGAAAAATCTATTTTTCGTTATTACTGACTAGATCATTGTTTTTTTTTTTTTTTTTTTCATTAGATTTCGGAGAAAATTTTACTTTCTTTTCCTTTTCATAAATATTTCATAAGTTAATGGAATTTAAAAACAAAAAAGAATAGTTACGAAATTTTGGAGTAGATCGAACATCAAATAGACTCCTCTTGGCACATTACCTTGGCAGATAGGAGAGAAAAAAGAAAAAAAGAGAGAAAGAGAGATATACGATAGTTAAAGAAGGTCAGAAATTTAGAGAAAGAGAAAAAGATGTAATTTTAATGTTTATATATGTATATTTTATTAATATATATACATATATAGATATAGATATAGGCATCCAACATTCAGTAGAAATTATGAAGCTACAGATGTGTCGTATATTTTTGTTACTATTTATCGTTAAACAAAGCGTATAGGAAAACAGATTGAATATACGACCGTTGTTCGACAAATATTAAACGAATAAATTTTGTTTTTCAGTGTTTTCCCAATTGTCTTTTTTGTTTGATCAATTAAAATGATGAGAAAATCGTAAAGTACAGATAAAAAGAGAGACTGCAGCTGCACATCGAGCTCCATGCAAGAAAACATTGAATAACGCTTTAAACCGAACGTATTTGGGACGAAAATTAATACCGAGTAGCCAGAAACAAAAAATAAATATAGGAGAAGAAAAGAAATTTTGTCCGGGGAATATTTGTCACGATAGCGATCGCGCGGAACATTTAAAAGGAGAAAGATAATCACGATATTTCCAAAATGGACGAGTCAAGATTCGTGTGCGATCGATTAAGCAAGCCTCGACTTTTTTATGCGTAATTATTGTTTCTCAAACAAGCTTACTTTTTCATCATCTAAAATATTTCTCATAATTCGTATTTTTCTTTCTTAACGATTCTCGGAAAATTCTCTCAAATTACAAATAATATGTAGAGGTTCAAAAAGAAAACAAAAAACCAAAAAGAAGGTGAAAATTATCGTCCAGTGTACATAACGGTGGTGGTAAATATGTAATTACTTGTCACACATTAAAACGCAATACAATCGTATTCCTGTTCTCACATTGATCCTCAATTGCAGAAGAATTACACACATTTTCATGCCAATGATTTTATTCAATAAAAATTTTAGTACTTAGCGATTTACGAAAAACTTGAAAAGAACGCGGCCATTTTTAAGATGTGAAGAACATTGAAATGCAAAAATGAAATGATCATCAAATCATTTTTAAAAAAATTGTTCACCAAATAATCAAATGATGTTTCATTCATCATTTGGAATTAATATGTTGATTTCCTGGAGTAGTTTTGAATTTTTTTCGATTTTGATGTTTGCGAAACTGTTGGTTCAGTGCCTCAGAAATGTCATATATACCATGTTGAATCTTTTTACAAAAACATGAGCAAAATTTATGATTTTTTCAGAATTTCTTTAAAGTTTTTGAAAGAATCTTGAAAAAAAGAAATATTAAAAAAAAATTTATACGCATTTAGAAAAAACATCAAACGAATTTTGCGTAATGAAATAACAAATTGTCTGATTATTTGACGAATAATATTTTGTTTGAGCAAAGTGTTAATAACTGTTTAGAAAAATTATTACTGCACATCAATGTTTGTAAAGTTTCAAAGTGGGTTGATTTTTTTCAAATTGTTGTTCAATTGCGAAGTTTTGGAATTCTGATCCAATAAAATTTTGGCTGAGAAACATGTGTCATTCGTCCTTACATTACGAGGCCTCAAATTTTCATTTCTATTTTTCTTTATAAAGCTTAAATACCACTTTTTGAAAAACTAATGTTGATATGGTGCGAAAAAATATTGCCACGGAAAGGATATTCTCAGGATAGAACAATTCGAAAAAAATGGCACCCTTTCAGAGGGGACGCAGCGAATCCGAAACACATCACTTTTTTCGGAGTGGGCTTTTCTTGAACGATACACAACAGAGCGTCGAGAAGAGAGTATAATAAGTATACATACAAAGTAAGCAGATCATGTTGGCTAGCGATGGGAGATAATATTGAGTGGTCCTTGCATCAATGCAATCAACGCAAAAAAATATACACATATATAATATATGTATATATATACACACATATATATACATATATATATATATATATAAATAAGACCAAAAAATTATAAGGAAACCGGGAAAAAACACAGAAATAATAAACATACATATATATACACTACCGCCAAAAAGTTTCGGGACAAAAGTTGAAAAGTCTCGGCGCTATTTTTGATGCCATTTCGTCAGTAATATACATAGGCTGCGTTCGGGGAGTCACTATTTGCGCTAAAAATGCAACCTATAGTAATACTATTTAATAGTAGCGTTAGCGTTTATAGGGCAAATAGCGACTCCCCGAACGCGTCTATAAACGAATTTAATAAAAGGCATTTTGAAGAGGATGAATCCAGCTTCATTTTGCTTTTTCTAAAAAATTTCCACGATTTTTTTTACGAACAGTACGTCATTTCGAAAACGACCGTTTTTCGCCTTTTTTTTTCTTTTACAGTTGGACCGGGTTTTCAGGAAAAAAAAATTTCTTCCATTTCCTTAACCGGATCCTTAAAGAGGAAAGCTTAAGCTTCAGTTTTGTTTTTTTTTTAAAGTTCGGTGCGATTTTTTTTGGCAAAGTTATCCTGTTTTTGGCGAAAAAAGAAAAAATTTGGAAATTTAGGTTTATCTATATTACCGACGAAATGGTATCAAAAACAGCGCCCCAGACTTTTTTGAACTTTTGTCCGGAAACTTTTCCGCGGTAGTGTATATATATATATATTGTTAAAATAATGTTTGACGAAATCTCGTTACGTGTCTAATGATTTTTCTAAGTATTGACTAAAATCAACGAATCTCCTTTACTCTCTCTCTCTCTCCTTTACTCTCTGACATTGTACGAAAATCATTTTCACGTCGTTTCATCGAGATCGTATATTTTTTTGTTTATTCAACGCGAAGCAGCTAAATTTTTTTCTGCTTTTTTTTCTGTCTCTTCGATCTAATATTCTACTTGATGAACTTGGGATTGTAAAAAGTGAAAAAATTGAGTCTTGAATTTGAATTACTTTTTTTTTGTCTTACTAATTGGCGTGTCAGTTCCCGTCGGAAGGAACTACGGAAATTAGAGTTCAGGAGAAAAAAATTCGATGTAAATCATAATTTTGACTGCACGGGATGCTCGAAAGTTTACTTTTAATAAGGCACGCTCATAACCGAATTTGCACAATTTTGAAGTACGAAAAACAAAAGAATGATACGTTGAATGAGATTTTTTTAAAAATGATTTGTTGTTTCTCTTTATGTTGCTGAGAGGGGGAAAAAACGTGTTTTTGAACGATGTCGACGTACCTTGCTATTGGCGAAGAGGAGGCCAACACCTTCGATGCAAACCTGCAGAAGTCCACCTTCCCCGGTTCGCATATCCTGCACCGGAAACTCGTCACCGAGCTCGATACCCAAATTCGCGTGACCTCGCGCTGCTGCCTTTTCTATCGCATCTCTTATGCAATAGTACAGATCTTTGCACTGAAAAACGAGATACGAAGTAAATTACAATCACGGCAATGATTAATCGATATCAATTAATTTTATTAATTTAAACAAAAGGTCGAGTTATAGTCGAAACGAAACTAAAAAAGTGGTTTTACGGTTTTTTTCTTCAGTTGAAGTTGAAAAATGTTCAACCTTTTAGGATCAAACGTACGTGCTGTACTTACACAGTACAACAATAGAAGAAAATTTAAACGCATTTTTCTCGAAACGCACGTCTTTTCAAATCAGTGAAAGTTCTAATGCTTGAACTGTTCAATATATCGACTTTATTTTTTCCCCCCTAAAATTAAACACTTTCTATTGGAGGTTATATCTATAAAATACACCCTTGCGGTAGAGACTTATGTGTAGTGTATGTATTTCGCAAATTTTCAGCTATAATTATGGATATTCTTACGGATCCAGTGACGAGACCTTGTAAAAAAAAAACAACGGGAAATTTCGTAGTCCTTTTTACAAGGTCAGACTTCAAAGGCAACATTTGCGTTACCTTTAGCGCCTAAAGTAACGGTAATGAAAAAAACAACGGAAATTTCCGTTTCTTTACCGTCGCCGGATCCGCCAGAGTAGAAACAGTTTTGTTGATATTCATTGTACACGAATCGAAAATATAATATCGAATAAGTTTGTGGAAAACTTATCCATTTAGAATCTACGGTTTTTATCCAGATACTCTAAAAATAAAAGATGCGTCACAACGTTTAAATTGCGAAACTCATTTCCCACGAAATTTATACGGATTTCGAGTTCTGTTATCTTTAAGGAACTTGCAACGAACATTAAGGAACTTGCAAACGACATAAACAATCCTTTGCAGGAACCCGGAATGATTTTCGCTCACTTGAACCAATTCACCATTTTGCACACACAATTGCCCAACCACCAAATTTCTTACACTGCGAATTTCCTAATATCGCAAGCACCGTCGAGGAAGTGGCAATCAAAAGTCTTCAGTCTCTCGCTAATCTTCGGTGTAAGTGGAGCTCCTCTAGGTACTCGATACTTTGAGTTCAAGTCGTGTTCCGTGTCCTTGCAAGATTATTCAGAGTACGCGTCTTCGATACTTTGTGATCAAGCATCACTGCTCAAGGGCTAATGAGGCACTGAGGTGCAGCGTTTCAATACGACTTGAAGGCCAATAAGAACTCATAATTTACTTAATTACTCATTTGTTAGTCGAAATCATAAATAAACTACCAAATTCAAACTTATTATTATAATCAATCAATTCAAAGTTAAATATCAAATTATCGAGTGTACTGCACGATTTGTGTACGTAAGTGTGCCGGCTGCACCGTCTTCGAGGAAACCCGCAGCGCTCTGTGTTAGCACGACTCAAATTACACCAGAACATCGACCTGTAAGTCTAAACTGTGTCACCTTTTATTATTATGTACAAATTATGACCATTGTAAGCGAGAGGAAGTAAACTGCAATCTTGTTCGATTGTAAGATGATATAAATCTGCAATTTCTATACGAGAATACACTTGTTATTTCCGAATTCAACTTATTGTTAAGGGGGAAGATACCTTTAGAATTTTCAAAAAATCGTTTTTTTCCATAAATCGTTAGTGCAATGTCTTAAGAATATAGCACAAAAGTTTTAAACCGAAATTCGAAACCGTTCGGAAGTTATAGCCATAAACGTGACATAACTTACCGACGCTTGAGCGCGCTGCATGCACAGTCGTGCCTTACCGACGGGTAACGCATGACGGTTAAGAGTATGGGTCAGTCGGTATATCGCCACCGTGAGTGCGAGAGAGATAACTGCAAATTTCGAAAGTGAAATTCTTCGACACGGTTTGACCGATTACAAAAAGGCCCTGTCAGCGGATTTTTGCCATCGTCCCGCGTCCGCTGACAGAGCTTTTTTGTATTCGGTCAAACCGTGTCGAAGAATTTTAATTTCGAAAATTCGAGGTGAGGTTAGGTGACTGATCCATCCCCTTAACGACGGGATGATGATTTTGAAGTGATTAAAAATAAGTGTATCGACCACATAAAAAAAGAATGGGCAGTCAGCTCTGAACTGCAAAAAAAAATGCATAAGCTCCGTGGCAAAGGGAAATTGACTGACGCTTTGATAAAAAAACTTACGATGCACTATGGCTTAGCTATTCAAACGAACGTTAATAGCTTGAGTGGTATGAAAAAAGTTATATTGGCCACTTATTGCCATCTATGCTCCACTAATCAAAATCCCCAATATGATTACTGTCCACCGGGCAAAGACAGTTGGTGCAATTGGCAAAAAGATAAAGCTATTGGAGCAAATTTGAATGATTTTGAGCACCCTCCTCCGCTGCACTCAGACTTCCAGAAGCATATTTTCTCGATTTATGAGGATCTGTCAAAGGAAGATTTACTGAAGAGATGCTTCAGTGGTCATACTCAAAATGCCAATGCTAATTTTAACTCAACTATCTGGATTTTGACTCTGAAGCATTTGAATTCTGGATTGAAAATCGTCGAAATTGCATCCTATCTTGCGGCTGGATTAACGAAGGTTATTCATTGATTTTACAAACCACGGTGGCATTAAATATCATCATTGGAAGTCAGTGTAAAAGTTACGCCAATAGCGCCGACGCTCGTCGCGTGCATTAGCAGGAGCGGCGCAACTCCTTATCGACCAAAGAGGCTCAAAAAGCACGGTGAGATCAGATGGCTGAGAAAATCAATTCTTCGATGAAGCTGAAAGCTTAGTATATAGCCCTGAAATTGCTGACTAGCCAGTAAGTAATTTTTATCATTGACTTTCTCGTGACAAAACTTTAAACGCGTTTTACTGAAAACTGGATTTTTCAAATTTGCGGCCGTTCTCACATAAAAACTATTCAACCGATTTCAACAAAATTTGGCACACAACAAAACAATATCATTATCTTCTATTCGAGTCTAAATATTTCAGTAAATCGGCCAAAAAAAGTATTTTTTCATGGCAAAATATAGGAAAAATTTCATCAAAAATCGCAACTTCTATTTTAAAACCGTATACTTCTTCCAATTTTTTGTTTTTTTTTCCATTTTTTAGGCTGATACAAAAACTATGAATGTTTCGAATAAAAATCTTCGACCGTTTTGGTTTCAGATGACAACAACGAGCCCGAGAAGAGCCGCCAATTTCATAGTCCCCGGTCGACCTGCTTCAAAGCCAATGGGATATGGCGGTCATTTTTTTTTTTATAATTTCAAAAATACGCTTTGGTACATCAAAGTACACAGTAATAAAAGCCAAAATTTCAAAAAATTCTTTTCATTTCAAAAAAATACCACAAAATCATCGATTTTTTAGCCTTGTAAAGGTACTCCCCCTTAATATAACTTTACCTAAACTCATTTTTCCTATATTTCATATTGACCGAGATAGGTGCGCCTAGCGCTTTGATAGCTATTCCAAACATTTATCTATTTATTTATTTGTTTATTCGAGAACGGTTTACAATCTAAAATATCTTTATTTGTTAATTTCTCTTAGCCCGCTCGTTCGCACGTTTGGGCATAACACACTTAAACCAACTGCTATTTAGTCTCCAACGTGAAGATAATTAATTCAAACAACAAAACTTACTTTTTTTGTATAATAATTGTGAAACTCGAGTTGTTCACCATTTCGCCTAGACAAGCAGAGAACTTTGTTTTTCGGGCTGCAAGTCATGTTGACGAGGCGTTCGTACCACCAACGCTCGACGATAACGCCGTTTACGGATCTGAGAACAAGACCGTCGTGACGTACTTCCATAAAACGTAAATCGCCATCGGCGTCGGTGCCGGAGTGTACGGTGAACGACTGGCGATGCATTTGACGCGAGGTCAGGGGTTTAAGGTCAATGTCGTTGCCGTGCTGCAAATTCGAATTAAATTTGCAAATAAGAGGAAAAGATAAATGAAATATTAATAAATAAAAAGTAGAAATGTGAAAAACTCACGAGATTGTCGATCTGATCGAGTAACTGATTCAATTCTTGGCTGTATATAAGCCCGATGTGACTTTTCCCGAGAAGCCTTCGTACTTTCCGCTTGAGCTCGTTTTTTTCAACGTTTAGCATGACCAAAATGGCGGTAAGATTGTGAAGAAGGGTACACAGTAATCTGTCCTCGTCGTGTTCTAAGCGCCGCCGCTCACTGTCGCTTAAACTCTTATACCTGTCGAAAAAAGGTCAAAGGTCGAGGGTAAAAATTAGGAAGGTCGTTATTCGCACTCAACTATACTTTTTTGAGATTATCAAACTTTTTAACTTAAGAAATGTTGCAAACGAAAAAAAAAAAATGAATATTAGAGTGGTTAAAAAAATTGATATTTTTATACTCTGGGGCAACGATGAAAAATGTTAGTACGTTATAAAAAAGTAATTTTCTCAAAATTTGGGTACTTTAAAAATTTCTTTAGATAGAGCTTAAATGGCTTTTCGATAGTTTTTTCCAATTTCGGCCGAAAATCTTGAAATAAAAATGTCGATTTTTCAGTGTTGCAACAAAACATGTAAGTACTTTACGGAAAACTAATTCTCTTCAAATTTGAGCCTTTTAAAAAGATTTTTAGAGGTCGCTTCAGCGACTTATCCATATTTTTTTCTAATTTCGGCTGAAAATCATGGTATAAAAATATCGATTTTTCTCGGTGTTGCAACAAAATATGTTAGTACTTTATGAAAAAGTAATTTCACAAAAATTTGAGCCTTCTAAAAATTTGTTTAGAAGGTTCAAATGGCGACCTCTGAAAAATGTTCTCGGTGCTACAACAAAAGATGTTAGTACTTGATGAAAAAGTTTCCAAAATCCAAAATTTGAGGCTTCCAAAAAAATGTTTAGAGGTTCCTTACACGACTTTTCGAAATTTTTCGTTAATTTCGTTTTGCTCGAACAACCTTTGAGAATTGTGTTAGAAGGCCCAAATTTTGGGGTAATTACTTTTTCACCACACCTCCACGGAAAGTTCGATTTTCTGCCTTGCATAAGTCGAATTTTCCGCGGAGATGTGATGAAATAGTATATTACGCCACTAGGGAGGGAAAGTAGGCTATGTCAAACCGCGTGTGGAATTGCCACCCAAGCCTGTTCAGAGCCGGAATTGCCATCCGAACCACGAACCGAAGGCAAGGGTGGCAAACATGCGGTCTGGGATGATTCGACTTAAGCAAGGCGGGAAGTCGAACTTTCCGCGGAGGTGTGGTGAAAAATAGTGCTAAGTTTATCCCAATATGTCAATTTTGAAAAATGGCAATCCTGATCGTCAAATAAAAATCATCGTTCTTCAGGACTAGCAGTTTAGTTGGCCATTCTTTAATTATTTCTTTAATACGGACTCCGGTGAAGCCGAGGCTACAACTGCCGTTACCTTACTGTGCTCGAAAAATTAACGACAATAAATCTTAATATCGGTCACTTCCACTAGTATTTTCAAGATTAATCATTATCTAATTAACCAAATATTTGAATAAAATAAAATAAAACATAAAAATGTTAAAAATATTAAAAACTTCATAAATATATGTTAACAGTGAACCTGGTGACATTTTTTTGTACTACTAACCGTTCCATCATTTCTCCAGGGCCTTGATCCATTCCAATCATGTCGCGCTCCTGAGAGACCGCGTCAAGAAACGCATCTTCCCAAAATTGCATCTGGTCCCAAAGTCCGATACGATCTTTGCCCAAAAGACCTTGAAGAATGAATATCACGCATTAAATTTTTTTTAATAATGCTATCTGTTTCATTTTTCTTATCTGTCAAGCATTTAAATAACGCTCAACGAGATACAATCGTAGCCTTCGCGTGAAATAATCATTTGAAATAATAATTGTTAAAAAATGTATTTTTCTCATAGTTTTTGGTTTAAAGAAAAACGGGAATTAGTAATTTAATAATTAAATAGTGATGAACGTGTAATTATGATTCTTCAACATTCCAAATGATAAATTGCAGCTTGTTTTATGGTGGAGAAAAAAAGTGGTGAGAAAGAAGCGATTTCCTGTTTACCTTCAAACAAATATGTTCTTGCGGCATCCGGGCTGGGCGTCGTCGTCGAAGGCATCAAACCACGACCGTGATATCCAAATCCAGTAGTCAAAGATGATTTACTCGACCACACACTCCCCGTTCGTTGTTTGTCTTGACGTGAAAGCTGAAAATTTGCGAAACATTGACTATGCATATAAGTCATTTTATTGTCAATTGGGCAAGTTAGAAATTAAAAATATTATGCGATTAAATGATCCAATCTAAAAAAAGCGGCGAAAAAGTTTTATAAAGCTTTAGTAAGATTGAATTCGAAAAATGTATTTTTTACTGTTGGGCGTTCAATTTGGGATATTACGTTTAAGAATAAAAATGAACTAACATTGCTTTGATCGACTTCGCTATCGGAAACAGCACTGCGAATTGAAGTTTGATGAGCATGACGAAAACCTCCCTGACCCATTGCACTGCTTGCTTCCGAAGACAAAGTTTCATTGCTCGCTGCTCCTGCACTTTTTTGACCCTGAGAACAAGAATAGTTGCATCGAAATTTAAGTTTTTTTTTTCCTGATAAGAGCTTTTAATTTAGGGAATTCTCAATCGGATACTTTTTTTCCAATTTTTATTTGTAGTTTTTAATTATGAAAATGGGAAAGGATCGGTGGCCACGAAAATGTCTAAAGCAGGAAGTCAGGGGAATTTTAAACGAAAATCCTTCGAAGTGGGGAATGGAGGAAGTAGGAGAAGTATAGCAAAAAATTAGACGGTGATACACGGCGGGGGTAGAGAACATAATAAAAAAGGTAACACAAGTAAAAACAGGTCAGGAATTGCAATTAAACTGGGGAAAGATGGAGGAGCCAAGATACTGCAGTGAATATAAAAACAGGAAAGAGGCAATAGGAATGGAAGCGTACTGGGAGAGGAAGAACGTGAAAATAGAATTAAAAGCATGGGCAAGGATGAGATGTGGAAATATAGGAAGGGAAAAATACAAAGGGGATAAGAACAAATGTAGGATGTGCGGAAGAGAAGAGGAAAACCTGAAGCACGGAGTATAGGGAAATTAAAATTAAAATGGCAAACGAATTGGTAGGTGGTTTGGAAAAGTGGCTTGAACAGAATGAGGGAGAAGAGCTTGCAGCCAAAATTAATAGAGTACGAAGAGGAGAAATTGTAAAAGAATTGTGTGAGTATGTGAGAGGATATGAGTGGATGATGAGGAAAAATAAAAATAAAGTGCACGAATGAAGGAAAAAGAAAACATGGAAAAAAAGCTAAAATGGCTGTTTGTATTTAGCATATAAGGGAAATATAAAAAGAAGGGGGGGGGGGGTGTAAAAACCCACAAGGGTATACCTGGAAATAAATTACATAAATATAGGAGCTTTTAATTAAGGATCATTTTCGTCAGGGTTTTTTTACTGGAAGAATTTTTTTTCATCTTGCTATAAAGTTAATTGAGTGAATAAAAAAAAAAAAACACGAAAGAAATTGTATTTCTGCGAAAAATCGATGGATGATTAAACCGACGCTTAGTTTTATAAATAATATTACTTATTAAAATGTGCAAAAAAAATCTGCCAGTGGCAACGACAAAAATTTACGCAGTTGAATAATTTTTCGGGTTTCCCCGCCTTCTGGAGCGGAAACACAGTTCGGCGGTGCGATTTTTGCAGTTATTTCTTATTTTTTACTCAGTAGAAATAGTCAGCCAATTATCATAGCTGAAAAACGTCCCAATAATTTGAAAGTTTCATATTGATCCGCTCTCAAGGGATTCCTTATTCGACGGAATATTTGATTAAAGAAACGATATTGTTCATAACTCCATAAATCTTACATCAGAATCAAAGGAGGTAAGTTTGCTCAAAAGTTTGCCCTTCTTCGTGAACATATCGAAGAACATTTCTGTAGTCGATTGTCCCGAGTCGGTGGCCGAATGTTGTTGCGAGCGTGGCGCTTCTAGCCGAATTTTCGGTGAATCTAGAAATATCAAATTTATCAACGTAGTTCTTTATTTTTCTGTAATTAAAGCTGAATTTTTTAAGAGAAATAGTAACCGTGCAAATATGAAGAGGATGATTTGTGGCTGCTATCGGAAAATTCCGGATGTCCTGGAGATTGAGGCGGTTTTGAATTGTCTCTACTCTCGGTGGGACTCTCCTGAATTAAATTCAATTATTATGATCGAACAACAATTTTATAATGAATAAAATTAATTGTTCGGTACAAACAAAAGAAAAATTAAATTACCTGATAAAGACAGGGACTTTCAAAGGTACCCTCAGCCAGATTTTTGCTCCAATAATGCGTATGAGCAATCTCCATTAGTTGAAAAACCGAGGCCATTCCTCCTAACCCGTCGCTTCTGTATGAATTCGCTAAGCCATTGGCTACCGCTTGAAGGCACTTTAGCATTTCTTTGTACATTGGTCGGGTGATGCACTAAAAAGATAATTACATTTTTTTATTTAACGCATTTTCAGCGAATTTAACCATCTTTGTAGTTTCAAATATTGTCAGATAATTGTTCAAGGTCGCTCAAGGTTATTAATGATCATTGCACTCACCACATCGTCTATATGATCATCCGGACTGATTTTCCTGTTGAGACCCTTGTTCAGTTTTGTTACAACGAAATCCCTGTAACTTTCGTCCTTCATGAGATCCTTCATACGATTTATTTTGAACCACCCGATGCCTTCACCCGCTAAAGCTTGATTGACAACCTGTATAATTCAAATAATAATAATTATATGAAATAATTGGTAATCTAAATGTTTTGGTCTTTTTTAAATTCGTTTCACAACTTACATCCGTGAGAAAAGCTTGATTGTCACTGTTGGTATTGGATCTCTCGGTATTTTGCATCCGCTGCAATTCTTCCTGATTGCTTTTGCTTGGCGAATGTTTTATCAACGAGGATTTGTCCATCAACCCGGTTTTGCCTGCACCCCAAAATTTACGATTAAATTCAGTAAATATCGTGAGCTCATTAATGGCACTGAAAGGATTATACTTGAAAAAATTACCGTGTAAGTCCTAGGACCTAAGAAACAGTACGAAATTCAATAATGATCATAAGCTCATTGTTGAAGTAGATTTTCGTTTGATTGAAAATAAAATTTCTTCTTTATAATAATGATTTTTTTATATTTTTTTATTCATTATACGATTAGCAATTTTATAATACGGTAATTTTTATCATGAATTTCAAACTAAAATTCACTTTATAATTCCTTCCGTGCACTTACGAAGAGGCGAAAAAATTTCTCTGAAAATTTTCAACCGAGGAGCACATCTGCAAAATTATCTATGAAATTTTTAAGAATAATAGATTGCATAATTTTGAAGAAAAAAGTTCTTTGTCGCTTTCCCCTCCAACGCACTGTTAAGATGTTATTTTTAAAATTGAAGACAGCCAATTAGATTGGTCGAGAATGAAAAGCTAGAGGGCTCGCCCTCCTCTGAACCACCACCAGCGAATTGGCCACCTCATTAAAGAATCAATATCTCATAAACGGAACGTTGGACAGAAAAGAGACTAAAAATTTTTCTTACTAAAATCGCGTGATCTGTTTATCCTGAAAATTTCAGGCATAACTTTTTATACGCCTGGTTCATGAACTCGAGTTGTATTATCTGCTTTGGACTGTTTTCCTACCTCTACGGAAAGGTCCGAAGGGCTGGCTCTTTTCTTTTGTTTTTTGCGACTGGGGGTGCGGACTAGCGTTCCGATTAGGATTATTTTTATTTCCTGCGGACGAGATTATACAGGGTCGATAATATTTTAGAGTCGAGGAGAGCTTATTTCAGCAAGCAAGCTGTTTTTATTTGTTTTTTAGTAAAAAAAATATTAATAAAAAACCATAGAAATGTCCATGCATGCGCATTAAGTAGATCATTGTATCGAAAAAGAAAAAAATTTATCAACTGAATTCTTCATTCGCCATATTTGTTGATTTTTCTTTTCATTCCAAACATAAATATTTACAAAATGAAACTCATACAAATGATTTGATTGTTAATTTGGAAGCGTAGTATTAGGTAAATAAATGTGCAATCACGGTTGGCATAATGAGCAAAAATAACTATAGGTTAGAGCTAATAATGAAATCAAGCAAGATCAAAATTAATCTTTGATAATTCTCGATCGACTTACCAAAGAGATCGCTGAACATGCTGCTAGTCTGAGCGGCGATACCATTTAAATCACTGCTGACATTACTGAAAAAATCGCGACCCATGTCTCGGCGTCCGCTCCGAGGATCCGAAGCGACCAATTGATTGCTGTTCGAATCTTTACGAGGCATCATCCCCGGCGAGCCTGGTGTGTGAGGTGGGGATTGTTGCGATTTTCCCAGTCCCTATAAATCCCATAATGGCAAAAACATTAAATTAAATTGAGGTCAGTCAAAAATCTCCACTCAATATAAGATCACCTCAATTGGATTTAAGGGCTTTGAACAGAGTGAATAGTCAAATATGAAAAATAGCTGAAAACCAATGCTTATATGGTCCAGGGATCGCAATTTCGGATTCCTTGATATAAATAATGTTAAAATCAAACTTTGAAAGCGTTTTATTCAAAACGACAGACGAAAAATCAAACGATGCGACCGCCCTAATAATACATATAATTTTAGTTAAATTCTTGTAGATAGAAAATAAGTATAATTTTTATGTTTTTTCTTTATTTCCGATTACGTGTACGGTCAATTTGCTGTCAACGCCATAACTTTTTTTGGAGACGTCTATTTTGAACGCGTATATTCCCTTGTACCCATTAAGGTATTCCTTTCGCGGAGGGCTGTATTTTTTGGGCGCATAAATAAGACTCCACATTTGTTCATAAATTAGGCTGGATTTTGTTTAAAAAAGTTGTAACCAATTATTAGTCTCAACTGTAAACATAAATTGAAAATTTTAGCTTAATTGTGTAAATTATGAAATTGAAATTTTTTGGGTGAACTACAAATGTCAACAATCGTACTGTCAAAGGGAGAAGCTGGACTTATTGTATTTTCTTAAAAAAAAAAAAATAGTGGAATATGAGTGAAAATACGTATAAAGTACGTAGTGACATTGGTAAAAATGTGAACCAATTTTTAACGGGCAAAAACAAGAATAGCGTTAAAAATGTTGTAAAAACTGCCGAAGATAACATAACCTCTCGAACTTCATGGCTACGAAAAATCGTCTGCTGATCACATTCTTTCAAGTTCTATCATGAATATTTTTTTCAAACGTCCGGTGACTCTCTATTTTTATCGTTGCTACGGAATCTTTAGAATTTGATTTAACCATAGAACAGTTTATATACAACATCTATCATTATTTAATATATGAATTATTAAATAGAAATGTGAGTAGCAGGTCATGTCCATAAAGTCTCGTGTAGATTAGACGATTTTCAAAGTTATAATTCTTTTCTAAAGATTCGGTAACTTGGCTCGATATTTTTCCAGTGGAATGGGATGTATTTTTACTTTTTTGTACAAAAAAATCTTTTAACCGTAAAATATTCAACTTCGTGAAAGGAATACCTTAAAGAGGCTGAAATTTTTTTCAACACAATATTCCAGTTACAGTTTACGTGTAATAAAAGATAAAATGAATATATTATGTAGTTTACATTTTACAAAATTTCCAAAATACCTGATTTTCGGTTTGTTGATCTGTTGAAAACCCTTAAGGCCAATAAACAATATCCAAAATAAACTAACCGTTAACGAAAACCGTCTACTTGATTAGTGAATAATGAAAAAGTTTTAACTTTATTCGAGGTCAACTGAAAGACATCTTAATTTGGAGTCAAAGGAGAAAAAAATGTTGTCAATATTCATAATAACCTTGAGTAAGCCTTTCTTTGCTGCGACCTCTTTCGCGCTTTTTGTCAAATCGCCAAAAGTACTTTTTCCCACGTAAGTCAAATCATCGAAAGTATTTTTGCTAACGCCAGCCGCAGTTTTGCTAGCTTCAAGAGCAGTTTTGGAGGCCTCTTGAACGGATTTTGTAGCGCCATCCACGGCTTTTTTCGTTTGTTGAGTTAGCTGAGAAACAAATTTAAGAATCATGTAATTATTACATGAACGGCGAAAGAACAAAAGAAGAAGAGAAGAAAATTAGAAGCCTGTCACTAATGAATAATTTAAAAATCCGATAGCAGAGAAAAATCCTATCTATCTTTCACCTAAAATTAAGGTATCCACGAGCCTATTTGTTCAAATACTACCATAGCAATAGGTTATAATTAAATTAGATTGTCATATATACGCACTGCCTGTCAATTTTATTTTTCGAGGACGGCCCGAGTCGATTTAAATTAAGAAGAAAATATGTGTAAATTAAAATGAGGAAAGAAGACACCTAAAAATTTGTATATATATATATAACACATATATAAATTGACATTGATTTACGATAAAGAAATCACTTTTTACACAAAAAATATGTTGGTTTGGATGAATTTTATAAATTTCACATTGTATTGAAATATTTTACCTGTTCTAAAGGTGCGAAAAGACTGTCTTCCCCGGCTTCATTGATTTTTTCCTTTGCTTGATGTTTTAACTGAAAAATAAAAAAAAAAATGGTGAATCCAAACTCCAAAATAATAATACGGCATGAAATTGAGCATTTTTTCTTTTACCTTATCCATATGCGCGAGAAGTCCATCCTGGCTACTTTGTCTGGTGGTTTCTCGTACGAGATCTTTCGCCTGGCTAGCAATTTGTTCGAATAAAGAGCCCTGGGATCCCTGTCTGAGTACGCCATTTCCGGTTGCATTGCCACCACTATTCTGATGCTGAAGAGGAGAACCGCCAGAGGGACTACGTTGTCGTTGAGCATTGTTGGAAGGAGTTCCGGCTCGCGAGGACGCGCTACTGTCACTTCCGGCGCTCGATTGCCTCGGCAAAAGTGGCCCAACGGCTGAGCCAAAGCTCGAGGTACGTGCAAGAACGTTACCGACGCTCGGCTGACGTTGAAGACCCGTTGTACCGATCAGAGGAACCTTCGGAATCCACAAAAATCTCCAATAATTTTTTTTTCAAATATTTCTTCATTTGTTGCCATAAAAATTCCTCATAAAAATAAATTGCCCATGTTGCCCTATTATCCCGATTCTCTAACTACGCCCCCGACGGGACATACTTTTTTTCTATAATACTTCGTTCACAGTACTATCAACTTTACCATTCGTTCGAGAGGGGTTTCCACTTTTTCATTGCCATAAAATATCTCGTAATATTCTTCAACTCTTTTCATTTAAATTTTTTAAGGATTATACATATATATTCAAGCCAATAATGATACCCCATAAAATTTTCAGTGCTTAGCGGTTCGCGAAAAATCTCATAAAATTCAGCCGTCTTTAACTCGTCACCAGGCGAGCTACGTACACTTTAAACATTGGGCGCGCGATTAGAGATTTTCTCACATGTATAGCTTCAAGTGCTTAATTTGATAAATAGGAACTTTAAAACAATTTCGCTACAGTATTTGTGGCTATTAAACATTTTTATTTTTAAAAAGCCATAAATGCAATGATAGTTAACACTAAAAACCAAAAAATAATAATTAAAAAAATTCAAAAACAAAAATTAAAAATATTTTTTAACTCTTCTATCATATAGAAGAAAAAATTTGGTGAAGATAGAAAAAATTTCAAATGCTTATACCATTTGAAATTTTCGAGTAATCATCGTTTTAATATAAGGGTGAGAAAAACTTTCATAGCGTGCCTGCTGACGGGTTAAGTTGTTACTTCCACGAATAATCAGGTAATTTTTTTTCGCCGTATGAAATGATTTTCTTGAATTTCTACAATGCTTTGAATTTTTGCGAAACATTTTTCTTTGTTCTGAAATTTCTCTGATCCACTTTTTCAGGAGATTTGAGAATGTGTTCATTTAATGCCTTAGAAATTTCGTAGATATGATGTTGAATATTTTTACAAAAGCATGTGCACAGTTCGTGATTTTTTATTATTCTTTCAAGAGGCGTTAACGGACATCACCACTGTGACGGCTTCAAAAGATCGATTTTTTGAAAACCATTTTAAAAAATCTAAAATACTTTTAAGATTGAAATGCCGTTGGACCCAGGTCGAAAAAATAATTATTTTCGTAGATATTGAATATTTTGTGGAGTGGTGCAGCGGTCCGCGACGCTCGGGGTCCCAACTTTGAACGCGTTTTTCTCAAAACCACTTTTTTGAGTGCGGCACGCAGCAGAACTCGAGCAATTTTTATCCGATCGACTTCAAATTTTTACTGTATCAATAAAAGTAGATTATCTAGAGAAGTACATAAGATTTTTTCGATATCTCAATAATTATAAAAGTTATAGCCTATTTATGACGAGAAATTTTGCTCAAAAATCATTCTTTAATTTCAAAGGCGTGCCTATTTTTTAAAAATCAATATTTTTCCAAATCCCTATGTACTTCTCTTCAAAATATCATATTATTAACGAAAAAACTCGGTATTTTTTTTCAGATCGACGTTGAAGAGAGTTCTGCTACGTGCCGCGAACCACTGCGGAGATGACGCGAGAGCTTCCCCAGCGCCACCATGCGGTGTGAAAAATGTGAAAAAAATGTTTTTTGATACATTAATAAACAAGGAACAAAACCCAAAAAAAATTTTTCGAATATCTCTTTTTTTCCCACAAAAAAAAATTCTTGAAAAATGTGAAAAAAATAGGGGGTCACAGTGGTGTTGTCCGTTAAACAAATAAAAAAGTAAGAAAATATTCTAAAAAAGTTCGTATGCATTTAGAAAAATTGATAAAACCATTTCCCGTGAAGAAAAAAACATTATCTGATTATTTATCGAAGAATATTTTGTTTCAATAAAATGTTAATAACGTTTTAGAATTATTATTATTAAAAAGCAATGTTTTTAAAGTTGCAAAGATGGCCGAATTTTTTCAGATATTTGTGCAATTCCTAAGTTTTGAAATTCCAATCGAATAAAATTATTGGCTAAGAAACGTGCGTAACATCCTTATTTAATCGATGCAGAATCGATTGAAAGTCATCAGTATCTTATTCAAAATTGTTATCACTGATACGTTATGTGAAAATTGAAAAAAGTACAAACGTCGTATGGTCAACTTTACGGCAGACTTGTTACTGTCTTTTTCTACTTTTTCCTCACCTTTACACAAGTCTACGTTACTTCAATTTACGGGAAAGGTTTATCCGATGATACCTCCTACAGTCAAACTTCAATTTATAATTTTTTCAAAAAAATCGCACACAATTAAAATCGTTAAAAAAAAAACATTCCCGAATGGATACACAAGAATTCTTAATTTCATTCGCATTAATAATATTTTCTATGCGACACCGAAAAATAATTTCAGTATTGTATAGCACGCAATTTAAACACACCTTTGCCTCGTACAAATTAAATCTGAAAGTATGAAAATCTGTGTGTGCGGGTGTTGGTTATTTCGTGTTGTTCCTACGTATCGAAAGGCGAGGCGAAGAATGAAAAAGTGCTAATAACATTTTTCGTTCCGATGCAAATTTGGTGCAGATATAATAGAAAAATTGAGAAAAAAAGTTTACGGGAAGGTTTTAATGAGCATGGATAAATTTCGTGACGAGGGATAAAAGGATGATGTGCACAAAATTTATACTTTTGTTATCGTATTTGACAATCATACCAATTTCAAAATTACGAGAAAATTTGATCACGATGCAAATGAAGGCGATGCTGTAACAATACGTCAACTTTTTTCTTATCCTCATTTAATTTGGTGCGAAATCTCAAATCGTTGCACGTCTTCGTTTTATTTTTTTTGGGTTTTAGTTTCGAGATAATTATATCGAGAGTATAATCAGCGAAAAAGTGCAATAAAGTGAAGCTAATTCATGCAATTGTCAAAAATTATCATTCAATCCACCATTCAATTATTTTATCAGTGCTTTTTTTCAAAACAAATTGGATAGGAGTTTGACAGAAAAAATTACTTTTCATCCCAAATGGAATGATCCAAAAATTTGATCGACTCAATTTCTAGCTTTACATAATTCGACTAAAAAATATGAAGAACAGGTCGGTAACAAATAGAATTTATTACCGACCTGAAACGAATGACTAAAGAAATTCTCTAAAATCAATTAAAAAAAGGCGTTAATTTTACAGAAAAAAAACTGTGAGTACAGTTCATGGGAGAATCCCATTACAAAAAATTATAATAGAAGTTACACGAAAAAAATTCATAGTCGAGGTAAATAAAATTGAAACAAAATTCGGGTACTTCCATGATTTGAGAGAATCCCCATGACGAACTTCAAAAATGTCGATCTTTTTTTTTCACACAATATTACTATTTTATGACTGAACTATTGCATTTTATTAATTGGTAAGTCATTTTTTTTTTATCATTTGGAAAGTTTAACTGAAACAGAAATTGTTATACGTTTTTCTCACAATTGTTTTCAAAAACGGTTTCAGTGATTGAAAAAATAAAACAAAATACGAATCGGAATTGAAAAAGTTTCTGAATTGTGTTCGTTATTATATTTATCAATTTTTCATCTGAAATGAGCCCTTAATATTCATTTTCAACCCTTTTTCTCTCTCGGAAAAATAACAACAAAGTGTTTATTGACTGTTTTTCAACCTTTCTTCTCCATCTCATGCAATTTTTCAATTTTTTTAAATGTCAAGTAGATAAAGGACTAGTTTTATGCATTTACTGCACAAATTTGTTCAGATGTTGTTTTTCCATTATCACTGGAACTGAAACCGTGAGACATTTTAGCACGCCATTATTATCGCCCTATAGAAAACGATAAAAATGAATAATTTTTCTTTTTTAATTGTTTATGTAGTTAAAGCATTTAATTATTATTATATCCAAAAACCTAAAAACGATAAAAAAAAATGAAAAAACTTGAAAATAAAATAAAAAGATGATCAAAAAGTGCCGTTTTTACTATTTCAATGGGAATTCCCCCTTCATAACATTTTTGATTAATAATAACTCAAACATTGGCATTCACAGATGTCGATGGGGGATGCAAAAGAACGAATAAAACATGAAATAGTCGAGTTGAATATGAAATAACGAGAGACTGAGAAAACGTGAGAGATAAAGAAAAAAAAGTGCTGAAGAGAGAGTGAGAAAGTGAGAGAAATAGAGTGAGAGTGAGAGTGAGAGACGGATGCAGGCACGGAAGGGTCGACTCACTGGAGTGACAGATCTACTAAGGCGTGAGGTCCTGTGAGGGGTGGTAGGGCGTTCAGTGTCGACGATCGCAGCAGAACTCGCGAAACTCGTTGTCGCGCCAATTCCAATATGTCCTACCGTACTTTGAGCGCTCAGTACAGTACGTGGGGTTGTTGTTGTCGATGCAGAGTCCGATTCAAAACTACCTCCCTCCTCTTTATCCTAAGATTTTACGATTAATCCCTCGCTCATTATTATCCTTTTATTAACAATCTTTCTTTATTCCCACTCACCGTTCAGACACATAAACAAATAATTGTTATTTAAATGTCGATATTTCGAGGCTCGATAAGTCAATCGAAAATTTAATGATAAGAATTTTAAGAAAGAAAAAAAAAACAAATTTTTTTTCGCGCTCTGAAATTTTTTTTTCGCCCACCACGTGAGTAAAATAAAACCAAAAATTAAAATATTGCAACGAACGAATATTGCCGTAAACAGTCCAGGAGCCAGAATTATATCGTTTTTACGAGAAAAAATATTATTTTTACACATTTTGTTTAGACCAAAATATTTTTTTATTAGGTTTTTCCCAAAAAAAAAGAAATTTCGCAATAAGTTACGAGTGTGAGTAATGAAAATGGTGCGATAAGCAATAGAAATAAGAAGAGATTTGATATAACTGGATGTTTTTCTATATGCCACCATCTCAGGGACAAAATATTAATTTATGATCATTAATGAGACTAAAGAATGATTACTAAGTACGAATAATAAACTTACGTTGTCGCCTTTGGTGGTCGGCAACGCTTCTTGCAATTTAGGATTGAGTTCGAGCTCGGAATCCCTGTTAAAACTGGGACTGCTTAAATCGCTGTGACTGGATGAAGTGCTCGCTGGGCTGTCCGGACGATTCGATGGATCCTCGATCGTCCCGGGATATTGCAAACTGTTTGGCGGATGATAAACATTCTTCGGATCGACTGACAACGACATCGGCTGCGGCAGTGCCGCTTGAGGACAGTTATAGCCTGTCAAAATTATAGAAATTTTTTCTACAAATTAATATAAAAATAAGAATGTTGCTGAATAACAATTGAATAAATAATATAAAAAATAATAAAGGTTCAGGAACGAAAAGAAAAATGATGAATAATAATGGATATAGTCAACTCTTAAAAAATACTTGGGGTCCAGAATACCTCGAGTAAAGTTTAACGCCATATTAGAACACCTGATCATTTGAAAAATGATTTTTATCCGAACAATAAGTTAATAAATTTGTTTATGACTAACTTGTATTTTGTCTTATTAGAGTTGCCTTTTTTCGAACATTTTTAGGAATTTTTGCTCAAAAAATCTTTGGGATTATTGCAATTAAACTAAGATTTCAATATTTCGTAACGAAAAAATTTCTGCATTTGTAAGAGGATCAATAAAAATGTATTGACACAGTATCATTGCAATAACTAACACTTTTCTAAAAAAAAAAATCCTGGAAATGGCTGAAAAGAAGAAATTCTACCCTTGAGGAATACTTGAAAATGATACATATTTTTTTTTAACCTTAATATTCATTATTGGTAACTTAGCAACACTTTCAAGGCGTTGGAGTAGTCTGGATCTCATGTAACCTTCATGTTACCCTTCTGTATACAGCGAAGTGTATACATTAAGGATTAAATTTATATAAAAAGTGAAAAAAGAATTATACTAACTGGGTGAAAGATCGGAGGAGACCATTTCCGAAACAAAGTCGCTCAGGGACGAATAAGAAGAGCTAGTGCTATCAGCACCCTCAGAGTCAGATCCACTTTCGTCAGTGGGTTGATTTTCCATTACTTCGGCGGATTTGAGTGCATTGGCGAGCGAGCTGCTTGGATCCCATACGGAGAAGTAAATGGGTTCGAGGGTGTTGGCGAACCATCGGCATTTGTCGCCGATTTGTGCAGGATCAAAAACGCCAGTTTGCACTCGTAGAAAGGCGACGTTGCTGGGGGTCAAGGACCATTCGGCGAGAAATTCAACTGCTTGAGTGCGAGCGAATTCCTCGAGGAAGGGATTAGCGCGTCCTGGTCTCGAATGCAAAAAAGAATTTATTTGAAAAGCCACAACTGGCCTCGGATACAATCGCAACGTTCGCGTATGTTCCGTAAAATTTGCCAACAAATTTTGCGAGTTGAAGAAACGGACCATCGCGACACGGGTCGCGACGTCCACCGAATCCACGTCGTTCCCATATATAAACGGATTAAACGGCAATGATCCTTGAGCCAATGGTTTTTGTGGTGAATGCGACAAACTGCTTCGAGACGCACGACGTGGACTCGACACTGCCGATTGACCCGGTGAACTTATCGGACTGTGCTGATTGTAACTTCCCAAATCCATACTTGGCCTGTGCTTTGTACTCGTTACGCTATAAATTGAACATTTCTTTTTATTATATCCAACGTTTCGTTTTCAACTTATCGGTCGTACTTCGGTGCTTACACCCTAAACGTTAGTCGCACGATAAGAGATTTTCTCACACGTATAGTCTCAAGCATTTGACTCGATAAATAGAAATTAAAAAATAATTGTAACTTTTAAACATTTTTATTTTTTAGAAACCGTAAGTATAACGATAATTGATGTCGTAAAATAGAAAAGAAAAAGTCCAACTTTTCAACCGATTTCATAAAAGGAGGAGGTTCCCATTTCGATCTGTTTGTTCACGCATAACTTTTTATAAAATTCCCTGATTTGGATGAATTTTTTTTTTATTAAAAGCAGGAACTTTCGAGATGGTCTCGAATTAATTTCGTGCCGATCGGATGATAAGTTCAATATGTTATCAACCGTTTATGTCTGACTAGAATTTTAATTTGTTTTTTAAACAATACAAAACTCTAATATATTGTTAACTAAATCGTTTCGTATGTTAATAAGTATATTTTTAAGAGTATGACATTTTTTTCGAAACGACTTTTTTTAGCGAAGACGACTGAAAATAAAAAAATAATAAACTTTTTAACAAAAAAAACGACTCCAAAAAAGCTCTAAAAAGTAAAAAAAGGTATTTTAAAAGCCAATACTGCGGAATCGTTATGTAAAAAAAATTTGACGTCGGTGCCATACAAATAAAATAGAACCGCTATCTCCAATTGTCGGATCGTATGCTTAAGTGTTTGTAATTAACAGTTTCAGTGTTCAAAATTTCGAATTTGGCACCGACTCCAAACTTTTTTCATATAGCAACGATTCCGCAGACTTTTAAAATACTTTTTTATTACTTCTAAGGGCTTTGTTGAAGTCGGATTTTTATAATCATACCGGAGAATAAATTTGAAAAAGTTTGAAAACATTTCAAATGCTTATGCTATTCGAAATTTGTGAGTAATTATCTTTTTAATAAAAGTGTGAGAAAGAATCTCATAGCGCGACCACTGAAGCGATGTTTAGAAACGTTTATTTGAAAATAAAAATTTCAAGAGATCATTTCTAGAAAATGATTGTGAATGCAGTCGGAAAGTCTAGAAAATTCATGGGGAACCTCAGTGAAGCTTTCCCATCTTCGGGGTTTTCCTTAACTATGATAATACTTCGAAAGAGTGTTTGCATTGCCTAAAAACTGAGAAATAACTGTGAGAACCACGTCACCCGACTGTGCTTCCGGTCCAGAATGCGAAAACAAAAAAAAAGATTCAATTGCTCAAGTTTTTGTCATTGCCAATCGCAGATTTTTTCACACATTTCTGTAAGGATTGTTAACGAAAATAAACATCGGTTTAATCACCGGATAATTTTTCTAAGAAATTCTATTTTTGTTCGACGATTTGTGTTTCAGTTTATTTTTCAATCGAATATCCTACGGAATATTTATCGCTCTCGAGTGTGATTGATTCTTAAAATTGTTTTCAGTTATTTATTTCTTAATTAGAGGAGGCACTTCGAAACAATTATTTAGTGGCAATAATTTTGCTATTACATCAATAAATCGGCGAAAAATAATTGTATTTCTGCAATAAATTATTGAATGATAGTAGGAACATGTGATTAGCAGGAACAAAAACTAAGGCGGTTGAATCATTTTTTGGGGTTTTCACATTCTGGACCGGGAATACAGATCGGTGGTGCAGTTTTTGAGGTTTCACCGACATCTCCCTTTAGAATATTCATGGATTCCAAGAAACTTTCGAAAATCTGATTCTGGAATTTTTTAGAATACATTTCATGTGGGTATAAAAGAGTTCATAAAGCTCTCATTTGAAATTTTCTCATCACTGAGAAAAAAATTTGTTGTTTGAACAGAAATTTTATTCAAGTCGTTCAACACGTTGATTTGTTTGTTCAAACCACTTAAATTTTTGGCTCAAATAAATATACGCTTACTGCAGCTTATATTTATTTGAGGCAGCAATTTAAGTGGTTGGAACAAACAAATCAACGCGTTGAACGATTTCAACAAAATTTTTGTTCAAACAAATCTTTTTTCTCAGTGTGCGATAAAAATTGTTATAATATTTCATTTTGTTTCGCACTTTCATAAAATGTAGCGTGTCTGTTTTATAAATGAATTATTATTTATTCGGTACAAAATGTCACCGTTTTTTTAGGGTGAAAAACAGGCAAATGAGAGTAGAATGACAGGCCCACGGTAAATCAGGTCTATCTATGATATTAAAATGATTTGTACCTTAAAGTGGAATGATGAGAAGACGAACTTTCTCGTCGCGTGGGAGATTGAAGTGAGGGAGGTTGGGGCGATGTATTTCTTATGGGAATTTGGCGAGGCTGTGGTATTCCCGTGCTCGACATTGCCTATTAAATTATTTTAAAGAACACATCCAAAATGTTAATAACAAGATATTTATTAAAATTAAAATAAAGTTAATGTATTTCTACTGGTGCATTCTAAACTTGTGGGGTTTTTAATTATCAAAAGAATGATATTTACACCAGAGCCGGTCTGATCCATCAGCTGCATTGCCTGAAGAACCGAGGCGAAAGCAGCGAGAAGTTAAAAAATTTTTTTTTCGTTGTCAATTACGCTAATCTCGCGATAATTAGCAGATAAATAATTGCAATGAATTTTTAATGTACTATATTTTCTATAATGTAATATATCTAGATAATTTATTCTACATTCCTTAATCAGCGACTACAATTATTTCTCAATTAGCATTTACCAGTCAGGTTTCAAAACATTTTAAGTATTTTTGCAAATAAATGTATCAAGAATACAAAAAAAAATATTTGTAAATTAGACAAAAAAATCTTATCATAATTATTATCAATTGAAAATTTAGAAAATCTCACGAAAAAAAAATTAATTGTAATTTACATTCTCAAAATTTGGTACAATGATCAAAAATAAAATGACTACAGAGTCAGGAATTAAAAAGGACACTCAATTTAATAACTTGTAAAAAAAGATGGTACGATTTTTAAGTCCTACAAATTGTAGAGATTCAAAAAAGATAGAGACAAAATTGAACAATTGATTTTTTTTACCTGTCTGAGGTGATTTTTGAGTATGGATCCTTCAGGTTCAGGCAATAGGGGTAAATTGTCGTTGAGCCCAGTCGGTGGGGTAATCTTATTGCTATCGAGATCGACGAGCCATATATCGTCGGGCATTCTGAATTTTTTCTTGTACATCAAGAACGAGGCTGGTATTCCAATGACGAATGGTGTGGGTGCGAGTAACAATTGTTCCGCGCAGCTCATGCACGTTGGGAGCAATGGAATTGCGGGAAACATGTATTCGAGGGGATATATCATCGTGACGAAGGCCATTACGGACATTGACAAAGCGTTGTAATCTCGGGATTGTAAAACAATCTGAAAAATATTTAAAAAAAAAAGTTTTTTTGAAAAATTATATTAAAAAAAAAGGTTTTTTGAAAAATTATATTAAAAAAAAAGGTTTTTTGAAAAATTATATTTTTCAAAAAAAAATATATTTTAAAACAAATTTTGTATGTTTGTATTTATACAACTTTTTCACTTTTGCAAATAATTGTAGTGTCTTCTATTTTTTAACTTCTAAATTGTATTTCCGTAACAAACGAAAAAAAGAAAACAAAAATAATCAATTTATTTAACTGAACAAAATTCTAGAAAAGAAAATAAGTAGAAAAATCAATAAAATGAGCGAATTAAATGTCAATTCAAGGATGAACTACACATATTTCTCAGTCAAAATTTTTATTACATCACAATTTCGTAATTTCGCAATGGGAAAAAAATCTAAAAAAATTGTAATTCTAAAAAGTTATTTACATATTGTTCAAAGAAAATATTCTTCGACGAATAATCAGATACGTTTCTTGTTCGTCACGTCAAACGAGTTGGTTATTTTTCTAAATGCATATGATTTTTATTAAAATATTTTCTTTTTGTTTTTCCAAAAACTTTGAAAAAATTAATATAAAATCACAAATTTTGCACACGTGTTACTAGAAACATTCAACATCATAGGTACGAACATTGTAAGGCATCGAAGTAACAGTTTGTCAGATACCGCCTTCAGAAAAAGTTGGGAAAAAGATTTTTTTCAAAAATATAAAAAAGTCAAAAGTATTGTAAAAGACCAACATATTTATTTCATGCGGCGAAAAAAAATATCGCCTGATTACTTGTTGAACAACTTTATAAAAACAATTGGTTAATAATTTTTTGATAATTTTATTATTGCATACCAACGTTTGTAACGTATGAAAGAAGATGGCAAAATTTTATCAAATTTTTGGCGTACTACTGAATACAAATATTTTTGTGGAATAAAATGAGAATAAATTACCTTGTGTTCGAGAAGAATAAGAGTGAGAACTTTGAGACACATGTCAACGCCCAAAAGTTCGAGTGGCAAATGAAGTGGAAAATCGACGAGGGAAAATCGCGTGTGATCGGGCAGAGCGAAGCACAACGGTTGCAAATGTTGTGACAAAATGTCAACTTCGACCCTGGTTTTATCTGGAACCGGAACCGGAGCGCTTAATAATCGTAAAATCCAGGTCTCGATTTCTCTGACATCGTGAAGTACGATTGATGGGGCTGCGTCAAAAGCTTGACCAGTCAGTACGCTCCAAACTGTGTCCCTGAAATGATCACATAATTATTTATTTCGAGTACAAATAATTGTTGAAATGAATCGTTGTTTCTCTATATATTAAAAAATTATATATTTATTACAAGATCGCTTGTGTTGTCAACAAAAAAATACGTAGTTTGGATTGAAATTATTTGATATCTAACCTGCTAGTCTGCCTTGATGCACCAACTTTTTGAGGGGATGAATTTTCATTGCAGGCGTCGATGATCCGTTTCAGAGCGAATAGACATTCCCGAAATCTCGTTAAAAATGGATGATGAGAAATAATGCAGAGCGACGTCAACGAGTGATTACGTATCCTCTGATATAAATAAACAACAATAAAGAAAATATAATTAACAAGAGAATTTCGGGAAATTACAAAATTCTTAATGTACTAAAAAATCAATTAGGAATAAAAAATTTGATGAAATTGAAAAAGTGACAGGCGTGAAAGAATTGAGTGCAGAAATGATAGAGAAGCAAGTTTGAAATTTTATTAAACGAGTTGAACAAGAGGAAAGATTACAAAAAAAATTGAGAGAATGAACGACCAAAATAATCAACCAAATAATGTAATAAATAAAAAAATAAAATAAAAAATAAAAAAATGCATATTAACCTGTCTTCTTCGAGAAGCTCGAGGCGAAGGTGAATGACTTCCGCCACTTTCGCTATCTCCGCTCGGGGCAGTGATTCCTAACCTAGGGGCGCGTGACGTCACCGGGGTATCCGAGTCTCTTCTACTAGGACAATCTTTTTCTGAGTCGCTTGGTCCAATCACACTGCTTCTATAATCGCTATAAAGTACAGCTCGAGATAAGGTCGCAAAACTGTTACGATAATAATAATCAAAAAATATGCGTAATTAATAAAATTATTCTATTTTTTTTTAAATTTAATTTGACAAATTATCACCAATTCTTACTTCGTTTTATCATTTTTATCCTTTATTAATCAAATATTTCATACTTTTTTGTAAAATTCGGTTTAAAATTTTTCTATTTGTCTAAATTAAAAATTATCGAACAATAAGCCTGAAAAATAATAAGAAAAATCGATATTTCACCTTGAGAATGCCGAGTCCGAGCTCTTTTCCATGCTCTTTCGCCAACTCTCTTTTCGAAGCTTGGGATAATTTCTCTCCCTTCGGACCCAAACCCCTCCACCTCCGGAATTGCTTGCTCGTTCGATCGGTCGATAAAAATTTACGCAAATTCCGTATCGTGTTTTTCCTGCGGAAAAAAATAAGTTAAACCGATTTAATTTGAATCTTCATTGATTTTTTATTTAGTAAATTGCTCAACTGAAAGAAGATTCAAATTTTAAAAAAATATATGAATCGTAATACTTTGTAAATTTTACAACAATTCATTTTTTCCCGAGTACCCGAACATATGTTTTTACCAAAATGTCCTGAGCTTTTTCGTCATTGTACGAACCTGAATCTTTATCGGTCAAGGTGAAGGTGAAAGAGGTTGCCTCCCTTAAAGCAGTTCGTTTTGGACCGACGCTGCTGCAACCCTCGGGCTGGCAAAAATAAACCATGTCCAAGGGCATAGGAAAATCTTTGTGATCTTCTACAGGATACCTGCGCAATAGTTCTGGAACCTATTAATCATAAAATTATCATTATTATCTATATCCATCATTATAAATTGGCAAAAAAAAAAAAATGATGTATGAATCACATTTCATAATATTGAATTAATTACACTAGTTTACAAATGTTCACTTTTTTTTAGTACAAAGTATGAGAACAACACTTTTCGACGTATTTTAATCCTTTGAGTCATGGTGGGACATACGTTGTCCCATCTTTTTTTTCCAGTTTTTTTATTATTTAACTACTTTTGCCGCAATAAATACCCGATTTTTTGTTTGTACATGGTCCGTAGGACATTCATGAATATACAAAAAATAGTTACATTCATTATTTGTTAATTGTATGAATACCATTTATAAACAAATAGTCCAAATTCGTGCTTTTTCATGAAAAAATGCATTTTCTACTAATCCACTATGAAAATCGCGATGGTAATTTTTTCACAATCTTAATACACTCCAAAAAATTGTTCAGAATTTTTTTCAAATTTTCCATTCCGTGGTATTTGTTTAAAAAAATAAAGATTCGATCGTCTCTGTACTAGATCCAAACTAACAATAGTATTGACTGAAAACATTCGCTTATATTCGAATTTTTATCGTTAGTTCAGAATCGTAATCCACGACCCCAAAAACCTATGCATACAAACTTTCAAGTAAATCGAACATAAGGAAAAATGTATGCCTCAAAGGATTAACCGCTAGATTCGAGTCTCTGAAAAATTTAGTCAGGTCGAATTCTTGAAATACAGTTTTTTGGCAGAATTATTGTTTCGGGTAAATTGTTAATGGGTCTCGTTATAGTTTTATTTTATTACAAATATATTAAATAAGGCTTCTTTGTGGTTTCGCAAATAAGAAAGTTACTCAATGGCAAATGAGTTTTAAAAATGTTTATTACTAAAAGATACCTCAACGTGATTTTTGTTCAAGAATGTCATTCAAAAATGATTAATAAACAAGAATGCAGCAACTGTGAAAAAATCATTCAAGAACTTCTGAAAAACTGTATCGACACAGACGTTAATATTATTAATGATGTATGACAGTAAAAGTTTGTTTTTTATCTTTCCACCTCGATTTCTTCCCGCATAATTTAAATGCCACGAGTGATGAACAAGGAGAGCGTTTCCATCAAGACTTAAATAAAATTGCGAAATCTTATGAAGGTTATTAAGATGAAATTATGTTAAGAGACTATGGCTGGACTTCAGTAGGTGAAACCAATCTAAAATCGCATGAAAAATGAAAATTTAATGCTCAAAACTTCTGACTTTCTTTTGTTTCTCAAAAAACTAGTCCCGATAGAAACTTTTCGATTACAGATTCATTTGTAGCATCAAAAATTACATAGAAACACGTATCTAGATTCTACACGACACAAAAGCTTGTAAATTAATTTAATAATAACAAAATTATTTCAGTTCTTATGACATATAAAAATCCGTTCCAAATTTCTCATTGAAAAACCTCAAAAAAAAAATAGTTATCTTCAAAATACGGTAACCATTCAATTTCAATCATAATATTGTAATAAAGTTTGTAATCAACTGTTGAAAAAAATTAAATAAGACATAATCGGACATTTTTTTTCATCCCGTAAAATGGAATCGTCGATTTTTCTGAATTTTTTTCGAATCGTCTGCTATTCATCTTTTAAATTCTAAAAAAATTGCAAATATAATAGAATACATAATATATTTGTACGTGATTAATTCATAAACATTTAATTGAATAGTTAAATTAATAACTGTAAATATCCGAAGGTACACTGAGAAAAAAAATTTGTTGACCGAAAATTTCGTTTTTCTCAACCAAAATATTTAGTTCGATACGGGCAACAAAACATTTTTGAGATAAGACAAAATAATTTGTGAATGCTCAAACAAGTTATTGGCCCGAGCAACAAAACTTTGGTGCAGCCAAACAAATTAATGTTAATGCAACAAAATATCATCCAAATAAACGAATTCATTTATTTGTCCTAACGATTACCGTTTAGTCAATTTGGTAAATGAGATTCAAACAAATATTTTGTAAAGCAACTAAAAAGTATGGATAAGCAAATAAATGGTAGCAGTTGTTTGAACAAAATCATTTGGCTCCGGTGATTTAGTTGATTCGTTTACAAGAAATTTTCATGATTTAGTTGAATAAACTAAATCATTTGCTATTTAACAAAAAAATTGTTGGATCCACCAATTTTTCGTCCAACATAATGGAATTAGTTCGATGAACAAATTTTTTTTCTCAGTGTATGAAGTAGTGCAAGTAGTAGGTGTGCAAGTAGAAACTCGGCTTTTTTTTATCAAATTCAACTTTATTGAAAAGATACTTGTTACAAAGATTAATAATCGAAATATTCGCCATCACTATATATGGCCTTTTGCCATTTATCGGGTGTTCATCCAGTAAAACTTGAAGTTCTTCGTCTTCAAATTTTTTTACTGCACCTGGACGTGGATCGTCCTCAAGACTAAAATTTCTATCACGAAATCTTGCAAACCACTTTTTTACTGTTGAATGACTCACAGAATGTTCACCCAAAGTTGAATTAATCAATTCCATAGCTTGAGCAGCATTTTTTTTTTTCATTTTAAAACAGAATAGAATGCAGTGGCTGTTTTCATTTGAAAACAGAATAGAATGTTGCTTATCGACATCCATCTCTTGTAAAATTGATACACACGAAATGACACCTTGTAAATGACTGAAACTTGTGTCATAAAAACAGCAATGACTTAGCTACATATATCCAAAATGACAGGCGAATTGGATGCATGCAAGTATATTTTTTAATGCAATCAACTTCAGAGCCGAGTTTCTACTTGCACACCTATTATTTTAAATAAAGCTAATAAATTAAGAAATTATGTTAAAAAGTATAAAATGGTTAAATTGATTGAAAAATAACCTGCACAGGCTGACGAGATCCTGGTGAAGGTCTCGCCCCCACAATGGCTAAATAGTCCATTAAGCGGGGGCACAAAAATTTCTTTTGTATATCCATGATCCTTGAGGATGATGAATTCGTCACCGATGTTTTACGTCCGCTGGCGACATCTGATCCTTCAGCAGCAGCACTATGTCTTCTTTATTGTCCTCGAACTCTGACATCCCTTCATCCTCGAGACACCCACTACCGGATTCTTCGAGCTGCAAAAATTGTGCAACCTACAGTTTTATGATGGCATTCTCATAAGGTCACGTAGCGTAGGAGTTTTCTTTTAATTTGCCTCTTTCGAGGATCGGTTATATTAAATTTCTAAAAGGTTGGGAATAAAACGGAATGGAAGAGAAACGCGAGGGAGAAAAAGGTGAAAATAAAGAGGAATTAAAGGAAATCCAAGGAGGGGAAATGGAGGAAAAGACAAAAAAGTAAAACCATCGCTTTAAAACCAAAGAATAAAACCTCACAACCGGAAGATTCCATTTCATGTTCGCCATTGGCAATGGTAATAAATTAGCAAAACATGAAATCATATCCAGAAATTCAAGTTCGCAATAATTGTTGCGTTAAATAAAGCAGAAGGCGCAACGTTCCAGACGTCTAGCCAGATAATTATGGCTGAATCAACGAGTCCGTTATTGTTAATCTAATTAAAGCGAGAAAACGTGAAAATTGATGAAGAGCTAATTGAGAGATAAAAGGCGTGATAAACGGTCCGCTGGAGGATTAAACGGACGCCATTGTTTTCGACCTCAACGAGAGAATATTAATTCAGCGCGGTCGTGACCTCATTTGAGGTCCTTCGAGTCGGAAGATGAAATAGACTCAAAAAATTGCATTTTCCGTCACTCTTTTTGTTACTATTTTTTAATTTGCTTTCATAAATACTTCGACCGCGATAAATAAGATCGAAGTTGAACGACCGTTCCATTACATTTTTCCACATTTTCAACAGGGGGTTTCCGTCATTTTAATGTTCGACGCGATAGATAAAGGTTTAAGGTCGATCTCATTAACAACCTCACGTTTTTCATGCATTTTTCTCGATTCACCGGAGGATTGAACGAAAAAAATATTTTTTCACCTCATTGAACGCGTATACGTTTCGCGTGATCGTGACCTTATTAAGGTCGTTCGAATCGAAAACTAAAATACACTCTGGAAATTGCGTTTATTGCTATTATAATTTTTTTCAAAGCGACTTGCAATAGTTTAGGGTCAACTTCATTTTTAACCTAGTATTCCCGTGTATTTTTTTCAAATAGGAAAGAGGCTTGGACAAACCCCATTTTTTTTTTTTACTTCGCTGTTAAAATATTTATTCCGCAAGGTCGTGATCACCTTCGTGATCGGTCGAATTACGAATTAATATACACTTCGGAAGTTGAATTTTTCCGCCATTTTAATTTCTTTTTTTTCATGCGATGAATATTTTTCCATTTGAGGTCGACCTTATTTTCAATGGAGCCTCACTTTTTCCGGATACTTTTTCGAATCTATCCGGAATGAATTGAAAAATGTCGACAAGCATTTTAATTTGATACGCGAAATTAGTAATAGAGATAAAATTGTATAAATTTAAAAAAAAAGAAAAAGCTTTATTACGTGCACAAGTTCGCAGTTTCGAAGATGGACTAAACAGCTCGACTTATCGAACCTCCAGGATCGAGTGAAGGCCGACTAAGAGCGCATGCGGCACTTTCGAAGCCCTTGACTATATCCTGATAACGTACGTATGTGCTTCTTTCTCCCTCGCCCACACAGGCTCCTTTTTTTACGAATACTACGTCTCTATTTTTTTCGTACGTTTTACACGCACTCCCATAATTGTACTATTACTTTTTTACCTCTCATGTTTCGTCATTTCGCGTAACATTTATTTTTCATTGTAAAAGTCGCGGAGAAAGTTTTTTCTAGGTTACCTTATAATACTAAATTCATTTTTTTTAACCCTTCCCTAGCGGATCCGGCAACCCTCAGTGACCGAAGTTTCGGTCGAAAAATGGAATGAATCAACCGAAAAAGGTCGTTTACGGTCGTTTATGGCCAATTAGTAACCGTAAATTTGATCACTGACGGTTGTCGGATCCGCTAGGGTTACCCGGCCAACTCATTCATGTCCAGGCCTATTTGAATTTCTATGAGTACTGTAAAACTCTTATCGCCTTATCTTAGTTAATAGAATAAAAAATACGTTGGACAAGAAAAGTCCACGTTGGCGGGAATAGGACGCCGAAAAAATGATGGCCACGTACGTGTTAAATTATAATTCGCGTACCAAGAACCGCGGTAACGGCTCGACGCTAAATATTAAAAAAAAGCCAACGCGATCTCTGCCGCACTCTTATATACTCGAATATGACGGTTTTCGGGTTTGTCGAAGAAGAAACATTAATTCGCATTGCCATTTTATTATCTTCAATTAATTTCAATTGAATTTCTAATTGCGTAAAAGAATGATTTTACAAGTTTGTAAAAAATTTTCGATACTTTAATCGGGTTAAATAACTAATTATAGCTTCAGTCGTGTAATTAATGAAATAATTTTTGACGTAAGAATCACGTGGTTGATTTCGGGATGACGCAAATTATGAACGACAAACTTTAAAAAGTTCGAACATCCGACAAAATTTATAATGATAAAAATAATATAAAATGTAAGGAATTTATATATTAAGTCGAAAAAATAAAAAATAAGGAAATATTATTAAAAATCTAACATAAAAAAAATCTTGCATGGTTTAAAAAGTGAAGAAACGCTATGTATCGTAAAATATATAAGAGGATTACGAAGGGGCTTTGCGGAAGTAAATACAGTTCCAGACACTTACCGAGCATTGAAAAAAATAAACCTAGAATTCCATAAGCAACGATCGATTCTCGTGCGAACACTTGTGATAATAGAAAAAAAGGCTGGTACAATTGTCAAAAAGCTGTCCCAGACACAAAAACGCAAATGTCATTTGCAGAATTCTTTATTGCCCGTTGGACAAAATTTAGGGTTACAAAATGCTTGAATAAAATTAATAAAAAACTTCGCGAGTGCCTAAAAGTTGCAAAAAAAACGATATTGTGTTTGACATCTTCCGGTCAGAGCGGGAACTAACAATAGCTGATAGCATAAATATATGTATTTACAGAAGTCAAGATTGTACTTTGTAATAAATAAGGTACACGTCGAATCACAACAATTACGATACTTACTTGCGTGCTTTCTGGCACATGTGGCACTCGGGCGCACTTGTAAACGAAAACAAAAAACCGTTGAAAAAAGATATTTAATTAGCGTAAAGGTTTAATCGTTGGCTTCTCAATATCACGTAAACTAAAATGCCACTTCCGGCAGGATAAAAACATCCCCGGAGTCCTGGAGTTTCATATTTAACGAGTGGAACTCTGGGATCGAAATAAAACACGAATTAATTATTTATCCGATGTGCGACAGGGAAAGTGAGGGGGGACTCGCGTCGATAACTCTTAATTGGATATCTTTGATCCATGGGGGGTACGTTTACGTGACGTATTTATTTCGTGGAGGTAAACTGAGATGCAGCTCTCACGTTATCGCGAACGAGTGCGCCCCGTCACTGCGCGACGTCAACTACGAACAGGAAGAGAGGGAGAACGAGGAAGAAGGTGGCAAGGATGGTGGAAGGGGAAACGAAGCAGCATAGAAACGTTCCATAAACGTGTACACACAGGCTTATCAATACGAAATGGGTTGCACGGAGCAGACAGAACTACTACTACAGATCATAATATGCATTTGTTGTACGCCGGGATCCACGCACGCGCCCGCATGAACAAAACTAGCCTAGTTCATTTTTCGTCCGTTAGGGGGCGCTCAAATGAGCCCGTATCGCTGACGTTCGTATTATTTCTACTGGCGGGGCTCAAAGAGGGTTTTCGATATGGCAGGGTCGGTATAGTGGCCTTGCTCCGTTTCTTCCGATCAATAATTGGGAGTGCGGGGAAAGCCCTCCCTCCTCTTCGTTGTTGATTCAACGACCACGGGCGCGATGACGCGGGGCGAGGAAATGTCAACTTCGGGCGCCCTCGACCAAAATCTACCCAACTTCCCCACCATTGACCGCGAACCAAATCTTCGCGGTTTGTTTCTCATAAAGAAAGCGTTGTTTTGTTCTTGAAATTTTCCTGGAATTTAATTTCAAGGTTGTCGGGTGACGCGATTGACCGGAAGTTGCCGGTATTTCGGCGGATTGTTTAGATAGTTGAAAAAAATAATAAGATAAGTAAGTAGAAATGTTTTCACGGTTGTAAAACTTTAATTCTTTCGAGACATTCGTCCCAAGTAAAACATGATAACATGAAACATAAACTTAACCTCTAGTTTTATGACAAATGTTTAACTCAAATGACCTTGAACAATGACATATGACTTTTCCGTTACATTTGCGTACAAATCGTTATGCGTTTAATAAAATGCAGTTTTTCATGTTAGGTTTACATTCGTTTTTATCACAATTTGAACTAACGAGCCGGTGGGTATTTATACGTGGACAACATTTTTTTCTCTTCATTTCTGCACTTTTTTCATAATTTTCTGATCGAAAAAATATATTATGTTCATGTACAACTTTAATATTTTCATTTCATTTATCGTATCGAGGCGATTGTTACAACTACGTTATTCCCAATGGTACATGTTTTAACTCGTCAGTACAGCGATTAATTAAATATAAACATTATTTATTAATATAACATATTAATTAAGGGATGAACGAAAATATGCAAGATCGTCAATTCCATTGTAGCAAATGGACAAAAATATGTAATGATAGATGTCATAGGCCAGGGTGTCCGAAAATTTACGTCCCAAAATAATTGATATCTAATTTTTAGGATCATTTTTGAGACACCCTGTATATGCACACCCTTAAATACAGATTTAATGCGAAAATCGTTGATTCTTCGGCACTGACGCCGTCTTCTTGACGTAAAAAAAAAGAGAACGACGTAAACGGCTATTTCTCTTTAATTGGTCAATATATCATTAACAGTGCGCCAGAGAGAAAAATGTATGAGGACTTTTCGATTCAGAACCATGAGATCCATTCATTGTGTAATTATTAGCCGTCACTTTCTGGACACCCTGTATATGGGCGGTTCTAAAATACAGACTAAATGTGAGAATCGGCCTATTTTTTAAAACTTTCACCCTCCAGATCGTTTTCAAATAATTAATAGAAGAATTGCATGAAGAGCCAGCTCTCAATTCCAATTAGAACACGTGCCTCCTGTGCAGTCTAAACGATAAGCTCTCTGTAATTATTAATTATCTCATTAACGGTACGCCGGAGTGAAAAACGTCTGAGAACTTTTCGGTTCAGATTCACGTGATCTATTGACTAAGTAATGCTTGGCCATCACTTTCCGGACACCCTGTATATGGGCTACTCTAAAATACAGAATAAATGTTAAAATTGACCGATTTTTTATACTGTCGCTCCTCGGGTATATTTCGAATGACTAATAGAAGAATTGTACGCAGAGTTGGCTCCAAATTCCAATTAAAAAACGTGCCTCTAAATTCATTAGTTTAACGCTAATTCATAACAATTTCGTCAGATAAAAAATTATAAAACTTATTGAAAGAGCGTACTGTCGAAATTTGGCAATTATATTTTAATTTTTTTGCTACAAATATTCAGAAGATCGAAGACGGCATTCAATTGCCCAAAATTTGAACTGTGACGAAATTAGTACCTTTGAACATTCTTCAATCAGCCTCTTCGAGGACTTTCAAGACCTGAGTTTCAACATTTTTTTCTCCTTCTTCTTCACTATGAGGCTCACCGAGCAAACTGGAAATTGTTACGATTTACAAACCCTTCCAATACTTTGGAACGCCCTCAAATACTATGTACAGTTTTTGTTTTATTTTTTTTTTACGACAGGAACTTTTTTGTCGATGAATCCATGCATTTATCCTTATTTCTCGTGTACCAAATCGTCCGAGGTTTTACGATATCAGAGCTCGAGCGACGCGTCCGAACCACGGTGATGAAGTTCCTCGTCTAACAGGGGTTCTTGTTCCACCACCATGCGAACTGCGAACAAAACTATTTTTCATGCATTCCAAAGTATACGAGGATTTTTTTAAAGCGTTATCAAAACCTCGTAACAATTATCGCAAGGGTTACAAAAAACCAAATATTGAACAATAATTACGTTCGAATTGTAAACGAAAAAAAACGAACAATTATTTTTCTACTGACAAAAAATTCGATCTAAATTACTACCAGATATTTCGTACGATTATTCGATGAAATGAGAAAAATTCTTTTGAATTTTTTTTCTTTTTTTTTGAGGGCGAGCAACACTAATTTACATTTTTTGCTCATGATAACAACAGTACCACAAAATAAAAATGCTGAACTATAACTTGACAAAAAACACGTAAAATCAAGAATGAAAAATGAGAAACCTCAAAAAACATTTAATTTCTGAACGAACAAATATACACAAACGATTAAGAATCACGTGAACAAACAGCAAAGTTCGAACAGCATGCGGATCACAGAATGTTTTGGACCTACCTAAAAATAGAGGTAGAGTTTTTTTTAAAGCTTCTTTCGACTTTGGCGAACATATTTCTTGGCGAATATTGTCTTTGAGCTAACGAGACTTTTTGAAACAAAAAATCAAATGGGTTTCGGTTTTTGTAAAGTTCGTACAAAAAAAAAGAATGATTAAATGTGAATGTAAAAAGCCTAGATAAAAATTAATTGGAAAAGTCCTTGATAAATAGTGAATTTTTAATTCGAATATAAAATCTGTTTCAAGGACGAAACGTTTTAAAGTTAAAAAAAATTATGTTTTTGAAAGTATACAAAAATAAAGAAATTTAAATTATTATTTGCCAAAAATTTCGGATCAGTGATTTGAACGATATTTTGTGTGAGTAATTAGCTCAGGTCGGTCGGAAAAAAAGATTTATAGTCGATTATTGAAAAATGTAACTTTGAATTCAATTCATACGAAAATCGAGAGCGAAGAGAACGAAGAAAATGTCGAAAAATTGAAAAAAAAAATAGAAGCCGAGGAAAAGAAGTAAGAAAAGAGCAATTATAAGCGGTAAAATTAATGTTTTTTCGCAATTTATCTCAGTGTAGTTAGTTTTCATTTTTACAAAATGGAAAAAAAAACGAAAAAAATGAAATCGTCCGATCAAAGATTTCGAATTAAAGATTTCAATATTTGTAGATCTTGATTAAAAAATTCTACAGTATAAAAAAGTAAAAAAAGTACAGTATAAAAAAATAAAAAATCATCCTTGGTCGATAAATTGACGACAAAAGGTACGGTTTTCGGTCTCGTTGATTTCGATAAACGTAAAAATATTAGATTTTCAATGAAACAACAAAAATGCATCGACATTGAGACAAACTTTGGACAAACAAAAAATGCACATAATTTCAGCCGAGTTTTATAAACAAAAATTCCATAACAAAATCCCAAACGATATCCGAACGATTTTTAAACTTAAAAATTCCATGACAAAAACAAAAATTTGGATTCAAGAACGCTGAATACCTGTAAAGAAAATCTTTTCTTTAAACATGCAGGAGAATGTGACTCAGTTGCACTGACCACCACGAAATAGAATAGTCTCTAGAGTAGCCATGTTTTTTTTATTAAGGGGGTTTAATTATTGGACTTAAGGAAGGACTTTCGTGTAATTATTGGACTTAAAGAAGCAATAAATAAAAGCCGCAAATTTGAAATCCATTATTATTGTGTAGCTATCGAAATCAGCGAAGCCGAAAAATTGCAAAAAAAATACCTTCAACACTTTTATTATCAAAATATCGATACAGGGATAACATGAATTTTCTTGAGGGATCGATACAAACGAGCCCCGGCTCGATCTGAATCGTTTTAAAACGTTAAATCGATGTCCTGCATTGGAAAAGAAAAAAACAAACAAAAAATAATAATCCCGAGTACTACGCCCACGGTAGTAAAAAAAGGAAAATAAATTTCCGTGGTAGAGAAAATTCCATTCAGACGGCAAACGTGAAAAAAATCAGCACACGCACACACACACACACACACACACACACACACACACACACACACACACACACACACACACACACGCCACACATGTTAATAAAATTCTGCGGCAACTAAAAAAAAACCCTCGTAATTTCTGACGCCATGAAAAATTCATTTTGTCACCGTATTTTTCTTTCGTAGTTTCTATTTTCCGAAAATATATAACAAAATTAGTCGTTTTCAATTTTTGCCACGTATTATTATTTTCGACTGTTCTTTTCTTTCTATTTCATTTCCATATCAATAGTAGGTTTACTTCGTACCTAATGAAGTTCGTTCATTTCAAACAATTTTTAATCTTACGAGATCGCCAATAAATAATAAAAGCATTAGGGACGGGGGGGGGGGGGCGAGAGGGTGGTCGACAAAAATATGATAATGAAAATGAATTGCATGGGTGTAGGTATTGTATTTACACAATCGTAATGATCATCTATTTCGCGGGCTTTTTTTCGATTTTTGTTTCTTGCTTTTGTCTTTTCTTTACTAAATCTCTCCTGTCCTACTTTATTCCATGTCATTTTACCCCCTTATTTAGTTCGATTTCACACGGGGATTCGTTTTTGGCTTTATATGGCTTGCAGCGGTGCCATTTTTTTTTTTTTGTCATTTTAACAGTCTCGTGACGAGTTGGTGACAAAGAATAGAAGAATAAGAAGGAAAAAAAAGAGAAAGAGAGAGAGAGAGAGTGCAAGAGAGGAACGAATACAGAAGAAATTGACTCGGACATGAGACTCGTTATCACAAAACTTGTGAGATCTCTCAGTGATGTTGCTTTTTCAACAACCTCGTACGCTGTGACCTATTTGTAGTACCATTTTTCTCGTTATTGCTCGAATGGCCACGATCCCCGGGCGGCGGTATCCTGAACAGCATTATCTTCATGTGATCGCAAATTTCGAGACAGACCTGCGTACTGTATCGTAGAAAGTCTAGCGTCACCCAAATCTGGAAAAAAAACCAACGAAAAAGAAATATCAGTTTATAAAAAATATGAAATTATAAAATAAAATGCATTCAATTTTTTTTAGGATTGAAATTTTTTTCGTTTAACATAATATTTGCTGATTTATATAATTTTTTGAGAATTTATAGCGTTTTGCTACCTCGGTGAAAATTTAAAATCGTCGAGGCTTTTTCGAAATATAATAAATACTTTGGGTGAGTGTTTCTATTATCTAAAAGCTGAGACACAGCTACAAAAACCGCACCGGCGAACAGTATTTCCCGTTCAGAACGAGAGAATTCTTTTTCGGTTTTGGGTTTTCGCGTTCCGAACATGCACTTCGGTGCAACGGTCCTTGAAGTTGTTTCTCAGCATTTACACAATTGATATATCCACCCAAAGTATTATCCTAGTTGGAAAAAGCCTCATCGACTTGAAAGCTTTACCAAAGTTTTCTTTAAATTAAAAAAAATTTAGGCAATCTATTGCCAATTTAAAAATATAAAGTTTCTCTAATAGAGATAAAATTTTCCACGAAATTGGCCCAATATTTTTATTAATGTTTTGATTCCATACATCGACATTTATATTGATTAGTTTTTATTGCCATTGATTTTTGAAATCTGATTTTTTTTTTAGTTATGCGATTAATAAATGGAAATTTGTTGAAATTATTTTTGAAAATACAATTTTTCACGCGACACACGCTGTTATAATGACGGAGGGGGGTTTTTTTTTTTACTTACGAGGCACAGCCACAGTACGTAGTATTCTTTAATGAAGAAATTGAAGTATTGGTTCAAGAATAACATGGCCGGACCAATGAGGGCACTGTCGAGATATTGCATCTCGTTTTTAGTCATGTGAGCAACCTGAAAAATTAAACGTAATAAAAATAATGTAAAAAAGTAAAAAAAATAAATTTTAGGTCGTGGAAAAAATAGAAATAAATAAAAATTAAATTAAAACATTTTATAACATTTTTTTAGTCGAAACGGATTGTTATTTAAGTGTCAAGATTATTTATTTATTAAAAAGGAGAATAAAATAGAGATGACTACTCACAACAAGGCGATTCGTAACTTTAGCAGCGACCATCCCAAACGCGAGTATATACAATGCGGGATGATTTTCATAAACGTGCTCGGCACTTTTTCTATAAATAATGAACGCTGGCACGACGACAAAACTAAATGGTATAATGGGTGAAATTACGGACGTTCCCTGGAATTGAAAGAAAAAAAACAATTATGCAGTGATCAATTCACATTGGATCAACTACGATTTGCTTTAACGCAATATTTATTGATATATTGGAAATCGAATTGCAATGGCCTTGTTTCGATTGAGTGTTAAAACAATTTTCAAGGAAATTTCATCATAATAATTGAAAAATGGCGTTTCAACAATTTCATTAATATTGTTCAATTCTCTTCACTATTATTCAAATTTGAATGTATTTTTGTATTTAATGAAAATTGTTTTAGTACACTCCCATCGTAAATTTGATTGGAAACATTTTTGAAAATAATAAACAATTTATTTTATTTTCTTTCCATACGGCTTATAATTATTTCATGCAACATCAAAGCTCAATATGCATTTTTAAAGCTCTAAATTCCACATTTCCAAAATGCAATTCTGCTTCGTAAATTATAACGACAATTATGTACACATGCTGCGAAAATATCTCGAATTCGACTAAGGTCTAGATAAAGGAGCAACAGAAATTTACAAAATTTTGTTTCCGAGTAAAAGAAATGACTTACTACAACATTTTCATAATACCTGTTCGTGTATCAAACATCAAAATATATTCGATTGCAAAAAGAAAGAACCATATCAGACTCAATGTTCATGCATACGAATAATTCGTGGAATTTCGAGAATTTTCAGCACCATACTAAAAAAAAAATACAATTCGAACCGCCGAACAAGTGTAAACTACCAGCTGAAAGCATGCGAAATTGTTTAATTAAAACTCCAACGAACAATGAAATATGTTAATTAGTGATGAAAGCGAGAAAAGTTTCGGTCGATGGGAGGAATGTTGATGTTTCAAGAAAATTAGGAACGAGTTTATGTATTTTTTTTAAGGAGGCAAAAAATAACTGAATGTTCGATGAGGAAAATGGATCGATATCTTAAGTGTGACACCCGACAGCGTTACGTGAACAAGAGTGAGTCAGCGTATGAACGAGGACGTAAGTAACATTAAACGAAACATAACTAATAATGAAGTCGCTTGAAAAGTTTTTTGTTAAATAAATTATTTTAGGAAATCGTTTAAGTTTACAAAATAATATTAGAGGGAATAAAATCTAACAATGGAAAGAGTGGGCCTAGGAAAAATTTGTGTCTGACTGGATCGTATGTCATGCAAGATTTAGGCTCGCGTAGTTGCAAGTGAAATCTCCCGGTCCCTTGAAAAAAAAAAAAAAAATTTACCTATTTATGAATTACCGCTTCATTTTTCAATATTATTTTTTGTTTTTCCACAAATAGTTAAATTTTCTTTCGAGCCTGCCCTAATTTTTTTCCACATGAAAGCATAGAAAAAAAAAACAATTTTAAAGAGACGAAAATTGATTGAACTATCCGATCGATCCCTACGCATTTTTCCTCGATTTACATCCTTACGTGATATGAACTTTTTTTAAACTTAATCCTTTCGGCAGCAAGCCCACCATATGGCGAGTAAAACAAAAATGTTTTCAAAATCATGTAAAATCGTTTCTAAATTAAATCTCGTGGTTTTTTAAAAATTGTTTATAGACGCTTCGATGCCTTAATAAGTTGACACAGTGCAGGCAATCATCAGCCATCAAAATTTTATTTTTAATGCGGGTAACAAATGTATTCGAATTTATTTCTCATGGACTTTTGAAAGAGCTTTTGATGATTCTTCGCGAAGAATATAGCGTGGCGGATAGCCGCAGAGTATATTTCAACGCTCCAACACTTTATAACGTTTTCTCTTATATTTTTATAAATTACTATATTTTTTCATATTTTTCTTTAACCCTAACTACACACTATAACTATTAATACCTTACTTAGACACTATCGGTCTATTGGACCGACGACTTTTATTGCTCTATAACATTGTAACAAATGCGTCTATTGAGGTTTAATTGTAGGGAAATTGAAACGCCAGATTCCGAACAATCCGAAGAAGCAAACAGTAAAGCCAAAAAGTCATTTAATATAAAGTTATAACATTTATGAAAAGGCGTGTGGTAAAAAAAAGGTGAAAATGTAGGATAGCTGTTGGTCCATTGGCCCCCGTAGTGTGTAGCTAGGGTTAAATGTAACTTTTTTGGTTTTAAAAGTAAATTTAGGTTAGTTTGAAAGTTTATAACGAAAATAAATTGGTCACGCTGCTGAAAGGGTTAAGCAGTCTCAAGTTTTTGAGAAATTTAGAACTGAATAAATCGAAACATTGTAAAGTTATAGAAAAAAAACTTTTTGTTTGTGTGTGGATTTACAGTATGTTCATTAAGGTGCACATACGTCGAAAAATAATCTTCAGCCTAACTTCTCATACAAAAGAGTATATGAAAAAATATACTTGTCATTGTTTTCAGGGCTCGATATTCTAGGTATTAATTTTCAGCACGTTTAATATCATGTTTACGCTCATATATTAATAAGCAAATTAAATAGCGAAATAATAAGACAGGAAATAATTGGAGTAAAAAATAAAATATACGGAAACGAAGAACAATAATAATTGTATGGAAATTAAAAAAAAAACTCATGAAAAATTAACACATATCGATCAATGAAAAGAAGAAAAAAATAATTCGTCCACATGAATATTAATTTGCCTTCCTCGCGTGTTTTTATTCAAATTCATGAATTTTTTTACGTTGCACAATTTTTATTTTTGTAAATTTTTATGACTCGCAGTAAAGCTTTGTTATCTTTACAGTTCATTTTTTAACTTAAATTAAAAAAATTATTGTTTAGTAAGTTAAGGACGAAAATCTGTGGAGCGGAAGGAGTGGGGGGAGGGAGACCTGTGAATGGGTGCTTTACATAACGAGCCTACGATCTTTAGAGCTGACTTACGGCCACGGTGGAGCCATTTTTTCCTACACCACCGGCGAGAATGACGGACATACTGCTTTGGGCGAGTAAAGCCGCGATTCCTACGGCTCCCCATAACGGAAACACCTTCACCTCGGTGCCAGTATAAGGCACCTAAACATGTAAAAGTCCAACATTCCAAACACAGACTTTGTTAGTCACATTAGCAGAAGTTAACATTTTTCACTTCTCTTTTTTCCATTAATTCTTTTTTCTTTAATTTTGTAAACTCCATTTATGTTTTTATCCAACATTGCAACGACATTCAATTTTTTTTCAATTATCTTTGATTTATTTTTTATTATTTTAATTAACAAAAATGCGATTTTAATTTTTTATTTCAAATGAAAAATATTTGAAAAACGTATATTAAGTTTTTTCTCGTTCACACGCCATCGTACCTTTCAAACACCGTGAGAAATCAAACGTTTAAATCCCAGTGACGTAAAAGCGGTGCAGAGTGCAAATTTGCAAAATATTAAAGTTTTTTCTTTTCTGTTCGAAGCTCGTAGTGGCAAACTTGAAAGTTGAGGGAGCTTTTTGTTTTTCGAAAGTTTCTATATGAAAAACATTAATGTGTGACAAATGGATAATTACTTTTTGTTTATTCTTGTACTTAAAAATATTTGCATACGTCAAAAAAAAAAAATAAAAAAAATAAAAAAAAAAACATAATTTACGAACTATTTTTTGTTTGCATTCAAGATAAATTTTAATTTCTCGTCGACTTTTGATTTTTCACCCTGAATTGACAGTTTCGAAATGCGAGTATGGAACGAGGGGGACGGTTCATTTTTTCGCTAAGCAGCCTATTTAAGGGTGACAAAAAGGTTAGAATGAAGAAAATATCCCTTACGCATTTTTTAAATCGTGAGTCGACATTAAGGAGGCTCCAAATTCGTTGCATCGTTTTTTTTTACTGTTAATTAACGAGCCCCATAAATAGCGAGAAAATTTCGACCCAGGATGTTTTTTGGTTAATTCTTTGGGAGATCAACGAAAATTGCGCAAGATTGTGTAACAAATCGAAGATTTTTTAGTCACGAGAAGAGAATATTCTTCGAAGCCTGCTCCTAGCGAAAAAAGGTCGAAATTTCAGGAGTTCGGACGAAATTTTGGGACCGGATGAATTATTTGCAAGAGGAATAAAGAATTCGAGAAACTATAGCACCTAATTCCCGAAGGCCTTTGGAAAAATAAAGCCACAGTTTGGAAAAGCAAAAATCAGAAAAAAAATATCTAACATAGTTATCAAGAATTTTCACGCGCATAGTATCGCCCACAATCGTTTATTCTCACTCTTAAAATTAAATTCTACAACTTCGTGAAAAAGAAATTGTAATTAAATTCAATTAAAAAAAAAAGCTCATCTACGCAGAAAAGAATTGAGTGAAAAGAAATCTAGAATGTTTGTTTCATAAAGAATAAACAAAAACGAATTCTAAATTTATTTTACTAAGAATAAATAAGAAAAGTATAGAAATTTTCATCTTCCAACATTTTTTGAATAGCATGTACACCATCAATTCATTTTTTTCTGTCAATAAACCAGTTATAAAAAAGAGTTGTTTTACGAGAAAACGTTGGATGCTCAAAATACGAAGAGAATTTAAAAAAAATACAAAAAGAAGAAGAGAGAGGGGGGGGAGAGAGAGGGAGGGGGGAGGGAGGGAGGGAGGGAGGGAGAGATGCGAAAAAAGTCGTACGACTTGAAATAATTTGGAAACGCAAGTACAAAATAAATACGAGAAAGAGAATCGACGATCAAAGCCAATGCATTTCCATGCACTCGACCTTGTTTTTCCATCATTTTTTGTTTTCCACCATTTTTTTCGACCGACTTAATGGGCGTAAATTTTTTTAACATCTTTTGTCTTTTTAATGTGACTTACTGCAATAGTAGAACCATTCTTTCCGATTCCACCGGAAGCAAATGATTTACAGAATTCAAGGAACACATGAATGAAGCCTGCATAAAAAATAGCTGCAAGGCAGTTAGATACGGTGCCGAGGCCAGGGACCTAAACAGATGTACACATAATCCTTGATGGTTAAAATCCGTTGAAAAATATAAACAAAAAAAGCATTTTTTTTTGTTACACGAAAATAGGTAGTAAATTTTTTCGTTACGAATCATAAGGAACGAGCGTTGAACTAACAATTCACAGACCTGAAGGATTATCGAAAGTTGAAAACAAATTTTTTAGGGCCTAGAAATGTTCGAGGGCTAGAAAAAGTACCTTCAATATTGACCTATTAAACGTTGATAGTTGAATAATCATTTTTTAAAATCCTAAACAATATCCTAAACAGTCCTAACAATATATGCAACAATCATTCCAACTGCCTAATTTTCATTACAAAAAAACAAGATACAAATTGTATTTTATTTCTGTAGTTAGATTTCAAAGAGGAGTAGTAGTAGGGTAAAGTTCGAAAATTTCGTGCAGCTATTGAGCGAAAGAACGAACATTTGTACATACCAGAATATCAACAAAAAAAAAACTATCAACAATAACAGTATGTGCAAATGTATACTTGTTCCAATAATATTTATATTATCTTTATCACAAATATTATTCGCGAATAAACCCGAACAAGAAGAAGAAATAGAAATTGTTTTCGTTTAAATGAAATCCTTCAGTACACTGCCTCGAGGCGTTATTTTTGGTTGGAGAATGGGCTAAGAAAGGAATGAATACGATAAACTCAAAGAGATCGGTGGGCGAAAAAGCAAAGGACGAAGAGAGGAGGCAAAGGACGAGTCTAAAAAGGCGAAAAATAGAAATAAAATAAAAAATAAATGCGTGACATCTATTTCGTTTCGTCGGTCGTTGATGAACGAGTTGGAGTGAATTAAAAAAAAAAAGGAAAAAAGGCAGTCAAATCTGTTTTGTTTTTTCAATTTACGTAAAGTAAAAGTAAATATATATATATAAACATATATATATATAGTATATAAGTGAGTTTCTCAGCACCGCTCCTGATCCATGCCATGCCGATCCCATATTCGATAGCATATCTCCAAAATCCAATGTTTTTCTCTCTTCTAATAATGCAATCAATTTTTTTTCTTTTTTAATCTTTTTAAACTAATAAAAAAGTCTATCGTGATGAGCCTCGGTTTTTTGGAGGAACTTACAGCGACTGTCGAACCGTTTTTGCCCACTCCTCCGGTGAATATCACCGTAAACATCGCATATAAGCTTGTCAACGCGCACACCACCGTCATAACGCCTATCAAATATTTTAACTCAAAACCCTCTATCAACGGTATCTGCAAGAAATTATTCAGTTACACTCGCACGACACTTATTCTTGAATTTTGGGTAAACAAAAAAGAAAAATTTTATGTTACACATTATTTTGACAATTTGAAAGAAAACGTAATTTTATTTTTTAGATTATTTTGAGAATTTGTAGACAAACAACATTTTCTTTTTCACATTATTCTGATAATTTGGAGGAAAACGGAATTCTATTTTTCCGATTATTTTGAAAATTTGGAGGAGAAGAAAAATTCGTTTTCTGACTATTGTGAGAGTTTAGTCTACGTTTTCAACTAAGGTGAGAAATACTTTTGAAGCCTTTAAAAATTTGAAATTTTTATTTTTCCATCAAATATTAGTATAATATCTTGAGAATATGGTTGCAAAATTTTAACGCGAAATTCAAAGTACTTTTGATACATTCGAGCGTAGAAACGTGAAACTTTTAGTGCTGGAGCACGCTGCGAAGATTTCAGCGAATCAAATTCCTCAGAGCTGTGCTTTCGAAAATGGCGTGAGCGATAACTCGAAAAATGTTTGATCGATCCCCTTGAAATTTTGCACACATCTCAATAACAATAGTACCTAGTACTTGAACCTACAAGATTGAACAAATGATTGAAGAGCAGTATTTTTCTATTGCAAAATAACGCGAAAGTTTTGGTATAAAATTCGAACTCTGTTTTTAAAAGCGTGCCATTTTATGATTTTCAACTTTTTGTAATTTTTTGTGGTTCGAGCACATCATATGAATGTTTACAATGAAGAAAAAATTGTAAACATTAATATCATATTATTAAAAAAAAAAAATACGCTACAATAATAAAAACTAATAATGAAAAACATCTAAATTTTCCGAACGAATAAACAAAACGTGATGTGTTTTAAAAAAATAATAAGAATTCCGGTATTTTTGTTGATCCAAAGGTATTTCTCTCCTGAATATTTGTTGATCACTATTTACTTGTTTACTTGTTTTTGCTGGGCGGTAATAAATTGTTGTTATCTTACGAAGAATAAAAAAAAAAAGAAAACATGAACAACGTTATTTTGTATTTTCGTAATTCAATTAATTTCGATATTTTGCAGATTCATTTGATCGACTGTAATGCTTACAGTCAATTCATAGTCAAAAGGAAAAAAATAATCAAGTTAGCGAAAAAGAACGCGACCGGCCTATTTCTGATAATTTTTTTTTTTTTAGACGAATGTGTCAGCAGTGCGAAATGCAAAATTCGCACAGTGCGCAAACGTGCATATACGTCATACATATGTGCTATAATATTCAAGTTAGATAAGCTCGAAAAATTATTTCTAACGAGACTAATTATGGTTTCTAATGACATCCTAAATTAAGCAATTATACTTTATTTATATCATAATATTTTCGTTTTTTTAGCAGTAATGAAATATTGGCTGCTAACTTCGAAGCGAAGAACATTATTTCACGAATAATGTCCTCGACGTGAATGAGTAAATGAATAAATAAACGGTATGGAATTTTATACGTATTTTTGGAGTGTTATTAGTACGAATATTCAAAAGTGTAATAAACAAGTTTTCAAAAAATGTAAAAAAACGTATTTGAAAAAAAATTAGATACAACCTCCATCATCCAGACTGTGGGACCGAAGATGGCAGATATCAAATGAATCGTGATTATCGTGAACTGGGCCTCGGTGACATCGATCTTCCCGAATTTCAACGATCCTGTATGGAAGTTCAAAAATTCGCTTTCAATTCACGTTAAATTGTAATTTTAGGTACAAAATTGTATAAAAATGTGAAAATAACGTCAAAATACGTTTGTCAAAAAAATACAAAAATAATAAGAGTAGTAACGTTCAAGTGTTCCAGCACTTTTTTTCTATCAGAGGTGTGCAATAATTTTGTTCTCTTTTCAATATTAATCTTTACCCGGTTAACGAGGGTCATTTGTGTCCAAACTTATTTCAATTTCTGTGAGTACAGTAAAAGTTGTCACCCCACCTTAATTGACACCCAGCCTAAAAAAAGTTTGATTAGAAAAGGAATCTTTGAGCGAAAGGTCTTGTATCAGCGTACTATTATTCTCGTGTAACCTCGTAGCTAAAATCCCCAACGGACACCAGTCACCCACGTTATCCGGGATCGTAATGCTTTTTGCCGGCAAAAAATTTGAATGAATTTTCAACAACTTTTATTAAAATGTTATTTAATGTTTTGCTAAAATGTTTGTTTGTTTCTTCGTTTTTTTTACCTCGATAATATAATGAAAATAAAAATGGAAATAAAAAATTCAATAAATAATTCCTTTGACGTTTCGAGTATTTCTGCTAAGCTCAACGTCCATTATATTATTCTCTTATGCATTTGAGGATACTTTTTCACTTGTCCCCTTTCAAATTTTCTAATTATTTTCGATACACGAATTTTTAATTCGAAAAACTACGCTTTAATTCTTAATTAATCTTTTAATTTTACGAATAAATTTGAAAAAAAAATGTATTTTTCATGATCGAAGTAATGTATCTGACATTGAATCGATATGGCTTATTTTGTTCTGCATCCCTCGTCGTTTATCTTGCATTTGTTTTTACAAATTAAACATATTATAGAGAATGATTTTAGTATATTGGAACAAATTAGCTACGTTAATTTTTCAAGGTTTTTCCTGACAAGCTAATTCGACGAAAAACGCGTTGGACCAGAATAACTCACGTCAACCAGCTTAGGGTGCCAAAAAAATTTGAATTGTATAAGGGTTAATAACACACTATCAAGTGACGAAGGCCTCACAAGAAAAAGACACGTTTGAATGCTAATTCAAAGACGGTAACGTTTTCTCACCTGAGACGTAGCTCTGCCAGTGGGCGCAATAGAACAATGTCATTGCGCAAAAACATTGGAAAAACATCCACGTTGGATAGAAACCCAATTGAACTGCGATGCAGGCCGAGAGGGCCACGAAAACTGCAAAAATTCATTTTTCATATAACTTTTTTTAAATCTGTTGAAAAGAAAAAATTACGAAGATATTACTGTTTAAAAGAGAAAAAGGTTAATTGACAGTAACGGGATAATTGAACACGTGAAAAGATTAATTAAGAGTAAAAAAATTAATGAAAAAAAAATATTGTTACGTTTATTTTTTACATTTTTTTCCCCCTCTTGAATCATTATTTTTTCTTTATACCATTTTTTTAAACTTTGAACACAAAATGAACATGCATATGACTATAATTAAAATATTGTTTCAATATATTTTTTCAGAGTACTCATTTTTTGGAGTAAAAATGGAGCAAAAATTGTCAAATCAAATGTTTATTGCCCAGTGAAACCACCTCGTGTGTTGTTAATTCCCGATTATCGAAAGGTAAAATATGTATCGAAAGGAGCAAAGGAGGGCGGGGGGAGGGGGGTAATAGGCTCGTACCGGTGTTTTAATGAATTTACTCAGCAAGCGCTTCTCAATGCTTGGCGATATGTACTATCGATTGTTTCTCGTTATCGCTTTTGTTTTCACAATACGATAGCACAAGGAATGTCTCATTTGTCAATAGCGCCAATAAAAATCAAGCCGAGGCTGACTTATCCTTGAATGCCAATTTCAAGTGAAAAATTTACATTCCCATATCAATCATTCAATCGATTGCAAATTCAATTGATTGATTGATCATAATTAGAAGACACATAATTAACCCTTCCTATACTTGGGGCATAGAATATCCCAGACGAAGTTTGAGTCCAAATTTGAACACCTGATCTTTTGGAAATTCAATATTTTTCCTTATATGTTATTATAATTTTTTTCATAAATGAATTCTTTTGTCTAATTAAGGCGATCTAGCAGTCGTTCAATCGGAAAAATCCTCCGGCACGTTACACCCTTTGCATCAGAGAATAAGGTGTAACTTTTATTTTTCTCAAAATATCAAGCATCTCTGAGAAAAATGTGAATCTGCATTTCAGTTGTCTCTCACGCACTCAAACAACTGATAGAGCACTTTAAGAAATACTTGAAAATGAGACACACATTTTTTCAAGCCTTAATATTCACTACTTTTAGCTTGGAAACATTTGAAGGGCACTGGGATAGTCTGGACCCTGTACAGTCTTTATGTTTCTACAGGGAAGTATGCACTTTAATGATTAACTTCGTTCCATTTAATAAGGATTAATTACAAATATATTTTTGTCAATAATTTTATTCCATAAAAATTTCAGAACTTAGCGTTTCGCAAAAATTCTGAAAAAATTCAGCCATCTATAAGACGTTACAAACATCGATGTGCGATAATAAAATTATGAAAGAATTATTGATAAATCGCTCAAAGGTATAATTATTCAACAAATAATCAGACGATTTTTTGTTTTGTCGTATGAATTTAATTTAATAATTGTCTACAATATTTAAGACTTTTTTCTTTTTCGAAATTCCTCTTTTCGACTTTTTCTGAAGGCGGCAGGTAAGATACTGTTCATTCAATGCCTTAAGTTTTGTATATATGATGTTGAATCTTTTTACAAAAACATTTGCAAAATTCGTGATTTTTTATTAAACTTTCAAAAGCTTATGGAAGAATATAAAAAAGGGAATACTCTAAAAAAATTCATATGCATTTCGACACATGACCAAATTCATTTCACATAATGAAAAAACAGTTGTTTTATTATCTGTCAAAGAATATTTAGTTTAAACAATATTCTTGTAACTTATTTTAGAATTATTATTATTAAAAAATCAGTGGTGTAGAGTATGAAGATGGCTGAATCCTTTCAGGTATTTGTCAAATTGTGAAGTTCCAAAATACTGATCCGGTTAAATTTTTTATTGAGAAACGTGTATTTATTAATTATTATCCTTGTATAACGGGGTAAACCGTGCCGATCTATCAAAAAATCATTAAATAATGCGTTTATATAATTCTTTCAAAGTTTTGTAAGTGACCCTAAAAAAAATCGAACTGAATCCAAGATACATAATCGATAATTGATTATTGAGAATTAAATTTTGATTCATTATCATATATTCGTCGTTAAATCATGATTCATTGAAACATTAACAAAAAATTAATAACTTCTTCGCATCAATAAAATTATATCATAATCAATACGATGAAACTGTTTTTTAAAGAATTAGTGGAAATTCTAATTGTTGCTGAACAATGGCCATAAAATTGAATAAAAAAGGGGAAAAGGCTGATAAATTTTTGGAAATCTAAGAATATTGTTTACCTGTCGATATGGAATCACATCCATGATCAAACAATTCTCCCAGCGGTGATGAAGTTCCTGTTCTCCTTGCTTGTTTTCCATCTATGGAATCCAAGCTTTGGTAAATGAAGAGACCAAGAGCGCACAAAAAACACGCCCATCTTGGTGCCTAATTCATAAATTAAAAACCATCAAAAATACATCGTCGTTAATTACAATAAAAAAAAAAAAGAAATTAATTTTACATAAATTTTTAAATTGTATCGTCCAGTGAAAATGAGAAATAAATATAAAAATAATAATCAGTCCTATGAAATTTAAAAAAAAAATCAATCAAGAAAATTAGGAAAATGTAAAAAATCACAATCTTGACCTTGGAGGAAAAATTCAAGGGCGTATAAAAACTGTGAAAGGTCGTCATGGGTGAGAAAATATGTTAAGGACATTTTCTTAAAAATAATAAATAAACTATTTGGACGAATCAATGATTTTTATACTTTTTGTTTGCACGTATGAGAAAGATCAAAGAAAAAGCCATTTCCAACGGAGGAGAAATCGGATGAATATCAAAACGACAGTTTTCACGAAATTTAAAACCTTCATTACATCAGCATTTTGCAAACGGATAGAAAAATTGGCATTAGAAATAAATAAAAAAGATAAAAAAAGAACAAATAAAAGGAAATAAAAATATTTTATCTTTCAATAGTTGCTGAACTAGAAATGCATGAATTTGTATTAATTTGGAGAAATAGGAAGGGAGACCAGAAAAAAAAATGATAGAAGGAGGCATTGGTATGAATACATAAATAATAAGGCAATGAGTAAGTAAATAAACATGAGAGAAAGAAGAGAAAGAGGAGGAAGCAGGAAGTAGAATAAAAAGTCATAGGTTATGTTACTTCAGCTTTGGCGTCGGGACTGTACCAAACGAGGATTAACGTCGTGGCGATATTGATGATGAGGCCGAGGATCGTAATGAGATTGGGCGCGAGCCAAAGTGGGACTTTGCTAACAAGCCAGTCCCACCAGGGTTGCAAAAGGCTGTCGAGAATGCTCGCGCTCGAACAGCTGTACTTGTGCTCGGACAATCTCTTCAACTGGCCCGGCGACAATATTTTTTCCTTATAAAACAGCATACTCGATGTATTTGTATTTTCGATTAAATCCCAATGTTTCTGTTGCTCTCTCCTTATTTTATTTTTTATTTTTAATCACGTTTACGATGTGTCACACCACAAACCACGCGATCGCTTCAATTCGTCGTTGTCACTAATCTCAGCGTATCGCGTAATTTTCTTAAACTAAACATATCACACGAGATACACCAGATAATTATATTTTAACAAAAAAAGGAGTATTGCTCCGCGTTAACGTGATAGGTACCGAGCCGCTACTCCGCTGCTGCGTGTCTGCGTGCCCCTCGTTCCCGGCCGTTTGCCTGAATTTGCCAATGCCAACGTCACGCACGGGGAAAAGAGACAGATCACTGATAATTCAGTGCAAGGGGACTAGAGAGAAGGAGTGGGACACAACATAGGAAAATAAGTGGTGGGGGCGTTCTCAAAATCCCGTCCTGAATTAGTTTTCCGCTCTGCCACCAGTATCGCATGGGCTGGAAAGATCGTAACTATAGTAATAAAATTAGTCCGAATGATGAAAGTGACCGTTCTTTCACGCTTGCGCACTCTGATCTCAATATATGTATAACTATGATCTTTCCGATCACAGCGCCGCCCGTTCAGGCTAGGATTCCGTGTACATTTCTAAAGCACGCTGTGTCCACTCCTCTCTAATCTCCCTGGTTCAGTGAGACTAGATTGTCGCACCGATTGTACTGACCAATCACGGCGCGGCGCTGTACAAGCGACCGCTTCAACATTTCAAAATCGAATTTCTCCAATACTACTCGACCCGGCGAAATCAAAAAAAAAAAAATAGCATACGCAACAAAATGGCACGAATATTCTACGTACTTTTTTTTTTATATCGATCAGATCTGCCGTTTTGACGAAATTTAAATTGAGAGCTTACATCTTTCGAAGTGGCTTGGTCGAAACAAACTTATTGCCTCGTCTTCTATGGGAGCTTTCCAACAAGTCGACACAGTGTGACACTGTGTCGACACTGCGAGAGGTGCTTGTTGGAACGCTTTTTTAGTTTCTGGCAACCATCAGATGTCAGGCAGCTCGCAATTTCACTAGGTTCCTAACAACGAGTTCCTAACCTTAATGTAATCGACAACATTTTCATCATGGCGAGATGATTATTTTTTCATATTTTTATTTTTATTGGATAAGCCGTGTTATAATTTATAAAAAGGTTTGTTGTAAACTTGACATAAATATTTTGTAGGACGACTTAGATGTAAGCATCGTTCTACTTATGGAGACACCAATCTTGAGTAGCAGTAGTTCCTCTACGTGTGTCAAATATGAGGAATGAATAACCTCCGTGAAGTTAGCCCCCCCACTTTATTTTTTTAAACTTTCATTAATGCAAATCGTTTGAGAATCGTTTGATAGAGTTTGATAGAGAAGAATAATTATTTGAGAGTTAATATTGTTCACGTAAAAACGATTTTATTTTTTGGTGTGAACTTGGCCCCAATTTTTTTTATCTCCTGAAATAATGGACTTAGACGTTTCATTTTTTTTTTAATCGTTTGAGAATCGTTTGAGAGGGTTTGAGAGCCAAAGAAAATCGTTTGAGAGTCAATATTTTAATTGATATTAAATAATTATTCAGGGCACGATTTACCCTAGGATCCGAGCACTTCCGGTGTGCGCAGTGCATGTGCGCAGTGTATGTGCGCAGTGCATCTTGTTCATAAATTAGGCTGCATTTTGTTTAAAAAAGTTATAACCAATTATTAGTCCGAACTGTAAACATAAATCGAAAATTTCAGCTTAATTGTGTTAATTGTGTAAAATTGTGAAACTTTTTGATATTTTTTGGAGAGCTACAAATGTCAACAACTGCACTGCTGTCAAAGAGAAAAGCTGGACTTATTGTATTTGGTTAAAAAAAATAGTGAAATATGTGTGAAAATACGTACAAAGTACGCCGTGACATTGGTAAAAATGTGAGCCAATTTGTAACGGGCAAAAACAAGAATAGCGTTAAAAATATTGTGAAAACTGCGGAAGATAACATAACCTCTTGAACGTCATGGCTACGAAAAATCGTCTGCTGATCACATTCTTTCAAGTTCTATCGCGAATATTTTCTTCAAACGTCCGGTGACTCTCTGTTTTTATCGTTGCTACGGAATCTTTAGAATTTAATTTACCGCAAGACAGTTTATATCAAACATTTATCATTATTTAATATATGAATTATTAAATAGAAATGTGAGCAACAGGTCATCTCCATAAAGTGTCGTGTAAATTAGACGATTTGCAAAGTTATAATTCTTTTTTAAAGGTTCGGTAACCTGACTCGATATTTTTCCAGTGGACTGGGATGTGCTTTTACTTTTATGTACAAAAAAATTAGTGAATTGTCAAATATTCGAGTTCGTGAAAAAAGAGATTCATTGAGTTTATTACACCTTGGTACATTGAGGCAATTATACAAATTTCTAAATAACGAATAATTTGTACAGAATGATAATATTCATAAACAAAATAATGATCATAGTAATAGTAATAACAATAAAATAAGAGAAATAATATAACGCCATGAAAATAATAGAAAGATAAAAGAGAGATTAATCGATACTCATTGCGAACGCCATTACGAAGCGTATGCCAGTAACAAGGTCATGAATAAAATATCAAAATAAAGTCTAATGTACATCATTTTTTCTAATTTGTGTCTCGTATTTTGTTCTTCAGTGTTCTCCTTGTACCTACAGCACTTGATTTCATATAATTAAACCCTTCTAATCGTTTATTAACAAATATTTCGCTTTGTATCGATTATTAAGGGCGAAATTTTGTATTTTTTCAATAAAAACATCGATTGAGAAGTTCAATGGAGAATATAGAAATAATAATATTATCTCTCGAGAAATCCCAAATTGTTGAATGCAAATTTTCAATTTTATTTTCAAAATTGCTCGATTTCTTTCCTAATGTAGGAAGAAATTGATTTGTTTTGGAAATTTAGTTTTTAATTTAGAAAAATTCCGAAGATTTCCAATGTTTTAATATCTCGAAGTTTATAATTCAGAAAAGAAATGTTATCTAAGTTCAATTTTAATACCATATATTGTAGATACGAGCACGCTTTTGTAATGAAAAGGACTGTGAATGAAATCAATCATTCATTTTTGGAGATAATAATATCAGGGAAAAATGATTTTGTACAATATTTGCGAATCCGAAACAGTGTAATTCTCCGAAATTCAAGTTATCAAAAAACAGTAACTCACATATTATCATTGTTCAACATTCTTTCAGATACTCTAATCAAAAAATGGATCACCCTGAACCTTAAAAATCAATGCAGTAAAAAGAAAATTGTGGTCATTAATAAGAATCGAAACTTTCCCGTAATTAAGAGCGGTGACTCAACTCTTTATTTGACCAGAGACATCGCCGCTATCATTGATCGATACGAAAAATCTGTTTTCGATCTCATGCACTACATTTTGGAGAATTCGCAGAGTGACCATTTTACAAATTTGGTCACTATTCTTGAAAAACAACCTTTCATCGACAAAATATGTCAAGTTAAATTTGGCAAAATACGTGGTATAAGCACGAGAAAAGGCACCGCTGTTTTTCTCAGTGATTTTTTGAACGAGGCTCGAGACACTATGCGAGAAACACAAATTAATTCGCTCAGTAAGCAACGATAATTTGTAATTTTTTTTTACTAATAATTAATGAATTAATGGATAAATCTATAAAAATTTCATAAGAAAAACATTCAAAAACTGCAGGAAAAAAAATCTGAATTTGAATTCGGAAAAACATTAAGTAATTATTGACCTAATAGTCATTTATGTTTTGAATATTTGATTGATTTTCAATAATAAAATACGAATAAAAATTCTAAGCTTCACTGTGGAAAATTAAAATTGTATTTCCCAGTTTTTTAGTTTTTTTTAGATTTGAAGCATTTTCCCTAGAAAATGCTTCAAATATTAATTGAAGTTATTTTTATCAATATTGCACGAGCTAAAGTGTTTTTTTCTGCAGACTGACCGATAATATAACTCGATAAATATCAGCGACCAAGGTACCTCTCGACCCGCATGACAACAACTTCGATAGCCTTGGAACTTGAGCGGTTATTATTTACGATTTGAAACAAAAAGGGTTTCGAGATTATGGCTTTAGTTGGAATATTGCACTTAATTTGGGTATTGACGGAGAGAGCCAATAAATTTTTTTAATGAATCTTATTGATTATATTGATAAAAAATGTCTAAATGTGAACAAGTTTTCGTTGCGTTATAGTTTTCTCTATTATGCAAAAATAATTTATTAAAACGTGAGAAACAAAAAATTTCCTTAGTATGCATAGGTCATAAATTATCTTCTTTAAAAAATTCAGCAAAAGTAATCATAGTTCTTGATGAAATGTCTAATTCGATTTGTCGAAGTTTTGGCACTTATGCAAAAATTATTTATCCAAAAATCGCGGATGAATTATTATTTTTTTGTCTAATCAAACTTGGAACTAAATTGGCGAGCCAGTGCGAACCATCAATGCTGAGAGAACCGATCGTAAATGATCTCGTTACAAAAATCAATCAATTCGACGATTATTTCTTCGTACTGTACACTGTAGCCGTGCCATTTAGCAAAGTATCATTTTGAACTGCGGTAAGCTCGCTCAATTTTTAGAAAAAGACCATTTTTTTGTGTTTCATATTCAAAATTTCTCCCTTAAAAAAACCGTTTAAAATTGTTTTACTAATTAAAATATGGTTTTGAAAATGTTTTTGTGTTTCTTTTTTTTAATACTTAAAAGTGCTTCTCGATGTAGCCACATAGTCAACAAAACTTTGAGGGAGCTTGACGTCAAGAGGGAACCGGAAGATGTGGGATCTTAAAGATTGCTTCTCTCCAGATTCTCCAAGAACGTTCCAGCAAAAGGAATGAAATTACTAGGTCGTCGACCTCTCGAACAAATGTAAAAAAAAAAATTGTTGAAAAAAAGGAAATCTTGTATGACTCTTTTAGACAACAGAATAATCGAACGTTTTACGGATACAAAAAACGCGATATTCCTTGGTGACTACGCTTACCGACGATACTTCGAACAATTACAACGAGGCACTTGAGGCGAGCAATTCCGCTGTATATTCAGATAAATTCATCTACAAAGATAAGATTATTTGGGGAAAAGGCTCAAAGAAGTTATTCAATACTGATTTAGCCCGGGTGGTGAGACTGGGGCTCACACATTTGGGAATTCCTTACGGTTGGCGATGGGGCGGTCCCGCCTCAAATCACTGCCCAATCTGGTGCGAAATATTCAGCGAGCCCATTGAGGTTTGACGGATGCTCTCAACTTAATACCTAATTAAATAAGCAATTATGTTACTCGCGCAAAGAAAGAACGAAATACGGAACATAATTGAGAGTATTTGTACGCTTGATTTTGAGCGAAATTTTTTGGTTTGCAAAAGTGTGTGCTCTATCGTTTGTTCTTTCCTTCCACGTGACGCTGCGTCAAAAATCACTTCCTTCTTGAAATTGACAGACTTCTCTGTATTATACGTATAAATTTATAGTTACGCGTGCATCCAAAAGATGAAAAATCATTGAAGATATTAATATATAAAACGAATTAATTGTGTAATGTACATAATGAAAACGACCGTTCACACAGAGATTACCTATGTAATTACAGTTTCTTCATTTTTCTTTTTTCTTATACTTATTATTTAACGACGACGATGTATACAAAAATCCTGGAACAGAATCCTTTGTAGAAGGAACAAGACTGACTACTTCCACTTGTAATAAGCGGTGCGATGCTGGCATGTCGCATCGTAAAAGTATCCAGTGCATAATAACGTTAAATATAATGAAATATTTTGCACAACTCGCATTGCTCACGTTTTCCTTTTTTCTAATTTTTTAAGTTCATTCTCGTTGTCGAATATCCAAAAATTATGGTCGTAGCGAACGTAGCACAAGATTTCCCCAGGGACAATATAATTTCGGACGAAAATTTTCATACAGCATTTTTTTTTCATTTCAGCAAAATATTGCTAAGTTTCATTTATTTTCTACGGCTGATAATTATGAAAAATATTTTTTTTTCGTTCCTTAATGTGGCAAATTCAAATGTTTAAGTGTAAAAATTTTTTTCTATAAAAGTTGGTTTTTTTTTACATCGTATACAATATGTACATTATCTTACATATGGTCGTTAAAAAAATATAGTTACATTCCACACAAACTGATTCGTGAAAATCTTCGAGAGGTATTTCTCAATATTGTGATCAGATGTAAAATCTAACATGCGCGCAACACATACATCGCGGTTCGTAAAATCCGTGGTGAACAACTTTGCGGTATAATGTTAAATGATTAATTTACTTCACTATTGCGCATCAACAATGAGTGCCTTCTTCTATGTTACATGCATTAACAAAATTTGAGGTTTAGGCGATTAGTTGTTAGGAACGAGAGTGGCTGTAGGGCCCTCGTAGGGAATCGATTGAAGAAATCCATTGGTTGTGTTCATCGCGCTCACCGGTTGAAGCTGCATTATACCACCGTTGTCCACATTTATCCCTCTCACCGTTCCACCCTGCTGAGCTGTTATATTCGCCAATGCTGAGGCGGGTATAAGGGTCAGCTGTTGACCTTGAGCACCTGAAAACGGTAGAAAAAAAATAGCATTAATCGACACGAATCAACATACTATTTATCTGTTTTATCGCCGGGATCACGAGTGGCATTTTATTTTTAGTTTGATTCGTTCTAAAAAGAACTACAAATTTTCATTGAAAAAACTTCAATTTTTTCAAATGTTTCGCTTAATATTTTATCTGTGATAGTAATGGGCTGTATAGTCCGTTGCTGTGACTGAGCAGCCGGTATGTGTATGACTTGGCCACTGGCTAATTGACTCGCATCTATACTCGTAATTTTTATTTCACCTCCTTCTTCCGAGGGTCTGGTGAGAGCGGATAAGGTTTGAACGTCAATTTTCTGGCCGTCTTTCGTGGTAAGAACGGTTCCTCCGGTACCACCAGCTCCAACGGGTCTTCCGAGGGAACCAATGCCTACGATCTAATAAAATCAAATTCGTCAGCGTTCAATAACCGTTCAAAACACTGGGTGAAGATATTGTTTATCTTTATTTCGTTTTATTTTTCCTAAAAGCTCATACCGGTTGTCAAGTACCATTGACATTCTGGAATAATATTATAGAATGAATACTAATTTAAAGGGACTAACAAGGAAAGGTACTTTGGTGTCCCCCTCCGATTTTGATAATTTTTATATATGTTATAGTCCATCGAAAATTAAGAGACACGTAATTTTTTTTATCGGCTTAAAGTTATTTTTAAGGGGTGAAATCGACCCCCAAAGTTGAGCATGTTTTGCATCTGGTAGAGTGTTTCATATAGAAGCACTTAACCGATCGTAACGAAACCAATTGCAAAACGTTTTTCACGTCAAATAACCTGTATATAATGTTCAACTTCTTATGCACCCCTATTACATGGGGATGATTCACCCCCGAATATCCAGAATTCTTTTGTATAAAAAAAACTTGCAATCCGATTTCAATAAAACAAACGCCATTTTGCAGAGCAAAAAAAATAAAATTGACGTATTTTTGGGTTTTTCTCAGATTAAAAAAATTAAGGGGGTAAAACACCCTTAAAATGTCAAATTTCATTTTGAGCACTGTCCCCTTCCGATTTCAATATTTTTTTTATAAAATGTAGCTTATCGAAAAATAAGACCACCTATTATTTTTATTGGCTCAAAATTATTTTTAAGGCGTGAAATCAACCCCCAAAGTTGGGCATGTTTTGCATCTGGTAGAGTGTTTCATATAGAAGCACTCAACCGATCGTAACGAAACCAATTGCAAAACGTTTTTCACGTCAAATAACCTGTATATAATGTTCAACTTCTTATGCACCCTTACTTACTGCAGGGGGCTGAACCACCCCCTGACATTCATAATTTTTTGTATAAAAGAAAAATTGTCATTCGATTTCAATGGAAAAACCAACATTTTGAAAAGCAAAAAAAAATTATAGTGAATGTGTCTAGATTTTTCGAATAAAAAAAATTAAGGGGGTAAAACACCCCTAAAATCTCAAATGTCATTTTGCGCACTTAAATGATAAAATTCAATTCAATTGGTCTCATTATCATTGCGTATCGACTTATATGCTAAATAATATTTATTTCGCATGTACATCGGCTTTTTAATTATATGAAAAATTGAGTACTCCTACATCTTCGGTGGTCGTGAGCTTCACGATTTTTTATTTTTGTATACACATGGTCTGTACACAAATATATATATATAGGTTATACATAGGCGCTAAAATCTTTCATGTAGTAAAAATAGATTCCAATTCAAATTTTCGTTTCAATTATCATTCCTGAACTTAATGATTATATTTTGAACAGTAATGATGTTCTTCGAAGAAATGTTTGAAACAAAGTGACTTTTTACACCATGAACATCTTACTACAGCCACATTTGTGCAGCCTTCAATTTCACATTGTGTTTGAGATGACATACCAAAAGCGAATTCAACGGGATTTTCGAAATGCTCAGGTCGTTCTTCTATGTACCCACTTTTGAACCAGGCATATCGAAATAAATTTTCGTACCTCGGAGATGATAATTGATTATGTACTAGAGATTGCAGCTTGATTATATTATTTCGTAAATGTAGACTTAAATCATAATCAAGTAACATGACACTGTCTGAAAAATGTCTGACATAATTTTTCCAAATTCTAAATCCGAAGACATCAAGTGGCTGGATATTCCCTGTTGTTCCTTTCGGTATGATCATTGTAACAATTTCTTTGTTATGTGGTGTAACTTCCGTGACAACACTAGGGCAATGTCCACTCCATGAGTCTATTAAAAGCACACTTTTCTCACCGACATTTGGGAAGAACACTTCTTGAAGCCATACTTTGAAATGTTCTATAAATCAATATGTAAAAATTAATAGCACATCTATTTTTTATATTTGAATATTACATACCAACGTACCTGATGTAGCCTTGCCAGATTTTGAAACACTTATAAAAACATTGGGAGGTCGAAAAATGGTTCGTTCTACGATTGGCCCCAACCGCCCGGATGGCTCTTTTAAAATTATCAGAAGAGGTGACAACAATTTTCCTGCTGCTGATATTGTCGGCTGGATGGTGTAGCTATGGGTTGTCGCTGAAACGGATTGTACAAGGCATTCTACTTGTTTTGTACCTTCTTCTGTTAACGTTCGCCCTGAATGGACTTCTAATTGGAAACCACTTTGATCAGAATTATAAATATTTTCCAAGCCATATTCCTCAATTTTCAATTGAACTGCGGAGACAAATTTATTAGCATCGTTTTGTAATATGTCCTTTGATTCGAGAGTCTTTCTTGTCACGAATTTATTTATTTTTCTACTTGTTATTCGATGAACTTTTTTAAACTTTTTTATCCATGTTGGCGAAGCCCTGAAACGCAAATTCTCATGCCCAATCAATTTTTGGGCTTGTAATGCCCATCTCCGAAGATCGATATCGTGTACAATGAGACCTGCTTCTATGGCGCTTTTTAAATTATCGATTGTATATTCAGAAATGCGCGACAATTTTTCCTTGTAAGTTCCGCCTTTATTAATTTGTTGAGCCCAGCGCCTTAATTGGCGCACAGATTTAACGAGTTTAAATCGGTTTTGGACTGTTTCTATTTTCCTATTTTGTTTCGTTTTTGCACTTCTCCAGTACTCAACAGCTCTTTGTTTGTAGTCGTAGCTCAAATCTTCTTCATCGTCAGTACACGTTTCAGGGCTTAATGGAGATTCTCCAAGACCCCATTCGATGTCATTATCTTCGACAGGTTCTACTATGACATCTCTAAACGGTTCTTGAAAATCTAATGTCGTATCTTCGACGATTTCTAACTGATTGAACTCTGCCATAGAGGCCTTCAGAATTTCCGCGAAACTCTCTTTCAATTCCACTTCATTATTGTTAACAGGACTGTCAGGAATGTTCATTACCTCGAATGTAAGAAACAACAGTCTTATTACGTTCATTGGATTGATGGACATGTTAATAACAATACGGTATTCACGATAGCGGACACGATAATGACTGATCAACAGTCGAACAGCAACTTAACTTCTGGAATAATATAAAGTCAGTTTTACCTTTTTCATCTTGAGTGGGCGGTTTGATCTGACATCACCACGAAAACAGCATTTTTATTTGGTTTTCGGATATACCTCAAACATTAGCCTGAGCGAACTGGCTTTTTCAAGAATACTTGGGGTCGAGCCACTATAGCGGTTCTTGATATGAATAAGAATATGGCAAGGCATGAGCCAGCTTTGTTTACATTCTGGGCGGTGAATTGCTGATGCGACTCTTTTGATATTTGAGTTTTTTTTTTATTTTCGTAAATCGTTCAAAATAGAAACTTATATAAATAGAACGGATACCAACACTTCTTTATAAACGTGAAGCATGTCAGAAGGGCAGCGGATGTACATGCGAAATAAATATTATTTAGCATATAAGTCGATACGCAATGATAATGAGACCAATTGAATTGAATTTTATCATTTAAGTGCGCAAAATGACATTTGAGATTTTAGGGGTGTTTTACCCCCTTAATTTTTTTTATTCGAAAAATCTAGACACATTCACTATAATTTTTTTTTGCTTTTCAAAATGTTGGTTTTTCCATTGAAATCGAATGACAATTTTTCTTTTATACAAAAAATTATGAATGTCAGGGGGTGGTTCAGCCCCCTGCAGTAAGTAAGGGTGCATAAGAAGTTGAACATTATATACAGGTTATTTGACGTGAAAAACGTTTTGCAATTGGTTTCGTTACGATCGGTTGAGTGCTTCTATATGAAACACTCTACCAGATGCAAAACATGCCCAACTTTGGGGGTTGATTTCACGCCTTAAAAATAATTTTGAGCCAATAAAAATAATAGGTGGTCTTATTTTTCGATAAGCTACATTTTATAAAAAAAATATTGAAATCGGAAGGGGACAGTGCTCAAAATGAAATTTGACATTTTAAGGGTGTTTTACCCCCTTAATTTTTTTAATCTGAGAAAAACCCAAAAATACGTCAATTTTATTTTTTTTGCTCTGCAAAATGGCGTTTGTTTTATTGAAATCGGATTGCAAGTTTTTTTTATACAAAAGAATTCTGGATATTCGGGGGTGAATCATCCCCATGTAATAGGGGTGCATAAGAAGTTGAACATTATATACAGGTTATTTGACGTGAAAAACGTTTTGCAATTGGTTTCGTTACGATCGGTTAAGTGCTTCTATATGAAACACTCTACCAGATGCAAAACATGCTCAACTTTGGGGGTCGATTTCACCCCTTAAAAATAACTTTAAGCCGATAAAAAAAATTACGTGTCTCTTAATTTTCGATGGACTATAACATATATAAAAATTATCAAAATCGGAGGGGGACACCAAAGTACCTTTCCTTGTAAGTTAAATTCAATTTTTAACCCCAGACCCCTGCAACGGGGTCGAAAACGACCCCAATTTTTTGAGTAAAAAATGTCTTTCTAGCGTTTCTCCGAAATTCGTTTCGTAGAGTTTTCATCATTAAATGTCCACCAAATGTGACTTTATCATATACTATTCTCTTCGTGGTTAAAAAAAAAACGGAATGGTGTACAATTAAACCTTATTATCGGATACGAGGAACATTTTATGTTAATGAGAAGATTGAAGTCATTTTCGATCCAGTTATAGAGTTAAAATGAAATTCTCTATTGTACCTGAACATTTCCGCCAGGACCAGCAACGCGCTCGTTGTCCAAGTTGTGCTCGACGTCGGTGTCGAAGCAACTTGTGCCTGAACTTGTTGCTGCTGCTGTTGTTTTTGCTGCTGTTGTTGTTGTTGTTGCTGCTGTTGTTGTTGTTGCTGTTGCTGTTGTATAACTAGTTGAACGACTTGTTGGACTTGTTGTTGTACCTGGGCATCAGTAACTTGCTGTTGTCGTTGAACGACCTGTTGCTGAAATTGATGCTATAAGCCACGACTTGCTGCACAACTTGTTGTTGTGTTTGTGGTTGGGCGACCTGTTGCGCAACGTGATATGCTACTTGTTGACCCTGCAAACCTTGCAACTGCGGTAGATTGACTATTTGTACCTGTTGTATTTGACCATTCAGAGTTATGATCTGAGCCATTTGCGAAATTTGCTGAAAGAATAAAGAGAATAGAGAAATTTCATCGTTTCGTTGTTTCTCCAAGGATACAAGAATATTTTCTAGACGAATAAAATTACAACCCTTACTTGCGTTATCTGTGGTATTATCTGCGTCGCACCCATATTGAAAACACTAGATAACGCTTGAATGGGAAAGTGTACCATTTGATAAACGGTCTGACCGTTTCCAGCGTTTACCGGTACCTGTACCGGTACGGTTTGCAGCACATTCTGCATCGGGAATTGCAACGGTCTCACCTGTACACTCTAACCTGAAACATTGAGGGTAGCCTTGGAATCTGCCCGTTCGTTTTCGATTTCAGGTGTAAAAAAAGGCAGTGGTTAATCGGTGAAAGCGGCGGCATTAGAAGTTTCGCAAACTTGAGGTAGTTATCGTGCAAAATTTACTTTGTTTAGAAACCAGATGAAATAATATGGCTTTAAGGATTAAAAAAAATGGCTTTAAGAATAAAAAAAAACTAGTATTTCAGCATATTTAGAAAGTGGAAAAATAAAAATAAAAGTCATAATTTGAGGTTGATTATGAATAATTTAAAGGTGTTTTTATGGACATTAATCTAAAAAATACAAGCCTAGCTAAATACTCCATTTAAGGTTCTATTTTTGTGCAAATGTAATCTAAATCCGTTAAAAGCGTAGTTTTTGAACGAGAACTACCTTAAAGCTTACCTTTAGAAACCGAACCTTTAGAAAAGAATTATAACTTTGAAAATCGTCTAATTTACACGGCACTTTATGGAGATGACCTGTTGCTCACATTTCTATTTAATAATTCATATATTAAATAATGATATATGTTTGATATAAACTGTCTTGCGGTAAATTAAATTCTAAAGATTTCGTAGCAACGATAAAAACAGAGAGTCACCGGACGTTTGAAGAAAATATTCACGATAGAACTTGAAAGAATGTGATCAGCAGACGATTTTTCGTAGCCATGACGTTCAAGAGGTTATGTTATCTTCCGCAGTTTTTACAATATTTTTAACGCTATTCTTGTTTTTGCCCGTTACAAATTGGCTCACATTTTTACCAATGTCACTGCGTACTTTATACGTATTTTCACTCATATTTCACTATTTTTTTTAACCAAAAATACAATAAGTCCAGCTTTTCTCTTTGACAGTGCAGTTGTTGACATTTGTAACTCTCCAAAAAATATCAAAAAGTTTCACAATTTTACACAATTAACACAATTAAGCTGAAATGTTCGATTTATGTTTACAGTTCGGACTAATAATTGGTTATAACTTTTTTAAACAAAATGCAGCCTAATTTATGAACAAGATGCACTGCGCACATACACTGCGCACATGCACTGCGCACACCGGAAGTGCTCGGATCCTAGGGTAAATCGTGCACTGAATAATTATTTAATATCAATTAAAATATTAACTCTCAAACGATTTTCTTTGACTCTCAAACCCTCTCAAACGATTCTCAAACGATTAAAAAAAAAATGAAACTTCTAAGTCCATTATTTCAGGAGATAAAAAAAATTGGGGCCAAGTTCACACTAAAAAATAAAATCGTTTTTACGTGAACAATATTAACTCTCAAAAAATTTTTCTTCTCTATCAAACTCTATCAAACGATTCTCAAACGATTTGCATTAATGAAAGTTTAAAAAAATAAAGTGGGGGGGCTAACTTCACGGAGGTGAATGAATAGACCGAAATAGACAGAGGTTACAGAAGAGAAGTATGTAGAAAGATGAGCCAACTTGAGAAAATTAAATTTCCCCGAGAAATTGGTAGCCATGCGTGAAGCAACACGCTAAAACTCACCTCTGTGAATTTGGCCGACTGATTTTGGATTTCTGAATTTTTGTTTATGTCAATCGTTTGTCGGGTTCTTGTCGGTGATTGTCGGATTAAAATCGACGTTTGTCGGAAATTAGTTAAATAGAAAAATTAAAAACAAAAATCCGTGTGAAGTTAGCCGATTTTTTTCAATTTTGAGATATCATAAATTTTCAAACGCCTAATCAAAGCGCAATCGTTTGTCGGATACGAGTTTCATAATTAAAAAGTTTGTCGGATGTTTGTTCATTAGAAAAATATTAAAAAAACATTTTATGTGAAGCAGCCGATTTTTCTCAAATTGTAAGATATTACACATTTTCCAAAGCCTAATCGAAGCGCGATTGATTGTCGGTTACGAATTTGATAATTAAAAAGTTTGTCGGATGTTTGTTCATTAGAAAAATATTTAAAAAAACATTTTATGTGAAGTCAGCCGATTTTTCTCAAATTTTAAGATATTACACATTTTCCAAAGCCTAATCGAAGCATGATCGTTTGTCGGATACTAATTTTATAATTAAAAAGTTTGTCGGATGTTTGTTTATTATAAAAATATTTAAAAAAACATTTTATGTGAAGTCAGCGCATTTTTTTCACATTGTAAGATATTACACATTTTCCAAAGCCTAATCGAAGCGTGATAGTTTGTCGGATACTAATTTTATAATTAAAAAGTTTGTCGGATGTTTGTTTATTATAAAAATATTTAAAAAAACATTTTATGTGAAGTCAACGCATTTTTTTCAAATTGTAAGATATTACACATTTTCCAAAGCCTAATCGAAGCGTGATCGTTTGTCGGATACTAATTTTATAATTAAAAAGTTTGTCGGATGTTTGTTCATTATGTGAAGTCAGCCGATTTTTCTCAAATTATTTTTTGCTTACCTTAAATTTTGGTTTCACAACGGCTTTGACATAGATATATCTATAGATATATCTATATATTGGCATATATATATATATTATATATATTATATAATAAACCGGATATATTATATATATTATATAATAAACCAAATATATATTATATATATTATATAATAAACCGGATTTTGGTTTAGAGCGAAACACTATTTTTTTCTTGAAAATACAAGATTAAAGAAGAGAAATGTCGCTCCATTCGAGTCTTTAAGCTTCGTAGAGCTTATATATGGACAGATCCATTACATTTCGACCGCAGCCTGCGCGCTTGGGTCAGCGATTTGGCTGCCGATTTTTTTCAAGAAAGTAGGTTCTAAAAAAAAGACGATCCTCCAAATTTGAACTCAATATAAGAAATTTGATGGCTGTAGAAATATTTGAAATTTTGAAAAAGTGATTTTTTATCTGAAAAAAATATAAAAATATAAAAAAAGACGAACCTCCAAATTTGAACTCAACGTAAAGAAATTTGATAGCTGTAGAAATTTTTAAAAAGTGATTTTTTATGTGAAGCTCTACGAAGCTTAAAAACTCGAATGCAGCGACATTTCTCTTCTTTAATCTTGTATTTTCAAGAAAAAAATAGTTTTTCACTTTAAACCTAAATCCGGTTTATTATATAATATATATAATATATCCGGTTTATTATATAATATGTATAATATATTTATATATGCAAATATATAGATATATCTATAGATATATCTATGCCAAAGCCTTCGTGAAACTAAAATTTAAGGTTAGAAAAAATAATATGAGAAAAATCGGCTGACTTCACATAAAATGTTTTTTTAATATTTTTATAATGAACAAACATCCGATAAACTTTTTAATTATAAAATTATTATTCGACAAACGATCACGCTTCGATTAGGCTTTAGAAAATGTGTAATATCTTACAATTTGAGAAAAATCGGCTGACTTCACATAAAATATTTTTTAAATATTTTTCTAATGAATAAACATCCGACAAACTTTTTAATTTTAAAATTAGTAACCGACAAACGATCGCGCTTCGATTAGGCTTTATGGAAATGTGTAATATTTTACAATTTGAGAAAAATCGGCTGACTTCACATAAAATATTTTTTTTATATTTTTCTAATGAACAAACATCCGACAAACTTTTTAATTACGAAACTCGTGTCCGACAAACGATTGCGCTTTGATTAGGCGTTTGAAAATTTATGATATCTCAAAATTAAAAAAAAATCGGCTAACTTCACATGGATTTTTGTTTTTAATTTTTCTATTTAACTAATTTCCGACAAACGTCGATTTTGATCCGACAATCACCGACAAGAACCCGACAAACGATTGACATAAACGAAAATTCAGAAATCCAAAATCAGTCGGCCAAATTCACAGAGGTCTAAAACTCTGCTACTCGCTGTGTCTGGCTGTGTCGCACTGTGTCGTAGTAGGAATGCACTGTGTCGAACACTGTGCCACACTGTGTCGCTCTGTGTCGTAGCTGGAAAGCTCCCTATATCAACTCCATTTACTCATTTTCGTAAATCGCGTAAATGGCAATATAAAATTGTAAATGGCAATAGTTATTAGAATGCCAAGAAATCGGCCTTGGTTTATTAATTATCCCATTCAATTCTCAATGAAATCTTCAAAATTAAGCAAAGCTGTGTAAATGTGACCTTTATGCAAACGAGACTTGGATGCTTTTCTCAGCCAATCAGAGAACAACGTTATAAAATAATGATTAAAAATTCAATTGGAAATGATTCGATTGGTTCAAGGATTTTGAGGGAAGCATTTCGGTGTGCAGAAACCATTCCCTCGCGACCTGCAACTAGATTATCAGACAAATCGGCGAAATAATTATTATTCCGTGTCATTAATCATGGCCGCTTTGTTCGGTTTATCGCGAACTATTGGAATTGTTGCAAACAATTGTTTAAAACGTTTCGGTTCCGGATTATTCGCTAAACAACGATTTTTACGTACGTTTGCGTTATTCATATATGTATATTTCGTTATTTGAGTTTGCTTCACTCATCTCCATCGTTTCTAACCTCATTTTTTCGAGATTTTTCAATATTATTGTAAAGAAAACTGGTGAAATATTTTTTTTAAAAGTGCAAGCAACGAAAGTATTTGCGAATTTTCATAAGAAAAGGTTACTTTCAGCGTAATTTGCATTTTATACAATACAATATAGATCCTCATCCGTTGTCGCGATCGTTTGCTGGCCCGATACATTACCAACTTCCATGGATACCACAAGTACCGGACCATCAGACTGAAGTGGAAGACACGACGATAGTTGATGACAAATTAAACGAAGGTCAGCTTAAATTTCGTTTATTAACTCTTAGATTTTATCGTCTGTTATCGCTATTATGGATTAATTAATCGTTAAAACAGATCCTAACCTCAAAATTATCCACAATCGTATACATAACCTCTCAAAACAAACGCAAAGTGGGTCGCAGACAATCGTGTAACCTTCCAGCATTAATTCGATAGCTATGAACCTGCCATATCGAAAATGTTTTATTATTAAACAAAAATAATTGGAAGGTTTACTGAAATAACCGTCTGAATCACAAAAATGCTAGAAAATTTGAATGACGTTTTTGTAGTTAGTTCTGTACCATTTGTTTAGTTCTATTTCCATTGTTAAAACATTTCCTTCAAGAGATAAAAGACCACAAAGTTGCCTGATTAACAAAGATCCATATTAGGAACGACCGAAGCTCAAAAAAAATAGAATTAAGCTCCCGTTCAAAAAAATGTATTTTGTTTCGAATGTAGTCTACAAAAGAAAGTTTCAAATAAATGTGATAAAGAAGTTTTTTATTTAAAAAAAGTAGGTTTGTTTTCAACCTTGTCGTAGAGGTCCAAGGTTAAGAATCAATTTTCGATGTACATTTCTTTTTCCACAGATGTAATCAACCAAATTAATAAACAAGTAAGCACCGCCACGACAAGTAGGCTGTTTGCAGTGGTTCACATTTGTGGCAAGCAATTCAAAGTGACGGAGAATGATTTGATAGTGATCCAGGGTTATTGGCCACCAATGCCTGGTGACCAATTGAAACTTGAGAAAGTATTGCTGGTAGGCAGTACGGACTTCAGTCTGGTCGGTCGACCGCTTCTCAATCGCGAATTAGTGAACATAGATGCAACCATAGTCGAGAAAACTTTCTCCCACACCAAAACAAGATTTCGCATGAAAGCGAGAAAGCAATACAAACGTATACACTGTAAGTAAATCATCAATCCTTCCAATAATTCAACGAATAACATTAGTTTACGAATTTTTATTTCTTATTGGTGCACCAATTCGAACAAAATTTTTTCACATATTGTGAGTCTCTAAAGTTGAATCTGCTGGCCAAAAAATTCTATCGCGTCAAATTTTTTTAATAAAATTAAGTGAACCTCGTTGTTTAATTATTATATCCCAAATATATTAAAGAAGGCCTGTTTATTTATCCCCGATTTAGAAAGTTACTCGATAACAATATTTTGAGGAGTGTTTATCACCAAAGAAACTGCGGTGTTGTTTTCATTTAAAAATGTTGTTAAAGGATTTTTGAGAAACAAAAAGTGCCAACTGTTAGCAAATCATTGAAGAACTTCTGAAAAACTGTAGCAAAATAGGTGGAAGTTTGACAATCAGGGTTGAATTTTTGTACTCCAACCTTGATTTCTTCTTCAGAACATACTAGGAGACTATTATTGGATTTTGATACACGAAACCAATCCTAAATCATATAAAAAATATAAATTTAATGTTCGATAGTTTTAACTCATTCTCCAAATAAATATTCGCTCCTTACTTCAAAGATTCCTTTTTGTTGTTTTTTATCAAAAAACCAGACCTGACAGAGGGTTTTTAATTGCAGATTCGTTTTCAGCGTCAAAAATTGCAAAGAAAAATGTGATTAGATTCTTCAAAACGAAAGCTTGTAAACTAGTAGAATTTTCCAATAAAAATAATATCTAAGATTCAGTAATGGCAATCCTCCTATTTTCCAATGTAGCATTTTGTGATACAGGTCTAAATTTTCTTTTTTTTGCTTTCAGTTTACAGAATACCGCACACAATGGTGAGAATAAATTCGATAAAAATTAATCGAAACATCGACGACAAGAAAGAGGTCGAAGGGTTGGATAGGATATATTAGATGAATATTGCTCGCTATTTCGATTGATCAAAGTAATCGTAAAATTCATATTCCCTCAGGATTTTTGTAAATATCCTCTAGAAGTAAACAACAAACTAATACAAAACAAAATTAATAAATTGCAAAAAATGTATAAGGAAAAAAAAATAACGATCATCGCTGAAATAAGATTGCCAAATTCGAAAACCTCATCTGGAATTTATTTCATTAGGAAGGAAAACATTAAATTCCACAATTCCCACAGTATTTCATTCTTTCACTTGTTGTATTTGTTGTTTTTTCTTGTTTTGTTGTCCCCTTTCTCACACATACATAGTCGTGAATTTCGGGGTTTAAGCTACGATAAAACTTTGAACGTTTGTACAGTCTTTTCATCAGCATCTGAAAATAAATTTATAAATATACATATATATATATATATATATGTATATGCATATGTATATCGTGTGTATATGTGTATATCACCACCTTAATTATTCTCGAGATCTTTGATTTTAGAATGAGGTAAACAAAGATTGCGAAGATTTGATTGAACTCTGTATGAGCTCGTAATCGAAAAAAAAAAAAAAATACCAATTTTTTTTCTATCTAGATATGTTCTCTTCGCTTGAATTCCTCAAATCCTATTTATTTATCCGAATAGTTCGCTTCGGTCTTAATTAATCCAAGATATGCAACGACCTCGGCTGGCTCGGTCAATTCTCAAAACTCTCTCCCCTACCGTCCTTCTCGACGCAATTCCCATTGTAAAATTCCAACTCCCAGAATCCTGCAAATTCTCTAACAAAAGAATGATTGTTCCAGTTAAAAAAAAAAATAAAAATAAAAATAAAAAAAATAATGGTAGACTGTCTTATTTATCAGCTCTGCTTTTTAACATCCGTATATTTCTGCTATTATTTTTAATAAAATAAGAATAACAAACAAACGAAAAATAAAGTCGTTAAACTCATCTCAAAATGGCAATCAACGAGGTAACAAAATGGCGGACGAGATTTCGTAATAATGCCCGCTTTATAGGAAGAATAAGAGAATCAAAATATACAATATGAAAATGTAAACGTAGAAGAAATTACGAAAAATAGGAAGAATAAAAAACGAGGCTTGAAGAATGACGATTTAAATAAAATCGATTCGTTAATGTAGTAAAATATCTCAGAATAAAAAATATAAAGTAAAACAACCGGTAGAAAAATTGGGGATTCTCCGTATTTCCACAAAAGATGAGATTCAAAAAATGAGGGCACGCTTCCACCCTCTCGAATTCACCATAATCATTATTTCATAAAGTGGCTGCCAGAAGTCGCATAGAAAAATTCTTTCCTCAGTAACATCAAATTTTTCCTGTCTACAACATTGTATTTTTTTTTTCTTTTTCAAGTATTGCCCCGGTTTCTTCGTCGAAAGCGAGACATGTATATTTTCCCAAATTTTCAAGAAACAGCTTTTTTTTCTTTCTTTCGTTCTTTTTTTCGAAGAAAAACTTCCCTAGAAATATTCACAATGGGTCGTGACAAATCACATCGGCCCGTTTCACAGCGACTTATATGTCAGCCATGTGGGTAAAGACGACTTCGCGCCTGGGCATCCATTCATCTTGAATTTTCTCGTATATGGCTGCTACGAAAAATCCAAAACAACGAAAAACGCAAAAACACGCGTTAAGGCGATCCAGCCGTCGTTCAGTCGGTAAAAATCCTGCTGCACATTTTCCTCTGATACCGTTGAGTTTTCGATAAAAATAAAAGTTACACGTTGTTCTCTTTTCATCAGAGAATAAGGTCTAACTTTTCTTTTTCTGGAAATATCAAGCAGCTCCAAGAAAAATGTGAATCTGCTTTTGAGCGGTCTCTCTCGCACTCACGCAAAATTTTTTCGAATTTAACCCTTGCGAGGTAGCCTGGCTCGAATTGGGACGACCAAAATCCGCCGAGTCCGATTCTCTTTGCTGCGTTTAAATCGGAAAATCTCAGACACAAAATGGAGTAATTCAAAACAAATGTAGAGTTCCAAAAACTAGAGGCGGAGTAACAGTTCGAAAAAAGTGTTTTCTCCTACGATAACGAGGAGGACGACAATCGGCCTTAGAATTTGCAAGTCAAAAGTCGGAAAAAACAAGTATACCTATCAAGGGTTTATGTAAATTTTTTCAAATACCTTCCGTCCCGACAGGGATCTTCGGAGTCTGCAAAATAAAAAAAAACGATTGAAAATTTACCGGCATAAGATATTGTCGTCGTGAATTTTTTTGCTCATGAAAATGCAGTCCTAAAATTCTCGAATCTTGGCTGTAAAGGATCACAGTTCGTAAAATTCTAAGGAGAAAAGTTTTTAAGAATTTTTTTCTCCGATCCACCGTTCGTAAGATATTCGACCTAATGGAAGTTGGCCAATCGGAAGAGTCTATGTGAACATAGGCATGGAGGAGGGCCGGACCGTTGCTTCCACTCTTCGACGCGTCTGCGCAGCGCTTCGGATTGACTGTTACTAATCAATAAATATCTTATGAATAGTAAATCGGAGAGAAAAACGACTAAAGACTTTTCTTTTCAGAATTTCACGATCGAAACCTCGTTTCAATCGCGATATTCCAAAACCTCTGAACTCTAAATCGTTTCAAAGGCTTTCAAACGCCAAACGTGTACGACGACAACGATCGTGAATCACGATCAATTATGATTTGTTTGCGCTACAACAATTTGTACAATCGAAACATCCGGTGTGCTATCTTTTGATCGACCAGGACGCTCTGTTACTGTTTCCAGGCTCGTTCATCCGTAACATTTGATCACGTAAATCAGTTATCGTTTCCTGTAGCACACGTTTTTCCTTCAACAGACCATTGATATCTTCTTGAGCCGCAGTCAATCGCGATTTCAACGAATCAGATTCCACTTCGACCCGTCGAAGACGCGAATTCTCTTCGGACAAACGTTCCAGCATTGCGATGCGACGTCTCAATTCCTCGTTCTCCGATTTCATACATTTGCTCGATTGTCGTAACGACATTAGCTCTAAATCGCGCTCTACGTCCCTTGAACTTTGACCGCTCGACAGCGTTCCGTTCGAACTTCCTTCACCGAGGGTGTTTACTGAAATTTAACATTCTTTTTACTAAAAACTAAAAACTAAAGAAAAACACTTTGAAACTGACTGAAAAAAGACAAAGCCGAGGACACAGCTAGTAGTTACGATCAAAATATTAATTGAAATATGCAAGTATACCAACCAGCCGGTCCTATGAAAAAGATTCCGGTCGCATCTCTGGATATTCTGGTTCTGGATATACTCAGATCGATGGGTATTGGCCCGGGAGAAGTGATGTTATTTGGTGGACGATCCTCGTTCAGTCGAAGTGTTATGTTTTCCAATAATAACTGTAATGAAAAAAAAGCATTGAATCACAATCCTAACTAATATCATAAATATTGAAGTCTATTTGTTCTAACTCAATCACGTCTCAACGAAACTACGAATCGCCATGAAATTTTGCAGCACAGGGATCGTGGTGTTCCGGAAAAAGGAGTAGGGGACTTTATATCCCAATAAATATTCGAAAATTCAATATTATTCGGACAGAAATGACGAAATATTGTTCGAATTGGACAAAATTATTATTCAACATCACATTTGCATTAAGGCGCTCTATCAGTCGGTGAAAATTCTGCAGCGCATTTTTTTCCAACAACGTTGAGTTTTGGAAAAAAATAAAAGTTTCACATTGTTCTCCTTTCATCAGATAATAAGGTGTAACTTTTATTTTTTTCGCAATATCAAACGACTTCGAAAAAAAATGGGAATCTGCTTTTCAGATATCTCTCTCGCTCCGATAGAACGCTTTAAAAAGAATATTTCTTGCCGAAGGCGATGCCGCAGGCACAGCTGGTATCAAAATAAAGAATAAAGGACCAAAAAATGACAAAAATAAAGAAATTAAAGAAAAAAGGGATTAAGGTACACTGCAACCTTGCTTGATCTGTTACTACACGAATCAGGCCAATATCTTATTAAATTTTAATTGTCATTTAGATGATTTATAAGAGTATACACGATTTGATAAATTTTATTTTCAATGAAAATGATTTTTAAAATCGATTTTGTAATTTAATCGTCCATTTACAAATTTGAAAAATGGACTACATTTAGACTCAGCCAAACTCTACCGAAATACCTTAATTGAATAAAAATTGTTTCAAAATACTGAATTGTAAAAATAATATCGTCGTGAAAAAGGTAATTATTTTGTAAAATTGAAAAAAATGTAATAGAAAAATAATTTGTAAAATTTTGGGGGCAAAAAAAAAGCAACGACATAATCTCACCTCCATTGGTATGGGTTTTGGTATAATTTCGTCCTCAGCAAGATCAGCGAGTCCTGTGACGGAGCTCATGGAAAGTACCAAGGGAACATCGGCAACGCGAATTTCGAGTGTGTCCTCGAACATGTCCATAAGGGCTTGCTTATCGTGCAAATCGATTTCGCAAACGTTGGAGTTTATTGTTTTCTCTAGAGAGGATTTCCGGCTGCTAAGTTCATTGATTGTGCACTGGCTGGCCTGGGACAATCTTCTCGAGTCCTCTTTGTTCTTCAATCCGTGATCGAGACGGAGCTTTATTCGTGCACGACAATCAGCGTCCGATGGCAATTCGACCCAGCCTCTCGAACGCGAGCTAAACTTTGTCTGAATAATGATCACCAAAAAAAAAATATTCAGTTAATGTTCATAGAAAAAAGAAATTTATATAAATATTTAATTTTTTTTGTAATCAATTTTTTGGCTCTCTAGATTTCTTAACTACGACGAATTAATTTACATAGTTCAGGCTCGCGAAGTTTCTTGCTCATGCGAGAAATAAATTTTCATATTGAAAATTGGATTTTTTTAATGCCTTTAACATTTCTAATTTTTATATGGTGAAGTTTAGATTTGAAAAATCGAAGAATTAAAAAACATTCCAACTCTAAATTGAAGAGAAAAAGAAATTTTGTTTCCTTTTGTAGAGTTTTGTTCGTTTTATTTTTTCATTTCGCCTAGCAGAAATAACGATTGAATTTTGAAATGATTTTTTGTTTATTTCGATTTAAACCTGAAGTATTTCAAAATTTTTCATTTTTAAACGCAAACATAGAAGAATAAGATCGCTGAATTGAATTTTAAACAGTTGAAAAATGATCTATAGACAACAAGCGAACAATTCAGCCATAGCGCATTTCCCATTTTTTTTGCGTAAGCAAATTACAAATCACTAAGTATTGGGACATTTATAAAAAAAAGTACTACAATCGTGAAAATACACCAAGACAAACATTCTTAAAAAAGTGCATGCACCGTCCAACTTTGCCACACACCGACAGCTCTAACACTAATTTAACATATCTTTTAATTTGATATATATAAATATATATGTTAATGTCGCCAATACCTTTCTTTTGGCCTGCCACAAGTGCCACACAAAAACATTCATAAGAGAAGAAGAGCGCGGGAGAGAAAGCATGCAAAAAAACGTTAAAAATACGATAAAAATCGTATAAATACATGTATGTTAAATATTGTTATGTTTTACGTTCTTTTTTCGTTTTTGTGATGTCAAATATAATGTAAAATCAGATATAAGTGAACGAAATGATGTAATTTTTTTGAAAACCTCATAAGTTAAATTCAAACGAATAAGAATATTAATAAAGATATAATATTGAATTTAATTAATTAAAATTTAGGCTCGAATAATGGAAGGCCCAAACATTTTTTAAAGTATGCCTCGATAAATTTGTATCAAACAATTTTATTTCCAAATATTCAACGTCACAACGAATTTATCTCCCATGAAATAATATTTTAAAAACCAAGTTTCTTTTTATGTTTCTGTGACATTTGATATATTACAAAGAAAAAAATGAATCTATTTTTAATTTTAATTCGAGATGTATAATCGATTCAATTTTTTTTGTTGTACAACGAAGAGAATATTTGTGGAATGACGAAAAGCCACACTGGGACTTCTGCACGTTCCAAAAAACTATGTCCAAAACAAAAGATAGAAAATACACGAATGTGAGAGGAAGAGAACGCGAATAAATATTGTAAAAAAAATGAATCTTAAACAGCGAAAAACGGAGATCCGACCCACCTGAAATTCATCCCAGGGTATCGAAGAACATTCCTCACTCGCGATATTCGATATTTGCACTTTCAACGAGGACGCAAAGCCCGAAGATTGTTGAATTATTTCCATTTTCGATAATTTGAAAGTCGTCATTGAAACCTAGGAAAAACAGAAAGATCAATCGACAAATTAATATCTATTTTACAAATTATAAACAACATTGTAATAAAACTTTGACAACAAAGCAATTAGTTATTCTTCTGTTAAGATGGAAGGGGTCGGAGGGGATATATCAAATTAGAAAAAAAAAGTGAAATACATGATACAAAATGTAAACTTAAGTCCAGGACCGAAATTCGAGGATCCTGCTAAAACGGTTGGAAATAAAGTAAAAGACCATAAGGTCAATTTTGTAGAGCATGAAATTTCCTACGAAACAGCTATTGACGCCACTTTTCTATCTTCAGTAGTTTAGTTCTGAAATCAAATCGGAAGACCACCTGGTTTCCAAGAGTGGCGCGAGGGCAAACTTTTCCAAGGTATTTGTTGTAGGAAATTTTAAGTTCTACAAAATTGATTCAATGGTTTTTTTCCTTTATATCCAACCACTCTAGCAGTATCCGCCATAAAAAAACGGGTATTCTACAACTTCAATGAACATTCGTCTCAATTACTATTATCTTAATTAAATATAAAAAAGTCTGATCGAAAAATATCAATAGACTTGTCGACTGGGATTTCCGACCTGAACTTGAGTTGGTGACTTGAATTATCGAATATATTGAATCAAATAATCTTTCAATATAATCGAATATGGAACATTATTCGATTAATTTTTTTTTATATCAAGCAAACAACAGATGGTTAAAAAAAAGAAAATAAAAAAGTGAGAAATACTAACGAGATCTTTCCTCTTGCAAACGCTATCCATGGACTTTTCACTTTGGGTATCGGGTGTTTCTTCGACGAGAACTTCACGTGCTTCTTCGACGGTGGTAATGCCAATAGGATTGAGGCTGCCAAAAACGTCCATTTTTTCTTGTTCCTCGAGGGAAACGACGATATAATTTTCGCTGTCGGAGCTAATATCACTGCGCATCGAGACGGTATCACTGCTGCCGTCTTCGGGCGAGGCTTTGAGTGCAGAATCGATGGAGGTCATAAGATTGGCGAAACCTTTTTTCATGGAGGAGAGACCGACGTTAAAATTATTCGGAATGAAAGGTGGCGGTGTAGAAGAATTATCACTTTTTATATTGGGGCTTTTGAGGATGGAATTTTTGGGTATTGTTTCAAGGTCGTATTGACTTGATGGATGAATTTGAAGTCGTGGATCATGCTCAAATCTTGATGGATGATGATCTTCGTTTTTGAAGGTAACAATGGTGGATATTGGACAATTTGAATGTGGAAAATCCATGGAAAGCATCGATGCAACTTCGCTCTGTGGCGTTTCAACGTCGTTGCTCGTGTTTAAGCGTTTCGCTCCAAATTCTCCTCGAGCGTTTGCCGCCGTGTGTTGCCAGGCCAAATTTCCAGTAACAAGATCATCAGCGATGCTCGACGAGTCCGGTACTACCGATTCTAAATCACCTCCAGAATTTTCTTTTCCAGGACTTTGTGATGGTGTTATGAAGGTCACTTCTATTTGGGGGACGAGCGCCCCTATCGCTACGGAACCGCCAGTTTCTACCTTCAATATTTTGTTCGAATCCACCACCAGGTACGTCGCCATTTCTCCTATCGATTCTGACAGTCGCAACAGGAATAAATATTGATAATGATTTATTTGGACGCTCACGAGATTGCTTATGTATGCAAGCCCGTGAATATCCGCGGCCGTATTCGATTCCACATTTTTTTTCGTCGTCGTCGTCGTTCTCGTGGTTTCCTCGTCTTTGCTTGTGTTCACGTGCAACCAAATAGTCAACGGAAACGCATCGAGAAACGGCACCGGACGCGTCGAACCTACCGCACGTGCACCGTAAAAATCACCCCATACCGGCTCCAAATTACAACACCAAACATCCTTCGCCTCCGTCCATAATAATTCACGATTCACCTGTCGTATCAATTCGTTCACGCTGTTGCAGCTCGCATTCGCTGGATACGATCTGACGTTGTCTCTCCCTGTTCAATTCAGAAATATTTTTTTATTTAAATATTATAATAATGTAGAATAAAAATTTCCAGTTTTAATATTGCGAGTGCAATTAATAACAGACAAATAATTTGTAAAAAAAAAAAACAAAGAAATCCCGAATATTTAAATTTTAATCATTCACAAAAGACAACTAATTTCCAAAGAAAAATAATAATTGTTACCTGCACAATGATCGAGAAATTTTTCAGTCACGACGTGAAAGTCGGAGTCCTTGCTCGGGAATTCAGCACCAAAAAACATTTGAGCCATTTGAAAGGCATTCAAACAGGCTGCTAAATCAGCGCGTGACGATCTCTCGCTCGATCGAACATTCGTGACCGAGACGCGCGACGTTTGTATGTGCAATGATTTTGGTCTGTCCCTCTGATTTGGATAATCGTGCTGACCCTCGAACACTATCTAAAAGTGAATTTTTTAGAAAAAGAAATGTCAGTTGAATGGAAACAGAATACACAGATTTGTTTGAAGAAAGTTGAAAGCGTAAAAAAAATATTTATTTTTATAACTTTACTATAAGAAAATATTTAGGATGAATTGTTCCGAAAAATCAAATAGTGCAATATGATCAGTAAATAAATTATCTGACAAAAGGAATGATGGATAAATAATGAATAAGAACATAATTTAATTGGAAGATAATTAACCAAAAAAATTGTAGAAATTCTCAAAGAAATGACTATCGTTCAAATAATTTAAGGGGCAATTCCCGTAACGGTGGTAAAAAAATTACCACATTCTGTTGAATTATTTTTTTTTCAAGTATTTTGTTCGGTTATGGTATGTAGCTTTTTACATATGACAATACATGCTTTAAGTGCATGACCAAATTTTTTTCCCTTGATCTCCGTTTCATCATTTTCTATAGAGCGTTTAAAATGGCTTGACAAAAAGTCTTACGATTTCGGTTCCAGTGATAGCTTTACTGGAACTTCAAAAAAACCAAACGAATTATTGAAGTTAATGCATAAAACTAATCTTCATCTACTTCAGATTCAAAAAAATAAAAAGTATCATGAGTTTGTAAACGAAGTTCAAGAAATACCGGGCAAAATTCGCATGTAAAGTAAGCATAACTAAGAAGATCATTTTGAAAATTCCGGAAGGCAGAAAATCTGCGGTTGTGAAGCTCAGTGATCACTTAAACTCTTAATGCTACCGTTTTTATAAGCGTCCTAGAGAGGACCTTATCAAAACGGTAGAATCCTACTATTCGATAGAATTTTCGTTTCGATTTGTTTAGATTTATTTATAATATTTACAATCACTCGAGAAGAGCCATTTTTTCATTCCCACGAAACTAGCAGTATAAACAAATCAGAAGTGTAGAATTAAGCATTCGGATGATGTAAGAACTTCCTTTGAAGTAAGTGATTTGAGGTGCTAATTTCACACGCACAAAAAAAAACACTTTTTTTACTTTTACAAGCGAAAACGGGATTAAAAATGAATTCGAAGGGTTCATTCTAGATGAAGAACTAAAAAATATAATAAGAAACACCATGCAGGAAGGTTTATGAATTCGGATGAGTGGTTTTTTGTGAATCGCTGGAACCAATTTTAAAAACAGCGTGAGGAAAACGCATTAGAATAGTTTTTCGAGCATACATTTTCAAATAGCCAAAAAGTTTAGTTATCAATTATTAAAACCTAATATTCTAGAGGCATAAAACAGTATTATCATGTGAAAAAAAGTATCGATTATTAAAAAGTTTGTCATAGGAATTCCCCTCTTAATTCAAAATAGTCTAATAACTGTAAAAAATTGTTGTACGGAAATAAAATGCAGATTGATATTTAAAAGAAGTAGAAATGAATGTAAAATTTACCCTCGGTAGAATGGCCTCAAGTTTGACGTCAAAGTACATAAGATTGGAGGACGAAACCGCGTTACTTTTTTCAGCGCCGGCAATGAGTGAATGGTAGAGATTCAGGGCAAACGAATTGAACCACAGACATGAGCAAATGTCGTAGTTCACCTGTATCGGATTCAGTTGAACGTAGAATTTGGGTGGTGGCACTGCAAAAGTAAAACCATAAATAAGCAAGGGAAAATTGTCAAATTATTTCATAGAGTTGCAATATTTATTTTTTTTTAAAGATTTTTAGCAAAAAGTATAAAAATTGATACTTACGTGGAAACGTGATATCTCCAGGATAATAATAATAAGTGAATTCAGCGTGAACGATCGTTACATCGTCGGGAAGACAAAATTTGTCGCGATCACCTGTAGATAAAAGTAGAAAAAATACTAAATAATTATTTTATTACTTAAGTAGCATAAAATTATATGACTAAATCGTAAAACAATCGGCAACTCATGCAAACAAATTATTTTATCTATATTCTGAAACAAATATATTTTATATTTGAAATATACATTTTTTTGTCGAATTTTCTTTTTTTCACGGGGATTTGACGAAAAATATTCGTCAAATAACGGGATTTCAAAACAATAATAAAAAAATGTACGTTCGTTTTTTAGACACATCTAGGCAAGCGAACTACAGCAGTTTACACTTCCATGTTATTTTGATTTTTCATTTGTTTTTATACCTTGTGTATGCTTCTTCCTCGCTTGAGCTGTGCAATTTTTATAACATTAGAATTTTACGAGACGAAAAATGAAATGTTGCATTTTATAGACACGAACGTGGAAATTTTTTCATATTCGCAGAAGCAATCGAATTTAAAAAATAAAGATTAATTGTTTTTAAACAGTAAATTATTATACGGGAAAAAAAATTTCTTAGAAAAATATCTTAACTGGAAATAAATCAATTTTAAAACTATACGATCTATTTAAAAAATTCTGGTATCAATGACAATATGGCTAGTTTTGAAAATTAAAAAATTGCTTCATTTTTAAACAAAATAGATAGAACTATAGAAATCTTATCCGTTTGTAATTTTTTTTAATGGAATTTGTACCTGCGATAAATTCCTTCGTTGTGGGTTTTCTGGTCGAGCTCGTAACCTTGAATATTGTAAAGTCGTCGATTTTGATAATCATACAGGTAGTCATGAGTTTGGCCAATTGTTCGAGAACGTAATTTTTCACGGGATTGCCGCTCGAGTGTTGGGACGGTTTTTTAGTCTCCGACGAATTTTGACCCGAAGTTTGTTGATGGGAAAGTCGTTCAGAATCTTCAGACATAGATCGTTGAGTACCTGGAGGACGAAATTATGAAAAAAATGTTTAATTAATTTTGTATCAATTATTGAACTTCTACTCTCAATGAATTATTGAGAAAAGTTGATACAATCATGAATAAAGGAATGAAGAAAAAAATGGCAAAAAAATGATTGATTTTATTAAATTTTTATTTGAATAATTAAATAACATTCTTTACCTGCAGAATTCTTTTGATTTCGAAGCGGTGAATGTTGGGTTCGACCCATATCGATAAAGTCCATAAATTGACCACGAAAAGAATTCATGGATTGTTGGAGCCACTGACTATGGGGCGTTGCATTCTCTTTGTATTTCGCCCAATGTTTTCTATCCGCAATTGCCAGATGATAAGGATAATAATCAATTTGAAATTTCACAAGTGACACTTGTAAAGCGCCTCCGTCCTTAAGATCAGGATGTAACGATCTCCCAGCTATTATTTTGTATATGATTCAAAAAAATTATTATTTTGATTAGTTAATTTTTTGATTAAATGTTCTCAGTCGAAAAAATTAATTTGTTTGAAAGTAATAAAAAAACGTACCTCCAGGATCGTCGCAGAGATGTAGATCTATTCGTTGCGACAAAAAGTGGTAAGAAGTTTCAACAACATCGTATCTCATAAACATTTTCGATATTAGACTATTTGGCGGAACTTTCGTTCTGGCTTGTTGTGATATTTGGGCCTGATATTCCGGCAAAACCTGCAAATTAATATTTCTCGATTAAATCAAGTTGCTATGAAATAACATCAAATAAATTTCATCAAATCATTTCTTTTTTTTTCATTAATGTGAACAGTAAATTCAGAAAGCATTTTGAAAAATTTCCAAAATATCATTTCGATATTAAATTTAATTTTTATACAATAATATTTAATTAATTCGTGAATATGAATCTATTCGTTTTCTTAAATAAAGATGACCCTAAAAATGAGAAAATCACTAAAAAAATATTACTTCGAGTTTTCTAGCAGCTTTCGTTTTGCGTTCGAGGATTGTGGCTCGCTCGACGAGATCGCCAAGTGAATCCATAAAGTGGAGAGCAGCCTTTAGCTGCGAGTCCGTCAACACCCAGAGAAGATCGTCGAGAATAAGTACGAGTCGCGAGCCCATCACAAAACAGTCTGTAAAACAAGGGAAAAATTAACCGAGAGAAGGAAAAATAAATGAAAATTGTAAAAGTGAATATAAAATAAATATTTGTAATTTATTTCTAAAATCTAATTTTTATTTTCATAAGCAAGAAAATTCAAAAAAACAAACATCGTAAATAGATTTACAAATAAAGTTTAAATAGTATTGAAAAATTATAAAATTAATAAAAAAAAAATAAGTACGTACCAGATATTCTCTTTTTAATTGTGATTCGACATCGGGCTTGATTAGTGAGTAGTCTTAAGGGAGTAAGCTCCTTGTCCTTGGTACTTTGGGCCTCGATTCGAACAGTTTGCCACTCGAGCTCTTTGAAAATTAGTAATTGTCCACGTTCGGGATCTTTGACCCTTGTCATACGAAGATCACAACGTTGCCACATTGGTGATTTTGATTCAACCATTATCCTCGAGATCTGTTAAAAAAAAAGAAAATAATAATAAAAATCAAACAATTTTATTCGTAATTCTTCAATATTTTCCTTAACCTTCAATGGTCACTGGGGGTCACCCCAGTATGTGACTGCAATGATATTCTACCAAAATGTGACCGTTGAGGGTTAAACATTGTAATTCTAACCATTCTCTTCCATTTTTCATATTATACCTAATTCAATAAATACAGGACAAAATACAGAAAAAAATGTACAAAATAAATTGACAATGAATGAAACAGACCGAAATATTCGTAAATGAAAAACTAAAATCTTGAAAAAATATTGTTAAATCATTTTTTGTTTATTTTTCCTTACCTGTACGGATGCAACGAAAGCAGGACTTTTGAATGTGACTGAAACCAAATTGACGGCGACAGTGATGCCATCAATGACTTTATGAATGAAGGAATATTTAGTAGAGCCAGCAAGGGTTGCAGTCCCTTGAGGTGAACATGGGCTGCGAAGATCTTCGCAAGTTTCCACCTCTATGTGAACTTCGTCCAAACGCTAAAAATAAAATAAACAAATATTTTATCAAATAATTATTCTAAAAAATCAATTGTTAAAAATAACATTGATTAAAATTAAATATAAATGGTCTTTTCCATTGAAATTTTCATTCAATTCCTTTTAATCGTATAAATATTTTAAGCTCAACTATGCAAGCCAAAATTCATCTTTTTCTGTTTCAATCAACATTTTTTTCTCAGGAATAAAAAACCATTAAGGTCTTACATGTACCTATGAGGGTAAATAAATAGAATTTTCTAAAATGTTTCGTTTCAATGGTGTCAACCTTTGTGTATAATTTATAATAATATTCCAGGAATCGATGACTCCGGGGATTTTTGGTGTAAGCATTGAAAATTTTGTTTTATGTGATTTTGAGAGATGCGTCGTTGAAAGGTGGGGCATGCGTTGTCCCACCTTCTTTTTGCAGTTTTTTTTATTATTGCTCTTCTCTACTTTTATTATTACTGAGTAATCAAAATTCTTACTTTTCCATGTAAAAATGCATTTTCTATTAATTTACTATAAAAATCGCGATGGCAATTTTTTTACAACCTTAATACACACGGAAGAATTAAGAATTTTTTCAAAATTTTCTGTCCTGTTTTTTGTTAAAAAAAAAATATCCGATCATTTCCGTATTAGATACAAATTAACAATTGTATTCAGTGAAATCATTCACTAATTTTTCAATTTTTAGTTCAGATTCGTAATCAGTAAGCCTAAAAATCGATGCATGCAAACTTTGAAGTAAATTGTATGTAAGGAAAAATCTATATCTCGAAGGACTAACACTATACCTGCATTTTTCTCAAAACGATGTTTTTGAAAACGATAACCATCGTATCTCGACATCTAGATGAATGAATTGCTTTAAACTCGGTACAAAGAACCTCCAAACAATTATCTATTCCTTTTTATAAGATTCTCATTTAAGATCATACCTTTTTTTTAAATATATACAAAAAGAAAGACTGTTCAAGGACAATCCCGAGTTTGCGCTTCAGATCCCTGCAATTTTGCAAAAAATGCTTAAAGAAAAATCAGCTATGGCAAGGACTATTTTTTGTCAACGTTGAGAAAAAAAAATATTTTTTTAATAGTACTGTGTATTTTTCATGATCGTGCGGTCGCGAAAAATGCATTCTGCGCAATTTTTTTCACAGAAATGATGACCACGGCTCAACTAATTTTATTTTTAAACATTTTTCAATTTCATAGACAAAAATAATGTTTTTTAAATTAACAAACGTTGTTTCAGAAAGAAAATAGTTTCAGTAAAAAAAAAAATTATTGCAAATGACCCTGCTTTTCCAACCTTCAGATGTTTGTGAGCCCTCAAATAAGAGTTCAACGAGCAAAAGTATTTGAAATTCAAAAAATGAACAGTAGTTAAATAATTGGGATAGTACAAATATGAGAATGGATTAAATAAAAAAATAATAAAAATTGCCATCAACCAACCAGAAATATTGGAACACTCTTGAGTTTGGTCCATTGTATGCGAAAGGTTACTTTATTGCACCAAGCGCTGGTCAGTCTCAGCCAAGATGGCAATTCCAGTAAATCGGTGAGTACAATTTCGTCCAGCTCCAAATTATTCAGTTCTCCTTCTCCCTTAAATGTGCTCAAATTGATTTTGTCCGCTGAAAGATTTTTGCAGAATCTAAGAAGAAAACGAAAATATAAACAATTACTTTTTATAAGTAAAAATGGGGTAAGAAAAAAACAAATGATAACGAAAAAAAATAATTGAAAACAAGAAAATAAATAGAAGTATATAGGAAAAGCTGCGTATAAAATATTGAAAAATAAATAATATATAAAAAAATGAAAATGGATAATATAATGAGAAACATTTTTTTTTTGCATTTATATTCTGAACATTTTTTATTTATAAATTGCACAGACTTATGTATTATATGCATGAACTAATGGAAAAAAGCAATGAAAACTTTTTTTTTCTCGAATTTTCAAGTGTTTTTATTTGCACAGGTGGTATCACGGAAATAAAATAGATAAAGTAGCAATTTATAGCGTGTAATTGGGAAATATCGTGACCAAAGATAAGAAAATTACATCTGTAGGGAAAAATTCATCTATAGATTCATACATACATATACATAACTACGATAATAGTTATTAAATCATTTTTTATGTACGTGTATATGCATGTCGGTACTCACATATATATTTTTATAGGTATACGTGATTTTACGAAATTCAATTATGACCGATTATATATATTCATATATATATAGATATATATGTGTAACGTGTGTTATAATGTGGAGTGATAATAAGACAATTTAAAAAAATCTATTTTTAAAAGTACATCTCAATAAGAGGCAACGATAAATGAAAATTACGATTGCTTTCCAAGAGCATTGATTATGGAGATAAAGAAGAAATCGTGAGAGTCGGAAAAAAAATCTCATGGGAATAGCGATCGAAACTTGAATTTAAAATATGTTTAAATAATAGAATAATTACAAAGAACGAAGTAAATGGTAGCAGAAAATAACAGTGGATTTTTGTTATATTATGAGATCTGTTGTCAATAATCGTGTACGTCAAAAGCAGACGAATTTTTTCGACCATACGTACATTTTTGTGTGTGTGTGTGTGTGGGTATAGAGTATTCATGCAAACTTACCTTGACAGATGTTTAAGAAGTTGATTTTTAATTATCGAAACCATTTCGCACCCTCGTCGTGGAAGCCTCGTTGGAAAATTTGTGCTTCTCGTGAACCACGATGAATTTTAATGTAATATCCGAGAATCCATTACGAACGCGTTTCTTTGTCGAATTTAGGAGAAACGATGGAGCGCTTGAAATGGCACATCGCCCATTTGTACGAGATATTTTTTTTATTTTTTATTTTTTTTTGAGTTTAATATTCCACAGTTATGTTTTTGAGAATATCAGTGAATTATGGACTCGGGAGGGGAAGAGAACGACACGCGAATAATACGTACACAGACAATACACCGCATGGCGCACTATAGCGCACCGCTACACTACTGAATTCTTTCTCTCCTAACTCCTCCTGCTTCGCTCTCAGTCAGAAACGTAGGACGTAGCCGAAGCCGAACCACAGCCGAACTGACGTTTGAAGGCTAGTTTACACGACATAAGCCCGTTGGGTGTATGTTTCCCCCTCCATAAGCGGCTCTCACACCTCTGCGTATTTAGCCCACCCCATTTGGATTTATGAATTTTTTTTTTCTGTAAATCGTGGGCGGGTTGTTCCAACTTCTAGGTATAGCTGCTTTTCTGGCGGTTCAAAGCATTGACTTGCAGACCTTTACTGCCAGATAGGCTTCTAGAGGTTGGAACAACCCGCCCTTGGAGAAAAAAAAATCATATATCCAAATCGGTTGGGCCAATCTCGATTTGTTTTCGTTATCGCCGCGTGAGGCAGCATCACGCAATTCTTTGCCATAAGGAACAATTTCAACGTTATCGTCATTATTTGAATATTTAAAAAAACTGAGAGATTCGAAGGAATGTGTCGACTTTATCGTTTATAAGGAAATGCTAATAACCATTTAACAATAATTATTATTATGTATATACGAATATATATATATATATTGTAACGCTTTTTCCCGCATAAGCGCTCAAATTGACCTTCGCTCTCGATATTTCTTGGACGCCAGTCTAAGATTTTTCTTAGACAAATTTTATTTGAAATAATCGAGAACAAAAGAAAGGTGTTTCCCGGTCGTAGCTGTATTTCTAACCAATTTGGTAGAAGGGCGAGATCAAATAATTGTACAGAATAATTCACACACCAAAAAAATCACCATTCCGAAATTACAATTGAATTTTATTAAAGAAATAAAATGAAATTTAATAGTTGAACAATTTACCAATTTAATTAAATTATTTTCGGAAAAACATAAACGACCTTACGCAATAATTTTGGCTCATGATAGCTTTTCGATAACAATTTTCTCGTATAATAATTTGGTCAAAATCAGTAAATTAATTTTCAGTTAACCGTCACAATACCATCACATTAACAACATTCATAATAATTATCAAGATCGAACGTTCCCAAATTAACCAATATCGTTCGGGCCATGCACTACCGATTTTCTCATCTAAACGATAAAAGAAATGTTCGATACATCTTATTTTTCTTATACTATGGACATTTCGTTTGGACGAAAGATAATTTGAATTCCTCTCGGCAATTCGAAAAAAAAATTCCAACGAGATATCAGTTTGGACGAAAGAACATTTCAATCCCTCTCGGCAATTCGATACTTAGTCCAATTAGATATTCGCGACAGATGCTATAACTCAAGACAAGACTTAATCAAAACTTCCCCAAACACGAACGTACCCCAAAACAATATCGCTTTTTAACGGTAATTCTTCAACACAAAAATCAAGATATTTCTAACACAAAAGTACACAAAATTCAAAGCGCGACGACGGCTCACCGCTACAGTTTCAGTAGGTGGAAATCCAGAAAAGGACGACGGAAAATTTCCCCTCGATAATTCCGGTAACATCGTATTCTTGATCGGGCTGGCGACGGCTTAGAAGAAGACGTCTATCCTCATTGGTGTCCAAAACGAAAGTCCTCGCTAATTGGGAAAAGCGCGATTACGCGGACTAGGGTCCTAACCATCCACCCTTCGCCTACTCGCGAGTATCTCGGTAGTTCTCGAATGTTCGCTCGCATTTCGATGATCACCGATAATGATGATATTGTCGTATTTGAATTTCGGCCGAGCGCGACATTGACGAACGTTGAACCTCGGTATTAACCCATTAACGCCGAGGTGATCAGAATTTTTACTAACTTTTCAACGTGTTTATTTATTATGTTATCGGACCAAAAAAATAATGCAATACCTCTATTCCTACGCGGAATTCGATGCTCTTTCAGAATCTGAGCTCAAAATTTCGATTAGACACCGAGAAAAAAAAATATGGCCGATTTAAACGTGAAAAACGTGAAAATTTTCGAAAAAAAATTTTTTTCGCATTTTTTTCACAATGATACCGCAAAGCTATCAACTTTTTACAATGATCAGAGGTGATCATGGCACTCGAAAATTAAGAGGAATTTTTTTCAGAAAAATTCATCGACGCGTTTTTTCTAAATGGCGGCGAGAATGAAAAATTTTTATAAAAATCTTAATCTATCGGTCTCTTCAAAACTATAAACTTGAGAAAAAAATTTCTAAGAACAAAAATGGCTTAAAATTAGTCGAAGAATACTCTTAAATTTTTTCAGAATTTTTGAAAATAATTTTTAATTTTCGAAAATTTCAAAAAATCCAATTTTTCAAAAATACCTGAAAAATTTTTGGAAAAATTTGAGAGTGTTCCTTGATTAATTTTAAGACTTTTTTGTTGTTAAAAATTCTTTCGTAAAGTCTATAGGTTTAGAGAAAAAAAATTTTCTTGAATGGTACATAAAATTTTGTTTCTATCTACCACTACAAAATTCACGAACAAACTCGTATATCCTTTCACTTGTGCATGGACACATATGTTGTATACAATTTTTACATGAATTATAGGTAAAGCATATAAAAAAAATATTAGTTTTCACTTTTTCAATACATTTGTTATGTCACGAAAACGTTCAAAATCTTCTGCTTCATTGCATGCAGAGTATGAATCAGATTATTCGGATAGTGATTCCGACGAAAACATTTTGATTCCGAATGCAGACAATTCAGGCTCCGATGATTCTGATTCCGATTGTGATTCGATATCTGATTCAGATTCTGAACATGAATTCACAATACCAAATATTACTTATAAAAAAGCTTGTGCTACTTATTCTGAAAACTTAGATAAACTTGAAAAAAATCACGAATTCATTTGGATCGATGGCGAGAAATCATATCCAAATACTTGTGAAGAAACAATATTATTATCTGAAGCTACAAAAAAGAATATACAGGCGTGCGAGCCTTTCCAATTGTTTGAAACCTTTTTTTCTGCCGAAATGAAACAATATATAATTGATGCGTCTAAAGAGAATAATTATGATCTGAAATTACAAGATCTTGACACTTTTATAGGTATAGTTATTTTCAGTTCATTCAATAAAAGAAAGTCTCAGAGAGATTATTGGTCATCTGATCCATTCTTATCTAGTGAAATTGTTTCTTCTGCAATGACTCGCGATAAGTTTGAAGAAATCAAGTCTAAAATAAAATATTCAAAAGCTGAAGACAAGGATCCAAACGATAGAGGGTGGCGGGTTCGTTCGATGTTGAAACTTTTCCAAAACAACCTCCTAAAGTTCGGAATATGGAAAACTTCTATATCTATTGATGAAATGATGGCCAAGTCTTATGCAAAAACTGTTTTGAAACAATTTATTCGAGGGAAACCAATAAGGTTTGGTTTGAAATTTTGGGGTTTATGCACTTCAGACGGCTATCTACTAAATTTAAATCTATATTGCGGTAAAAATTCCCAAACCGGAAACAAATTAGTAAAATGTCCTTTAGGTACTCGTGTAGTATTGCATTTATTAGAACCTTTTTTTCGGCTAATAAATTATAATAAAATCCCTGCATTTCATTTGTACTTTGATAATTTTTTTACAAATATGGATTTAATTTTACACTTGCAAAAATTACGTTTGAAATGCACTGGCACTATCAGAGACAATCGAGTCAAAGAAAAGAATATACTTGAAAAGGAAGCTCCACGGGGTACTTATATTGTAAAACATGATCGAAATAGTGGCATAAATTTCATCACTATTATGGATTCGAAGCCCGTTTCAATAGCTTCAACTGCTGCAGGTGTAAGTCCACTATCAACTTCGAGAAGATATAGTTCAGAGGCTCGATCCAAAACTGATATACCTTTTCCGCAAGCTTTTCATTTGTACAACAAATTTATGGGTGGTGTTGACGTGCATGATGGACACTGCAATAATGTACTTCCAAGTATACGTTCCAAAAAATGGGCATGGGTCGTTTTTATAAGATTTATACAGGCATCCATTACAAATGCCCACGTAATTTTCAATGCTACACGTGATGGAAAGAAAAAAGTGGAATAAAAGAGTTAACTACTTCAATTGCTAAATATTATATTCAAAAAGGTCAAACAAGTAAAACACTTCATACACGATCTAATAGGGACAAATTAAAAAACTGTTCAAATGAAAAATGTCCAATAAGAACAAGGATCTATTGTGAAAAATGCAATCTATATGTATGCAATAATTGTTGGACAAAAAAGCACTGATAAAAGAAATGTTAAAATGAAAGACAAGAAGACTCACGAAAAGAAGCACTCCGAAACGTGAGAGGCAAGGGGACTCACGAAAAAAGCACCCCGAAACGTGAGAGGCAAGGGGACTCACGAAAAAAAAGCACCCCGAAACGTGAGAGGCAAGGGGACTCACGAAAAAAGCACCCCGAAACGTGAGAGGCAAGGGGACTCACGAAAAAAAGCACCGCGAAACGTGAGAGGCAAGGGGACTCACGAAAAAAAGCACCCCGAAACGTGAGAGGCAAGGGGACTCACGAAAAAAAGCACCCCGAAACGTGAGAGGCAAGGGGACTCACGAAAAAAGCACCCCGAAACGTGAGAGGCAAGGGGACTCACGAAAAAAAGCACCCCGAAACGTGAGAGGCAAGGGGACTCACGAAAAAAAGCACCCCGAAACGTGAGAGGCAAGGGGACTCACGAAAAAAAAGCACCCCGAAACGTGAGAGGCAAGGGGACTCACGAAAAAAAAGCACCCCGAAACGTGAGAGGCAAGGGGACTCACGAAAAAAAGCACCGCGAAACGTGAGAGGCAAGGGGACTCACGAAAAAAAGCACCCCGAAACGTGAGAGGCAAGGGGACTCACGAAAACAAGCACCCCGAAACGTGAGAGGCAAGGGGACTCACGAAAAAAAGCACCCCGAAACGTGAGAGGCAAGGGGACTCGCGAAAAAAAGCACCCCGAAACGTGAGAGGCAAGGGGACTCACGAAAAAAAAGCACCCCGAAACGTGAGAGGCAAGGGGACTCACGAAAAAAAGCACCCCGAAACGTGAGAGGCAAGGGGACTTACGAAAAAAAGCACCCCGAAACGTGAGAGGCAAGGGGACTCACGAAAAAAGCACCCCGAAACGTGAGAGGCAAGGGGACTCATGAAAAAAGCACCCCGAAACGTGAGAGGCAAGGGGACTCACGAAAAAAAAGCACCCCGAAACGTGAGAGGCAAGGTGACTCACGAAAAAAAGCACCCCGAAACGTGAGAGGCAAGGGGACTCACGAAAAAAAGCACCCCGAAACGTGAGAGGCAAGGGGACTCACGAAAAAAGCACCCCCAAACGTGAGAGGCAAGGGGACTCACGAAAAAAAGCACCCCGAAACGTGAGAGGCAAGGGGACTCACGAAAAAAAGCACCCCGAAACGTGAGAGGCAAGGGGACTCACGAAAAAAAAGCACCCCGAAACGTGAGAGGCAAGGGGACTCACGAAAAAAAGCACCCCGAAACGTGAGAGGCAAGAGGACTCACGAAAAAAAGCACCCCGAAACGTGAGAGGCAAGGGGACTCACGAAAAAAAAGCACCCCAAAGGAGACAAAGTTCTACCACGTCCACGCCGTTGTCTCTGGGTAATGCTAAGAGTAGAAAAAAACAATGTATATGCACAGAATCAGAAAAGAAGTAGTCAAGGAACACTTGAAGGAAATTTTTCCAAAAATTTTTCAGGTATTTTTGAAAAATTGGATTTTTTGAAATTTTCGAAAATTAAAAATTGTTTTCAAAAATTCTGAAAAAATTTAAGAGTATTCTTCGACTAATTTTAAGCCATTTTTGTTCTTAGAAATTTTTTTCTCAAGTTTATAGTTTTGAAGAAACCGATAGATTAAGATTTTTATAAAAAATTTTCATTCTCGCCGCCATTTTGAAAAAACGCGTCGATGAATTTTTCTGAAAAAAATTCCTCTTAATGTTCGAGTGCCATGATCACCTCTGATCATTGTAAAAAGTTGATAGCTTTGCGGTATCATTGTGAAAAAAAATGCGAAAAAAAATTTTTTTCGAAAATTTTCACGTTTTTCACGTTTAAATCGGCCATATTTTTTTTTCTCGGTGTCTAATCGAAATTTTGAGCTCAGATTCTGAAAGAGCATCGAATTCCGCGTAGGAATAGAGGTATTGCATTATTTTTTTGGTCCGATAACATAATAAATAAACACGTTGAAAAGTTAGTAAAAATTCTGATCACCTCGGCGTTAATGGGTTAACGAAGATTGCCGAATGTTCCCGATGCTATTGGACGCATCTCGAATTCGACAGCTCCGGGTGAGGGCTTCGAGTTAGCGACCCTTGCTTAATGTGAAACTCGCGCTTCCCCGATGACCTTGATGACCTTGAGCCTTCCCTCACAATGTTCTCGAAATACCGACTCATCACGATAATGTCGCTTTCCTCCTCTGAATCGCTGACTGAAACCGTTTCTCGCTCGTACATAATTCATAATAAAAATAATACAATTAATAATACTGAAATATGCTCGCATTTGGCCCTTCTGGATTTTGCTCGAGAGAAATTCTTTCCCGAGAACAGACCTTCCGTGCCGTGCCAATATTTAACTTTATGTGACGTTAAATTACCACGTCATAATATATTTGTTTGTATACGTTCCGCATGGATTATGTATACAAAGGTCGTCGATTTGTAAATAATATAAAATAATGATTGAATATTGCTTTCGTCCCGTGGGTTTTTTCGGTGGAAGGAGGAAATACCGCTAATAATAATGCACATAAAAGTTTTCATATTTTAATATTATTCATTACAGTCATTCGCGGATTTCAAGGGTTTTATTTGTTCACAAAAATACGTATAGATTTAATTTTCTTATTGATTTTTTCTAAGCGTCACCCGAGTTTTTCCCAAATTAAATTTTCGAGTTTCGTTACTTTTTATAAAGGGGTTTTTCGACAGGGCCTTTCCAAGTGGTTCCGCATGTTCCGCAAGTCCGTCGAGCGGCGTGGGAAAAAACCCAGAAAAAGGTCAAAAAGAGGAAACACGTGCATTGTTGTACCGCGAGCTTCTTTAGGATAGACAATGAAAGAAACAAGCGCGAAGGGATGAAAGTAGAGGAAGAGAGGGATGAAAGCAGAGAGTGAAAGAGTGAGAAAGAAGTCACTAACGAGCTAAAGGGTAGGAGATCTTGGGGATGGACTTCGGGCAACGCTCTTGAAGCGCGTCGCGTCGATGAGGAGAATATTTTCGGCACTCGAGCAAACAAGTCGATCGATAATCATTTTTTGGCACTTGGCAAAATAAGTAACTTCCCAAAAAATGCATCTGAATTTTGTATTAGAGTATTAGTTACATTGAGTTTCAATAATATATATGACGAAGAATTTATCCGATTTAATTGTTGTATTTTTATTTTATTAATTGACATATCCCAATTCACATTCGAAATTATTTACGCGAGGTGGACTTGAGTCCTTTACGATTGGGACCCATCTCCTTGGAAGTTGAGGACATCTTTGGGGTGAATTCGAACTCTATTTCAAAGTTCGCGTTTTTTGTTACTTCTTCTTCTTCTTCTTCAATTCGGCTAGTTTCACGTCTGGCGTGAAACTAAGCCTGGCCACTGGGTTTCCCGCATCGGCCAAGGGTCGTGTTTGAAAGGATATGGTGTGAGTTTCTTTTTTTCTTTGATTGTTATTTCATTATTGTTATTATCAGCGTTATTGTATAGTGAGTAAATTGAACAAGAATAAGTGTTTCGAAGAAGCTACTAAGCACACCGAGCTCTCTAAGACACATTCTTGTTCCCTCTTACTTTCAATTGCCGAGACTGTCAATATTTACTTTTTTTTTGTCTTAATTTTCTGTTTGATCTCCGTGTATTCTTAGCTCTCTTTTCGGAGAAGCGGAATACCGGTGGATCAAATTCGCCATTATATAAATTTAAATTTGTATTATTTGTTTCGTTTTCATTTATTATTTTAGATTTCACATTCTTTAAAAATTTATTTAATTCGCACCATCTCGTTCCGATACTGTCCTCTCGAGAATAAAAGACTGGTAGGTTTAAATGGAGCGGTTGTTTTATGTTATGTGCTTGTTTATTTTAACTTTTATTTTGTTTCATATTAGTTTTTTTTTTTTAATGTACTGTGCTTTAAAATAGATTTTATATATACATATATTTGTTGTGAATGGTAAACTTTTGGAGCACGGCCGATACGTCTGCCTTCTTCCAGGTCCACCGGCCGAGTCCCGTTTCTTGTTACAGTGGCCGTATTCCAAAATCTGCTGCCAGTACTGCGAATACGTGCTTTGGTATAGGACTCACAGCGCTAGCAGCAGGAGTCGTATTCCGTACGCGTATCGACTTCTATATTTTTCCACTCTACTGCATTCCATAGTTACAGGCCAAAAATACAGGGAATTTCGTACCAAGATGGCGGTAGTTACACTGCTGTCGTGCTGTTCAAAAAGAACGCGTGTGAAATATTTTGAATTTGTGTAACATTAAATATCTAATTATAGCCTCTGCATCGATAAAAATTGCATTTTTCTTAACATTTGCTTTGTTCGAAGCTATCATGGTTTTGAAGCGTGCAGAACGCGTGTGAAATATTTTGTGTAACAAGAAATATATAATTATAACCTCTACATTGATGAAAATTTTATTTCGCGTAATGTGTTTTGTGTAAGGCTAACGTTATTTTGAAAAATGCTCCCATTGCATATATTGCAACAAGTGATCCTTATCGAAGGAGACAACAATGAATGAATACAATTTTTCAATAACGATCGACCCCGATTATTAAGAGATTGCACTCATCCTTTTTATCTCCAAGATTCAAGATAAGATGTGTATTGAAATGAAAATATAAGTCTGTAGACAAATATTTATATATGTGGGTCAATGACCTGGTTAGCTGTTTTGGAATTTAGGTTCGGTACTGGACAGGCAAGTGTATCTAATATATATATATATATTGTGACGTGGTAATTTTGCCCACGTCCCAAAATGTTTAAAAATTGGCACGGCACGAGAGGGAAGCGTTTTTCGTTGATGAAGAATTTCTCTCGAGTACATCCAGAAGGGCCAAATGCTTGCGTATTTCTCACTTACTAATTTTATTTTGAATTATTTTATTTTTGTACGAGCGAACGACGGTCTCTTATACCGAAGAACATCAGATTATCGTCGTTTTCGGGAGGTTTTATCGTCGAGGAAAGGCTTATGGCGAAGTTCAAGGTCATCAAGCGTGGGTCGCTAGCTCCATGCCCTCACCCTGAACTGTCGAACTCAGGATGCGTCTTTCAGCATTCAGGAGATTGCCGTGTTCTCGTTAGAAGTCACAGTCCTCATCTTATCGGGACGAAACATCGAATTTGCCGCTCAACGAATCTTTGAAATTACCGCTCAGCGAAACAAAAACTGTCGCTCGGAAATATCGTCGAAATTCAAAATATATCGTTGAGGTCAGGTCGGCGAGAGAAGACTCTAGAATATTCGAGAACAAACAGTTGCGATTCTCGTGAGGAGGCAACGGGTGGGGGGTTAGGACCCTAATTCGCGTATTGGCTCTCGGTACAATTATCGAGGACTCGAGTTTTGGGCAGCAACGACGGAGGACGTCTTTTTCTCGAGCCGTGGCCGTTCCGATCAAGAATTCGACGCCCCGAATTATCGATGGAGAGAATATCCGTGGTCTTTTTCCGGATCTCGTCCTACTGAAACTGTAGCGGTGAGCCGTCGTTTCGCTCTAATTTTGTTGTACCGTTTTGAGTAATATTCGCGAATAATATTTTGGAATTTTGAGAGTAAAAAAGTGATATTGTTTCGGGGTACGCACGCGTTTGGAAAATTTCGGTTACGTCTTGTCTTGCGATTTAATTCTTTCGCGAATTGTCGTTGTCTTTTATTAGTTTGAATTGCCGAGAGGAATTCTATTATATTCTTTTGTCCAATCTCGAGATCCATAGTTTGTAAAAATTGTTATATAATTGTCGATGTAGATCTATATTATTTTATCGTTGGAAAGTACGTTAATGGAGTAATCTTTAACGTTACGCAATTTTGGTATGATAGATCGACTAAAAATGTTACTTTATTGTTAATTTAATTTCGACGGTTAACAGAAGAACATTGTATTTCTGAATTTATTTTTTGAAACATTTTGTATCGAAATTTATTTTTCTTTTCTTTTATTCAATTGTAATTATTAAATTGTAAATTTATATTTTTCCGGAAAAACCAAATCCAATTTATCCTTAATTTGTTTTCACTGAATAAATATCAATTGTAATTCCGGATTTGTGTGAGAATTGAGAGTGATTAATTTTGTATTTTGTATTTGACCTCGCCCCTCTACCAAATCGTTTCAAACTGCAGCTACGACCGGGAAAACATCTTTATTTGTTCTCGATGGTTTCGAATAAAATTTGTTTAAGAATTTTCTTAAACTGGCGTCCAGAGATTATCGAGAATAAATATATTTTGTGCGACTCAGGGGGAAAAAGTCGTTACAATATATATATATATAGGTATAGGAAATGACCTCAGTAGAGCATTGATACTCATGTTTCAGAGTGTTATTGTGTTTATTCTCATCCTTGGTCGAAGGAAGATAGGAGATAGATGTTTGGAAAATTTGTTTTGATATAATATATTGGGTGTCCCAAACGTGTCTTTAATACTTTATATTTCTATGACTTGATTCTGAATTTACTTTGTTTATTTTAATTGATTTGAAATAATTTTAATTAATAATATTTTATTTTGATATGAACTGAGTTATGTAAATGATAGATTTTTGTGATGTAAAGGTTTTTATAATTATTAAGGTATTTTTACAATGTGATAATCGATCGCTATGTCGAGATACACATGAAAAATACTAGGTTTTTTATATTTAAGTTAATTTGTGTTATGCCAAGATGGTTTTGGTATTATTATAGATATTCTTTTTCATATGATAATCGGACGCTATGTCGAGCTACATATTAAAAGATACTGTGCGTAGTTTTATAGTGGCTGGGAATGTGCCGAGATAGATTTTTCCTTATAACTATTGATGTATCCCTTATATATGATAATCGGGCGCTATGCCGAGATACATATAAAAAGATACAGTATGTAATTCTATAGTGGCATGGGCTGTACCGAGAAATGTTTCTTAAAGACTAAAGTGGCCTGGGCTGTGCCGAGAGATGTTTCTTTATAATTATGTATGTATTTTTATATATGATAATCGGACGCAATGCCGAGATACATATAAAAAGATACAATAACTTAATTCTACAGTGGCCTGGGCTCTGCCGAGATATGTTGCTTATGAACTAAAGTTAGGATGGGCTTTCCCAAGAATAACGTAATAGCTGGACGTAATGCCAGGAGATACGTTATATGTGAGGTCGGGATGGGCTTTCCCAAGGAACGTGATAGCCAGACGCAATGCTGGGAGAGACGTTTTGTAGGATAGGAAGCGTGATAGCCAGACGCAATGCTGGGAGACACGCGAATAAGTGTGAACTTAAGGAAGTTTGGTTTGAAATAATAGATACCGAGTGACGGAAGTATCGCCTTATATACTTTCCTCACTCGGGAAAGGTGAGGTGCGCGGAGCGGATTCGAGTGTGCTACGGTGGGGAGCACTTCCCGAACGTTCGATGACGCTCACATCCACGCGTCGTGTGTTTACTCGTTGAGCGCTTGTGGATGTGCGGCGTATCGTTACAGTATATACTTACAGCACTAAATATCCAAGGCTTGGGCAACAATAATAATAAATAATAATTAATATTTGATTCAATCTGGTTATTCAATCTAAAAACGAGTTGGTTCATAAGTAGCAAATGGTGTATAGAAATCGCGCCAAAATCGTCTGCCGCTAATGCCATTGATCATACACGAAAGAAGAAAGGCGACAGATGGTAGATTATTTTTGGAACTAGTCAAATACGAACTCGATACGCATACAGAATGCGACTTTCTTTACCTGCAGCCTGTCACAATTTACCTTACCGACCATAGAACCTTGCTATCCTTCAACTTCACAAATTCATAGAAATTCAACTTCAATGAAGAATCACGTCGTTCCTTGACCAACTTCAGGGAGACTTTGTCCTTGGAGTGCCATATTTCAGGTGTTTACATTTTATTTTTTTTAAAGAAAACGAGTAAAGCTTTTTGAGTGCGGTTTTTTCTTGCTTTTATTCATGATATACAGAATGTTAAAAAATTAAAAAAAAAAAACCAAAATGGCGGCCGTTGCAGCTCCGCGAAAACAGGTCCTCAAATCGCGGGAGGTAAACGGCTGACATCACTGCCCCCTCTTTGTTGACCTGAAACACAAATTCAAAGCATATTATCAATCTGTGACCCTTTGGTCATGGAATGACGGATGGGTTTTTCGTTTAGTACAAATTTTGGAAAATGGCGGTAATTAAAAAAAAAATCGAATTTTCGTGAAGACATATTTTCTGAGTATGCTCTCCAAATTTCAGGTCGATATGTTAATTACAGCGGTCAGGAGAATGTCAGCCATTTTTAAAAACGTGTTTTCGAGAAAAACGCGTTTAAAGTTTTGTAATGTGTTTAAACAAATGTGTTTATAATTACCGCTAATCGGCAATGCCTGGTCCATAGAGGCATCCCTCCTCTTCTTCTAGCTGCTCATGTTGAGCCGCTAACATCTCCCGCTGCTCAATCCGGGCCTTTTTTGCTGCGTCGGTCACCTGCCTCTCCGCGCGCTCGATCCTTGCTTTGTCCCGTGAATGGACCCAGCTCTCGGCGAATGTGCCAATCCGGACACCCATGAGATCCATGGCAATTAACAATGATTCCTCACCTTCGTTGAAGATAATCACTGCTAATTCCGTGGCAATATTGACCACATCTGCGCCGGAATGAAGATGTTTGGGCGCACGCATCCAAATCATTTTATTAAGTGACTCATTACTGTTTTGAGTATGAGCACCCAAACAACTTTCGAGCAAATCGTCCGACGACAAGTCTTTGTAAATTGGCTCGATGGCCTTCAGAACAGTGTCACTAAGACGCTGAGAGGGTCAGAGCGCGCTGACGGTGACAACTTCAAACGCGTTTAAAATATCGTAAACGTTCGAAATCCGGGAAACGCTTCGACAGATTTATTTCTACTTACATGTAGATTAAGAATCCGTAATAAAAAAAAAATTGATTTTTTGAAAATTTCAAGGACAAAGTCTCCCTTCACCTGGTTTCCTTACGTCTAAAAATATTTTCTATAAGTGTAGCGATGGTGACACCACCGTAAGGACAATCGGGTATTTACAAGTCTACCGCTGTACTCGAGATGAAACCGACGAAATGCATTCAACATCCTAAGCAATTTTTCACGCTTCGCTAGCGTAGCGGAATCACTTTTACCTACAGCCTGTCATTTAATTTCTTACAACCGCACGACTTCATTCTTTCATGTATTGAGATCCTTACCAACATATACACAAAGCGCAACTTAACCTTTTATAAGGACGGAGAATTTTCCATTGAAAATGACTTTTTCATGCGAAATTTAGCTATATACGTTCTGAATAGCTTATGTGGAGTCGCCAACCTTGGAGGTGGTCGACATATTGACCACTCCCGTCCTTAAAAGGTTAATTGCTACAGTAATATTGAATTCTAGCATCATGTATAGCTTTCAGAATTGTTTAAAATTTGAATGGTTGTATCTTTTGGCAAGAAAAATTGACTCAGGCTCAACTTTGAGTCACTACTTAAAATTTTCTTTGCGATGTAGAAAGCGAAAAGAAAAGTGAAAACCGAGATGAAGTTCCATATTTTTGAGAAAACAGAAAAAAAACTATGTACTTTTTTCGTAAAAAAACGTCTAACACTGCATAAAAATATTCTGATGAATTTACTATTTTGATTCTCTTCATTTTCACGAATTTATAGTTCAAATTCATGAGACTAAAAGAAATTAAACTGAAGACTAGAAATTAAAAGATTTGCTGTTTCCTGAAGCTGGGCACAAATCTAATTATTTCCAACGACGAAAAATAACGAAAATGTCACAGAGCCCATCTATCGAGTATGATGAAATCTAATCTTCCGTGCATGTAATATATTTCATTTAATGTATGTAAATAAGTTGTTATGCTCAATACGAGTTATATGAAAAACACAAAAAATTGTTTTCGACATGAAATGTTGTTCCTCTTAGGTTGGAAACATATTGAGATGGACACTTCCATGCTAGAGGGTTGCGGTAGAATTGCTTTTGTTTCTCTTTTTTTGTTTAGTTGGTGGATCCGTCTGTGGTTTGAGCCATTCCAGGGGTTTTCGACGATACATCGGCCATGCGGGAACTGTTATTATCGCAGCCATCACGAACCCAGCTCCAAGAATGTAAATCGTTTGGGAAAATTGTTGTATAACGTAGCCCCAGATGAGACCGACAACCTATGGCAAAGTAACACGCTTTAAGCTTTCAATACAATATATTTTTGTCCATCTATTTCAATTTAATATTTTACATTCAAGCGGTAAATGTGCTCTAAATACAAAGCACCACATAATGGTTTTAAGGTTGTTGTGGGGCCAACTCAAATTGGTACCATCGAGTTGCAATTTTTTTTAAAAGTATATGACCCCTTTATTCATCATCCAGTGCAATTTGAGTACGATCCACAGCATCTTTTTTTAGAAAAAAAAAATCGAAAACTCGACATGTTTCATAGGCTAATAACATTACCCTTATAGAGAACTTCTGATCATTTTTTGGTACATCAGTTAGAAAGAAAAGCTCGAAAACCGTCATATTCGAGTATATAAGTGCGGCAAGGCTTGCGCTGGCTTTTTTTTTTTTAATACTTGGCGTCGAGCCACTCCCGCGGCTCTTGATATCTGCTATATAAATGCTACTACGGAGTTGAAAAAACATTTACGGTTCAAATAAATATCGGACTATCTCTTGGCATCATAAAAACGAGCATTCACCGTACCATTATAAAATTATTAATGTTTTTAATCGTGATTTTACTTGAAAAACAAGTACACAAAATGATAGGCTGTGAAAATGCAGCAATGTGGTAGACAGCACATATGTTATCTACCTTATCGACGTTCGGTACTTATGCAGCGACTATATACATTTAGAACTCTGCTGATTCAATTTTTGATTTTCGATAAAATTACGCGAATAAAATAAAACCGGTGAATATTTATGGATCACATCGAATTAAAATAAATAAAAAATATTAATAAATTCCTTCGCAGAAAAACAATGTTTTATGTGGATCGATATCCATGTTTTTGACAGCTTCTCGAGCCGATTTTGAGGTTATAAATAGGGCGCGTATGTCTGTATAGCTTAGGGGCATTGTTGACAACCTGAGGATTATCATATGCCGCAAGTTTAGATGTTGCCAGATCGTCTCGTGTGAATTAACAAAAACAAAATAGATCGACAATAATTATAGAAAGTAATAAAAATACGTCATGTCATCGTAGCTCATAGAAAAATACATATTTTTATAAATATGTGTAATAAAACAGTACGAAAACGTACGTTAAATGTTATGAACATTTGACAATATACAGTTGATAACAAGCAATCAGCCCAATGCAAAAGCATCAGGCGCTCCCCTTGTTCTTCACTCCCGATGGCTAGACCGCTCAACAACCTTAAATGCATCTGCATAAAAAAAAGTAAAATCATAATGTAATGAAAACACTTTAGCGCTTGGCTCTGTTTTCATCGTAAAAGTGAGCTTCCTATGTGAGCAATCCTAAGTAAAAGGTCCTATTATTGTAAAAATGAGAAAGACAGAGCTTTTGCTAACGGTAAACAAGAGGAGATAATGGAATTGCCACATGGGCAAGCATATCCAAAAAGCAACTCAAAGTTCTCTCTGAGGAAAATCCAATATAGCAGAAAATATGGAGTCTTCTCGGCACAACGTGATCAAATAACATTTACAACCAATAGATGTAGACATAAAGGAGTGAAACACTAGAAACACTTTTGTATAGCTGTAGTATGACAGTGGAGTTACGTACGGTATGTTGATAACAAAGTATCTAGTGTGTTGTTGGTTTTAATAAAAATAAGCAATGTAACACACAAGTTCAATATTTCTATTAAAACATCAATGGTAAAAATAAAATTAGCGAACATTGAAGGGGGAGTGTTCAAGGATCTACAAAACTTTACTACGGGTCTTTGCGCCAATCCTCCAATTTCTTAAAGTTGTACTCGTTTCCTAAATCTTTTACCAACAGCAAAATGTTACTTGAGGTTTCCGGAATCGATCATTTTTAGAAAAGGGTCAATTTGTCCACACACTTACCCCAAAGAGTGTTATTATCACTCGTGAAAGCCTTTCTGCTCTTGCCTGCCCATCATAATCCTGTAAAAAATACAATTTATTGGTCGATTATCACTTGATGGTATTAAGTTTGCGACAAGCAATCTACTCTCACTCCTTTTGTTTCAATACTATTTCAATTTTAAGTGGAAATTAAGGGCTTATAAATTAGAGGGGTGAACTTTACATTGGTATCCGGTAGCCATTGATATAATCAACAGAAAAAAATGATGGAAAACTGCAATGCTAGCCATTGTGATATATAGAACCAATTGCTTGTTTAATACTGAACAAATGCCAATTTTCATACTAGAGTTCGCTGATAATAAATTTTGACTCTTGGCTTTAAAAAAATCAATATTGGCTCTAAAAAAAGGATAATACATTGAACATTTCAAAACATAGAACTACCATATTAATATACAAGTAGTAATAATAAACTGGTATTAAAAAATGTTGCAAATTGAAATCTCAAGAACTTTGAAGTTTTCACTCAAGAACATTGGAGTCGTTTAGACCTTGCATGACTATAGTGTTAAAAACAGATGCAAACGAGAAGTCCGTTATTAGAATACATGAGGCCAGAAACATGAAATTCATTTAACCATGGATCTTGGTACAAATAGACATTTCAATAATTAATATAATCTCACGATTATTTGTCACGTGCGTTTCAAAGTAATGGAATGGTTGTGACAAGAGAATAAATTTTACGTGCACCATCGAACACACGGCATCCTGGTTATCGCAAAATGTAATAACAGCATTAATTCGAGTTTACATGAATCTCACTGAATCTAATAATCCCGTTGTCAATACTCGGACACCTTTTTCCATGTTCATTAAACATGATTGACAACTTCGGCCATCGACAATAGAGTTAGCGGCAATTAAAGAATCCAAAAACTTGGTAGTTGTATGAGAATATCGAAGAACAATCCTGACACGCGACATTGCATATGCTGCAAATTTCTCCGAGAAACGAACAAGTGGCATGTAATAAGCAATATCCAGGGCCGTTCTCAACATTTACCATATGTGTGGGTATAGATTTGAAATACTGCACAAGAGATGCCATTGTTATTCGTGAAATTCCCTTGGGAGGTTAAAAAATAAAGCAATGCGTCCGTACGTCAATTACTACGTTGCTCGAGCGTTGTTCATGCTCTACTGTTCTGTTAGTAGTAGTTAACGTGTTTCATTTGAGACGGCGCGTGGCAGGTTGTGCGCACGCAGTCCCCCGCGCACTTTTCACAAACACAACCAAGGCGCACAACATTTTACGCTTTTATAACCTTAAAATTCTTCAAAAGTGACACTGTAAATTCGTAAACAAAAATTGAAAAAATTACAAATGATATTAAACCGATAAAAAAAATACGAAACGTTAAATGTTATTAACCGTTAAAAAAATGAATTAGAACGATGCACATTGCAAAAACAAAATGGTAAGTTTACTTTTAGCACTTTTTTATTTTACTATTGTTATCGTTTACTTTGTATGATCAATAAAAAATACATACAACAAATACTAAAATTAAAAAAATACATCAAGAAAACAAAAATTAATATTGAAAAATTTACCAAAAAAACGTTTTTTTTATAATATTCCATTTTATTTTTGTTTTTTTATTGTTCCTGTGTATACCCTTACAGGTTTTTACAACCTCATCCCGTCACTTTGACCATGCTTTTCTCCCACTTCCCTAATTTCCTTGTTCCTGCAAGACCTCCCAAGAGCGTTGCTTGCAGCCACTGTTTTCTAATGCACTACTGCATCGCATTGGCACGAGGGTCAAGGAAAACTATAGAAAATCCAGCCCATACAGGTGGCTATATTTTTACTGAGTTCCAGTTGGTTAGCACCATAGAAAACTCAAAAAAACTGCCTTCTGCTCAGTGATTGATATACGAGCCAGTGCATGGCTAAGCGATCATCCAACCAAGTATTGACCTTGCCCGAGGCTGCTTAAGGAGGTTGTATCGTTTCTCATGTAAAAATTATTTTCCAACTTTACACAAAATTTTGTAAATAGAAAGCTTAAGACAGTATTAAACTTCTGGCGGAATATGCCGATGATTCATCATCTCAAAATTGAGATATTTATTGTTGAAGTTCACAATTTTTTGAAAGCTTCCATAAGAGCCCATGTTAAACTTATCGTTTTCAACAATGAATATCTCGATTACCAGACGGTGAAACCTCTCCAAATTTTTCACACATAATTAAATGCTGTTCAAGAAGATTCACGCCAAATTTCAATACATTAACTTGGAATAATCAAATATTATGTATTTTTCGTATGATGTCATATAAATATTGATACAACCTCCTTAATTGGGAGATCGCCAAAGACACATGTCAACCGTGCACCCATCGGTGTCGGTTTAATTTATTTTTAATATTCAAGATTTTTTCCTCACAAATATTTATTTATTACTCGATTTGTGAATGGAATCTCAAAAATAATTATAAAACTCTGAAAATAAATTTACCTATAATTGTTGCACTAATGATACTTTTTTTTAGGAGGACATTTTCAAAAATTGGAGTGCGTACACAAAAGAGTATGATCCGTTGAAAGCTGGATCGATCGACGGTACAGACACAGAACCTCACGACAAGGCTGTGACCCGGGCAATTCATGCTCATTATGAACCACCACACGGCTTAAAATCCATTCCAGCAAGAACTCTCTTCATAGCCAGACTGAATCCCAAACTCACAAAGGATGATTTGATCGAAGTGAGTTGAGACAATTCGGAGCTCTGGAGAAAGCCAATTTTTTTTTCTTGACATTCGAAGCTCTACAATTTTTTAAATAATTGTGATATTGCTACAAATAAACGACGATTTTCTTGGTTTTTCGATCAGCTTTACAGGGTATTTTTCAAACAAATTTATTTCCCAACAGAACATTAAGATAATATCGAAAAGTGCCCAAAAAGTGATTTTTTTTTGTTTTTCCAAAAAAACTTGGGTTAGAAAAAAATTATGCCGTTTATGGATCGAACTACATAAAATTGAGTACCTTAGAAGAATATCCGCAAGCTTATTCGATTCATATTTGCGTCCCCCTCAAAATGCCGTTTGATTTTTTCGTTCACCGTTATTTTTCAAATTTTCAAAATATTCGATCAAAATTTGCCAATTTTTCCTTTTGGGTTTTTTTTTGCCAATTTTTACGGACGTTTTCCAGGCTGAACTAATTTAGCTACGGAGACAAATCCAATGCCATTTTTTAAGCCTACTGCCAAAGTGCTCTAGAAAAATGCCCTCATAATTTCCTGAAGGTGAGAAGCTGCTTTAGAACGCAAAATTTCAGGTAATCTTCAAAAATTCATTTCAAAGAAATTATAATACCCGTTTGTTTTCACTTTGTATAATTAATTTTGAGGCACATTTGAACTACAAGCGAGAATTTTTTTCGTAATAAAATATTGAAGAGGTTCGCCGCTATAAGGGGGTAGAACCTCGGCGGCAAAATTGACAATTGCGAGCACTCGCCGCAAATATGTGAGACAAATTACAATTTTGTTTTTTCATAACTCAATGATATATCGTCGTCGGTAAACTTCATTGCTCCAATTTCCAATTAAATCATACACTTGAGCGAAATAAAAATAAAAATGAATACAAAATTTTACTATTTATATTCAAAACTGAATCATTTTCACAATTTTGCCAATTCTACGCTTTTTAGGTTTATCAACGCCAATGAATGACTTACGAAAAAAAAATTGTCTTTTGTGTTAAAAAATGTTCGCCAATAGTTCAAATGTGCCTTAATATATCATGAGAGTTCCAAAAAAATAGGTTTTCTTTTTCTCGAAATTCATTCCTAACGATTACCTAAAATACCGGTTTCTAAAGCAGCATTTTTCCTTAACTCGCCGACGAGCTACGACCATTTGAAACTTCGTGATTTCTGAGTTTTCGAAAATCGGGTCCAGTTTGCTCAAAAATTGAGATAATGGAAGAAGAAAAAGCCATTATCATCGTTTTTTTCTTCAGGTTGTCAGATAATTTTCTGGAAGAGATTGTATTTATTTCTATGCGATCATTAGGAAAACGTAAAAAAAAGTCTAACAAATGGTTTATTATGGTTTTCTCATAAGTTTGAGTTAAAAAAAAATCGACGGCGTTTTGAGTGTTTCTGGATCAAAATAAATCAAAATAAGTCATTCAAAAACGTCTTAAAAATAAAAGTAATTTCGACATTTGAACCACTTTTATAAATTATGTGATATAAAGGAAGAGAGGTGTACAGACAGATTGTGGACAGAAATAAGTAGTCTATAACCGACGGGAAGAATCAAACTACAAATAGAAAAAACCGATCAGAATCGCTTCAGTTGTTCTGAAATTATAAGGACACAGACACACTTTTCATTTTGTCCGTAGAGATTATTATTTTATTTATTATTACTAAAGATTAGATGTACTATTTTCATTTGTATAATGCAGCGGTTAAAAATAAAATAAAAATAGTTCCAAAATAGAATGAATAAATAATAAAAATGCATTAAATATTAAATCCTTATTTTCGATTTCTTTCAAACAACAAAAGCTAAATTTTCCCTGAGTTGGAAAATTCAATTGAAGAATATAATAAATTAATTAAAAATAATGCGTAGTGTTGTTTGTCATTTTTTCAGTGTTTTTCTCGCTGTGGCTGCGTCGTATCTGCAAAATTAATCGTAGATATAGTAACAGGAACTTCACAGGGCTACGGATTTATCGAAATGGGAAGTGAGGAAGAAGCGAGAAAAGCAGTACGACGGTTGCACGATACAGTTATAAAAGGATCAAAAATTTTGGTCGATTTCGAGTGTGGTCGAACTATGAAGGGTTGGAAACCCAGAAGACTAGGTATTTTCATATTTTTCATGACATATCAATAAAATAACAATCAAGATTTTTTCTTTATTAACCCTAGAACCCCACAACGGGGTAATTAGTTACCCCAAGAAAATGCCAAATTTCCTTCCCGAACCAATTTTTTTAAACCATTCCTTCCGTTTTATAGAGTTTTCACCATTAAATATTTACCGAATACGACTTTATCATGCACCATTCTCTTTGTAATCAAAAAACGAAGACAATGGTATATAATTAAACCTTATTATCGCAAACAAGGAACATTTTATATCGAAGAGAAGATTGGAGTAATTATTTACCCCAGTGTGGGGTTTACGTTGGAAAAAATAGATTTTGGGGGGTCTATGGTTAATACCTAAGAGAAAATTTCATTTTTTTTAAAACAATATTACTCGAAATGTGACTGGAGTTTAATTTGTTTTTTTTTTCTTTCAGGAGGTGGTTTCGGAGGCAAAAAAGAGTCTGGACAATTGCGGTTCGGCGGTAAAGACAGACCTTTCAAAAGACCAATTATTTCAAATTTTCCAAAAAACAATTGAGGTCCGTGAAATATTTATCCACCTCGAATATTTCGCGTCTCAAAAGTGTAAATATTAAAAATAATGAACTCTTAGTTTAATTACATATTTTCAATTTATTCAATAAAAAGCATGTTGTTGGTAAAAAGTTATTTTAAATTTAATGTAATAAATATTATTTTTTATCTTAATTGTTTAATATTATATCAACTTATTATGTTTATATATATATATATATTTCTAGCTTTGAGGCTTTCACGGCCATTATTGTTACAATAGTTTATGGCTTCTGAATGGATGCCGTGTAGAGTTTCAGCGTATTGCCGACGTTTTGCAAACATTACAGTTTGGATCATTACGCCTGAGAACTCCGATACTGAAGCTCCCTGGTCTCAGGTAGTTCTATACGCATGGTTATCGTTTCGGATGACCGTACCAGCCAATCGGAGTTTTTGATTTATTAGCTGGTCAATTAAAATACCGGGAGGACGGTGTGCCATATTAAGTGGATCTGGTAACCTCCGTCTACGTTGAGGTTGCCCGAGTGTTCTCGGATTTTTAGGCCTTCTGTATGTTTCCTAGAAAAATAACTCAATGGGTTGGTCAGTATTTGAGCTTTGTGGAAAAGGATGGACTGTCCTGTTTCCACCTTGTGTTCGACTAGTGCTGACTAAAGAATATGATCATATCTGACACATTTGGTGTTCTTTGATCCGTGTACTGATCTTTCTCCCGGTTTCTCCTATGTACACTTTTCCGCATGAGCATAGTATCTTATATACTCTCGGTGTGTTCAAAGGAGGTCTTTGGTCCTTTGGATTCGGGAGCACTTATGCTATCTTCTTTTGTGGTTTGAAGATGACCTTGATGTTGTATTTCCTGAGAACTCTACGTATGCAATCCGTTGTGCCTTGAAGATATGGAAGGATGGTGGTGCGTACCATTATTTGATAGAGCCTACTGGAGGTGATCTAATTCGCTGTGCAAAGAGTCAGGTTGGGAAATGGTTAAGGCTCTGTATACTAAGGAGCTGATGATTGATGATTTTTGAAATGGGTGGTGGTGGGAGGTAATATGTAGGTATCTATCCGTGTGGGTTGGTTTTCGATAGACTCGATGGCCTGGGAAATCATTACCTTTCCTTGTACCAATACATCTAGGAAGGGGATTTGTTGGTTTTGTTCAACCTTCATGGTGAATTTTATGTTGGTGTGTTGGGAGTTAAGGAAATTGAGGAACTGGGGAAGGGTCTCTTTGTCATGACTCCAGATGACAAAAGTATCATCAACGTAGCGGAACCAGGTCGAAGATTTGAGTGGAACTTTTTCCAGGATTTTGTTTTTAAAATTTTCCATTAATATATTAGCTATGATTGGCGAGATGGGAGAGCCCATGGCTGCACCGGAGTTCATAAAACTTGTCTTGGAATTGGAAATATGTGGAGGTGAGGCATTGGTCAATGAGTGGTCAGAGGTCTGGGGAGATCTTGCCGGATTTTTTGATGATGTCCAAGGTATTGTGGGCAGGGACGTTTGTAAATAATGATACAACGTTGAAGCTTACAAGGATATCGTCTGACGTGATTTTAAACCTCAGAGTGCACATTATATTTACTCCCGTTTTGCGTATCAGTGATTTTACTGGATTGGTTTAGGTATCTAAGTTTCCCGATGGAGGAGGATTCATATAAAGGATATTAAAATTTTTTTACCCCGTACCGTACCTATGTCCTCGCACTTTATACCGTCAAGAAATGTCATGTTGTTTTTCGACCGTTGGGACCTTTTGAGGCATATGTGCACTTTGAGGGTTAATCGACGTGATTTTATTCACAAAGTCTAAAGAGTTCTTGATGTCGGATTTATTGAGGCCGGTCATTGTTTAAATGGGTTTGGTTAAAAATCGGGCTAGGTGGTAAGTGGGACCGCCAATGTTACTGACGATTGGTCGTAATGGGATGGGATCTATGGATTTTGGGCAGGCCATAAAGTCTGGAGACTGAAGATTCTTTTGAAGTTAGAATTTTAATTACTTCTTGTGGTAGGTTGGAATTTTTTAGGAGAGCAGTTGTCTTTTTCTCGATGCTGGGTGTAGGATTGCGGGATAGTTGTTTGTAGGTATCCTTGTCAGCAAGCAGTGTGTTTATTTTATTACAATATTCCTCTTTGTCCATTACGATAGTAGCGTTACCTTTGTCTACCGACAGAATAAGAATATTTTTATTCTGTTGCAGACTCAGTAGTGCACTGCATTCCTCCTTGTTGATGTTTTGTTGTGGCGGTTTGGCTCTGTGAATGATGTTTGTTGTCCTGTTTCTTATGTCGTTGCTTGCTTCGATGAGAAGGTGGTAAATGGCTGTTTCAATTTGACTGATTATTTCTTCGGTTGGTATTCTTGATGGGATGATAACAAAATTGTGTGCGTTAGCAAAAACTGATACTTGTGCGGCAGAAAGGGTCTGAATGCTCAAGTTTTTCACCGTGTGGGTAAGGATTAGGAGGTGTGGGTAAGGATTGTTTTGAGGGTTTATTTTCTCGAATTTCTCTTTCTGTTTGTTCGTTTCGAGTTCCGCACAGTGGGTTGCTTGTTTATACGTAACCCGGCAAGAATTTGCCATACATGCGGTTCCAAGGATCCAGCGAGAGAACAATGTAATTTCAATAGTTTCTGGGAGATTGGGGAAACTTGATATTTCAAGGCGGAGATTCTTTCTTTAACGGACAACACCACTGTGACGGCTTCAAAAAATCGATTTTTTGAAAACCATTTTAAAAAGTCTAAAATACTTTTAAGATTGAAATGCCGTTGGACCCAGGTCGAAAAAATAATTATTTTCGTAGATATTGAATATTTTGTGGAGCGGTCCGCGACGCTCGGGGTCCCAACTTTGAACGCGTTTTTCTCAAAACCACTTTTTTGAGTGCGGCACGCAGCAGAACTCGAGCAATTTTTATCCGATCGACTTCAAATTTTTACTGTATCAATAAAAGTAGATTATATAGAGAAGTACACTGCTGTTCATTAATGCCTGGATTGACAGATTTGAAAAGTTTGAAATTTAACCCCTTGTTTCGCGTCTATGTTAACTCTATACGCTTGGGCTAGGGAGTTTGGTAACGTCACTGACATAAGTGAATATAACTCCAAATGATATCTGATTATTTTTATTCGAATTAAGACGTAGTCAACTTCAAATCATGGTCGAGAGTTAAGAAAACCGACGGACATATTAAATAATATTAATGCAACTTGAATATTCTCTTTGCGACATGGAAAATATGCTCCATCTTTCTAACCGTGTCTAATAATAATACTCTCTCTTATAGTTTAATGAGAGGGCTAAAACATAGTTTACATAGAGACATAGTTAGACATAGACAATAGAGGGAATCTGATCTATACGTTGAAGAAACTGCAAATAATAAGATTCATTAAAAAAATAAAATGTAAAACATTTTATTGCTATATCTTATCAAGAGACGGCGGTTGTTGTGTCATGAAGCTTGTTTATAATGTTCGAAAATATAATTTAATGCAATAATTTCTTACATTCATGCAATGACTTTGAATTTACTCAGAGCTGCAAAAAATAAGACCATCCTCAATGCAAAAAAATGTTTCTTCACATCGAGTTTTATTATGCATTGCTAAAATCGTGTTTACGACGGTATCTTCTATAATAAATAAAACAAGTTAGAGTCTCTTCATAATTTATAGATAAGTTCGAAACCAAAACCACTTGAGTAGAGTATGGAAATAAACGAAACCAATGTTTACTGTAATAAATTTTTCATGGAGAGAGTTTTCCATGAGAAAAGAGAGAAGGTCGCTTGCGGCCATGATGAGCGACGCCTCAGTTACGTAAAATTCGGTGGTCAAAGTGATTGAGGCAAGCCTTCATCAGACAGCAGCGATGTCGTTTGTTATTCATTTTATTTTTAATTTTATTACTCACTCGCTTATTCTTCAAATATAAAATTAATCCCCTTAAACCCCCTCAATTAATATGAGAAGTTATTTAAACTCATTTAGATTTAATATAAATTTTATTGTTAAAGTTAAATGTAAAGTAAATGTATATACGCGATACGGTGCGGCAGCCTATCTGACTAGCGCACCAATCACAACTCGTTGCGGCCGATCTGATCGGCGCAACTCCTTTTCAAAATGATTACGTGTCCTACTCGGTGCGGTGATCGTATTGACTGGCGCAATAATCATGAATTTGGGTGGGGGTAAAATTTTCGAATGACGAAATTTCGAACAGCTAAAATAGCGAATTTTAACATATAGTTATCGATATATATATATATATAATTGTATGTAAAAATTCGATATTTTAGCTGTTCGAAATTTCGTTATTCGAAAATTTTACCCCCACCCATGAATTCCTTATCCGCTCTAATCGGCGCACGTTGTTTCAACTTTTACTTTTTTGTACGGCACAATGACCGACCTGATTGGCGCATTATTTTATCGCAAGTTTTTTATGCTTTATCCCGTACCAGCGCACTACAAAAATACACCCATTAAAATTATAGCATTATTTTCTTACATTAATGTTCGTAAAATGGAGATTCATTTTAACTATGTATACGCGCTGACTATTCAATATTAATATAAAAAAGTTGAAAAAAACATAATAACTCGTCTTCAGGAAAAAAATACTTTTACCGTAAGAGACTCGAAGACGTGCATCTTAACCAGCGCGCCAATCAGCATCGACGCGCTGAGCCTTTCCCCCACCACGCGACTACCAGCCAATCACGGACGAACATATGTGTCAATCACACCTCGCCTCCGTTCGATCCAACAACTGTCATCGAGTGTCGTGTTAAAAATTCTCGGCCCTTTTCAGGGCCGCCAAAGAATCTTAACGTGGGTCGCTCAAAGTTAATATTTCGTAAAATCTAAACGCGGGTATCTATTTTTTTAAATAATTCGTTTCGATTAATTCTGCATTCAGCAAACCCCCGCTACAAAATATTGCTGATAACTTGGGGGAAAAAAAAATTTAAACCAAGTAACGATCTAAGAACCTTCTGTTTACCAGAATGGGACTCACTCATGCTACCTACGCACTTGTATGAAATTGCATACTTTTAAATATGCTTAAATTTAACATATGTTTTAAATATGTTTCAATTTATAACAAACCGAGTCGGGTCTATTATAAACTGATCATGATTGACCCATGTAATCACTACAGGAAAAAAATATAAAAGACAATTTTTTTGTAAAAAACATTGTTTGAAAAAAACATTTTGTAAAAAAATGGAATCCCTATAGAATTTCTATAGAATCTCTGTACAATCTCTGTAGAAGTCTGAAACGATGAAAAGTTTGTGGAAAAATGTGAATAAAAAATTCATGACCTTAAACCCCTTCGGATAATATGAAAATCTCTTAAGAAATATTTTATTTTTATTCTTGAAGTTAAAACATAAATGACGATACGGTGCGGCAGCTTATCTGACTAGCGCACCAATCACAATGCGTTACGACCATATTGACTAGCGCACCAATCATGATTTTCGTAGCCGTTCTAATCGGCGCGCTTTGTATTAACTTCTACTTTCTTGCACGCATTACAAAATTAACCTGTTAAAATGAAAGTATTATTTCCCTACGTTAACGTTCGAAGAACGGAGAATTATTTAAAAAATAATTAAATAAGATTGAATTAAAATAAGAATGCAGAATTAATTTTAAAATAATTAAAATAATTCTCCGTTCTTCAAACATTAATGTGAGCAAACAATACTTTTATTTGAACAGGCAAATTTTGAAATGCGTTTATGAGCTTGGTGATCGCACGGAATAAAACACGGAAAGTTTATGAAAAGGAGTTGCGCCTATCAGATCGGCCGTAACGAATTGTGATTGGTGCGCTAGTCAGATAAGCTGCCGCACCGTATCGCGTATATTAATGTAATTTATGTTTTAAATTTTCTAATAAAAATAAAATATTTTTTAAGAGTTCATTTATTTGCGGAATTTTCACATTATCTGAGGGGGTTTAAGGTGATTACTTTAGTTTGTAGAACCTGTGTCAGTAACAAAATTGAATGTTACGGGGGAAAAAAATAACCTACCGTTTGAGGGATGAATTTTAAAAAAATATTCGAGCACCGACTGTTTTGGGATTGTAATATTTTTCATTCTACCAATCGATTAATGATGTGTGAAAAACCGTTAAAAAAATTGGTGAGAAAAAACATTCCGAAACTCACCCTTTCAAGGGGGTAGAATTTTCACATAAATTCCAGCACTGGCTGTTTGAGGATTCTCATATTTTTTTATTTTACCAATCTATTCAAGAGGTCAAAAAATTGTGAAACAAAATTTGCATAAAAAAAAACGTCCCAGGACCCTCATTTTAAGGGTGTTTCAAATTTTTTTCCTATGAACACGAAGACGATAATGAAGACGATGAGAAAACCAAAAACGAAGACGAATACGAAGACGATGACAAGACCGAAGACGAAGACGAAGACGAAAACCGAAAACGAAGACGAAGACAAAGACGTTGACGATGAAGATGACGATGACGATGACGATGACGATGACGATGATGATGACGATGACGATGACGATGACGATAACGATGACGAAGACGAAGACGAAGACGATGACGATGACGAATACGAAGACGAAGACAAGACCGAAGACGAAGACGAAGACGAAGACGAATACGAAGACGAAGACGACGACGAAGACGAAGACGAAGACGAAGACGAATACGAAGACGAAGACGACGACGAAGACGAAGACGAAGACGAATACGACGACGAAGACGAAGACGAAGACGAAGACGAAGACGAAGACGAATACGAATACAAAGCCGAAGACGAATATGAAGACGAAGACGAAGACGAAGACGAAGACGAAGACAAATACGAAGACGAAGACGACGACGAAGACTAATACGGAGACGAATACGAAGACGAAGACGACGACGAAGACGAAGACGAAGACGAAGACGAAGACGAAGACCAGAGACAAAGACGAAGACGAAGACGAAGACGAAGACTAAGACGAAGCCGAAGACGAATACGAAGACGATGACAAAGACGAAGACGAAGACGAATACGAAGACGAAGACGACGACGAAGACCAAGACGAAGACGAAGACGAAGACGAAGACGAAGACGAATACGAAGACGAAGACGACGACGAAGACGAAGACGAATACGAAGACGAAGACGAAGATGACGACGAAGACGAAGACGAAGACGAAGCCGAAGACGAATACGAAGACGAAGACGAAGACGAAGACGACGACGAAGACGAAGATGAAGACGAAGACGAAGACAAATACGAAGACGAAGACGACGACGAAGACTAATACGGAGACGAATGCGAGGACGAAGACGACGACGAAGACGAAGACGAAGACGAAGACGAAGACTAGAGACAAAGACGAAGACGAAGACGAAGACGAAGACCAGAGACAAAGACGAAGACGAAGACGAAGACGAAGACGAAGACTAAGACGAAGCCGAAGACGAATACGAAGACGATGACAAAGACGAAGACGACGACGAAGACGAAGACGAAGACGAATACGAATACGAAGACGAAGACGACGACGAAGACGAAGACGAAGACGAATACGAAGACCAGAGACAAAGACGAAGACGAAGACGAAGACGAAGCCGAATACAAATACGAAGACGATGACAAAGACGAAGACGAAGACGAAGATATGAACTATATCATTTTTTTAATTTAGTGCTCTGCTAGTTAAATATGTGTGGGCAGTGCATTTCAAATGTTGTATTTGTGAAAAATGTAAAAGAGCAAAAGATTTTTTAATCCACCTCAAAAAAAGCAGTTCATTCATGGTTAGACAATACATGGTTTTTTCAAATTAGTTTTACTGGCTTAAGCTACATTAGTCTAAGAACTGTAGAAGCATGTTTCATAACTAATGTCTTCTCCGTATCCCAATACCTAGAGATTTATCAAAATTTATCATATAAATTGACAAAGAAAGCACAAATGTGTTTTAGATAAATTGTTAAATATTTTTATTTTTGAATTACCGAGGAGGCCTGGGTTGATGCCTCTTTAACCCTATTTAAAAAATTTTTTTTGGAAACGTATATCAAACCCGTCTTTTACAAAACCAGGAAAATGGGACCCTATCGCTTATGCTAACTACGCATTTATATGATATTGCACACTTTTAATATGTAACGTTCGTTTTCAGTCTGCACAAGTATCATCATATTAACTGTTCCTTCCTTGTTGTTGTTGAAAAATCTGGGGCTTTTCGCGATTCTTAGACTTTTCGATAAATTTCGTTTAATTTTTTTAAACTTCCTTTTCCATTTTTTCTGTTTCTCGTTCATTAACAATTTTCTCGCCGATCCTCAATTTTTCGATCGGTTTCATTGTATATTTTCAAACTTTTCGTTTTTCGGGAGTTTTTTTTGTACTGCCTGCTGATATTCGAGATGAATTTTTAATCCACATGATTTTGTGGTGAATTTTTCGCCGCATCATCGAGGCTGCTACAAATTTCAACATTGCGTCGATTTTCTGTGTAAAATCCTCCATGCTGTATCGTAGCTAAAGATCATCTCGTTGATGTGCGTAATTTTTTTTCATTTATCGAAATTGGAGATTTTGGTGCATTTTCATCGCTAGTACAATTTTAGAAATTTCGTTCGTTCGTCTGATGTGTACACGCAACATTTTTTCAACGGATATATCTCATGGTCGTGCCGTTTGGAGATTTCTCAGATTGCCGCAAGCTGCTCCAATTATGTTTCACAATAATTTCTTCGAAGCTCTTTGATGACGAAACTTGGGAAGAATTTTTGAGGACACTGAGGAAAAGAATATACGTTTAAATTATTCTTCATTGTAAGCAACATTTCAAAAATGTTGTAATCAAAGAGCGATTAAAACATTGTGAAAAATTAGTGGGGTGTGCGGCAATATGAGAAAGCTCCAAATGACGAGATTTCCAAAATCATACTAGCATTACAAATTCATCACTATCTCAGATATGAAGGGACAAAAAAATATTTCCGGACAGTGATGAGTTGATCTTGAACCATGATGGCGTACGAATCGATTTCACCGCAAATCAATGCAATATTTCAATTCTTACCAGCCTCGATATTTGGAACAAAAATTGATTACGAAATTCTCCATTTCAAAAGGATTATTTAACCTATCTGCGTCATAACTTTTATTCAAAAGATAAAGGCAACTGCTGTACGAACCGCGATAATACCTAAAAAAAATGGACAATTTACGGAAAACTAGCTGTTATATTAAAAAAAATTCCAAAAATCGAATGGAAAGTTCGAATAAATAAAAAGGAAGCTAACGAAAATTGAGAACAGGCGTAAAACTTGTGAATGAACGACAATCTTGAAAAATGAGAAACGAGGTTTAAAAAAATATAACAAAATTTCCGAAAAGTTAATAAATCGCGAAAAGCTTCAACATAAGGGTGCAAATTTGGGATCGCCAGTAGTTTTTACGGCCATTTGGAGAGTGATATCGAGACATTTTGGGGTGATTTTTCAACGATGTTTTTTGCTCTTTCTTCTTTCTTTGCAAATGAAATATTGAAATTGAAAATAATTTCAGTGGATTTACTGTTCACAAATACAACTTTTTGCCCATCGTTTCGGCGATTTTCAGAATTTGTATTGTTTTTTAATTTCTAAAAAAATTCTGAGAAAATTCTCGTGAATAGAAAACTTAAAAGAAAGAAGATTTCCTCTCGTAATACTTTGGCCCGAACTATTCATTATTCATTATAAAACTCTCAGTTCTCCGGATTCGTGCAAAATATTTATAAAACGAATGATTTCCCACTAATCGAGATGAAACCGATGTCGGTTAACGTTCCTTCACATCAGATTTTTCGATAGTTCACCGGAAATACGTTTGAGATCGTCGATTTCATCACCTGCAAAAAATTTAAAAAATCGTAGGCCCTCCAAACCTCACTGACAGATTTCAGAAGCAATGTCGTTGCAGGTGGCAACGTAAAGGGATGGCATCGAGGTTTTCGATTTTTCGAGGAACGAAAAATATTGTAATTCGTAAAACAACACTCAGTTATCCAGATACGTGAAAAGTATTTATAAAACTAATGGTTTTCCACGTATAGGGATGAAATCGACGACGGTTTACGTTTTTTCACATTTGATTTTTCGATCGATTACCGGAAGAACGATTAAAATCGTGGATTTCATCCCCTGTTATAAGTTTAAAAAAATCGTAGCCCACCAAACCTTACTGACAGGTTTCAGAACCAATGTCGCTGCAGTTGCCAACGTTGGGGGATGAAATCGATGTTTTCGTCGATCGATTCTTGATGGGCAAGTCGTCCGTCGACAGAATCGCGTTGACTAAGGCTTGGATTAATTTCTTAACGAGCGAAAAAAATTCTTACTCATAAGAAAAATCTCAGTTTTCCATATTCAATATTTATAAAACTAATGATTTTTAAGGTATCGAGATGAAACCGATGACGGTGAACGTTCCTTCAATTAATATTTTTAGACCGATTACCGAAATAACGTTCAAGATCGTGGATTTCATCCCCTATAAAACATTAATAAAATTGAAAGCCACGCAAACCTCACACACAGGTTTCACAACCAATGTCACTGGAGATGGCAACGAAAAGGGATAAAATCTACGTTTTTGTCGATCGATTCTGGATGTGCAAGTCGTTCTTCGACACATTCTCGTCCACTAAGGCTTGGATTCGTTCCTTAACGAACGAAAAAAATTCTTATTCATAAGAAAACATTCAGTTTTTCAGATTTCTAGAAAATATTTATCGACCTAATGATTTTTAACGTGTCGGAATGAAATCGATGTCGCTTAACGTTTTTTCACATTAAATTTTTCGATCGATTACCGGAAGAACGATTAAAATCGTGGATTTCATCCACTGTAATGAGTGAAAAAAGTCATAGCCCACCAAACCTCACTGACAGGATTCAGAACCAATGTCGCTGCAGTTGCCAACGCTGGGGGATGAAATCGATGTTTTCGTCGATCGATTCTTGATGAGCAAATCGTTCGTCGACAGAATCGCTTTAACTAAGGCTTGGATTCGTTCCTTAATGAAAAAAAAAAATTCTTATTCATAAGAAAACTGTAAGTTTTCCAGATTCCTCTGAAATATTTATAAAACTAATGATTTTTAACGTATCGCGATGAAACCGATGTCGGTGAATGTTCCTTCAATTAATATTTTCAGACCGATTACCGAAATAACGTTCGAGATCGTGGATTCCATCCCCTATGAAAAATTAATAAAATTGGAAGCCATGCAAACCTCACAGACAGGTTTCACAACCAATGTCACTGGAGATGGCAACGAAAAGGGATAAAATCTACGTTTTTATCGATCGATTCTGGATGTGCAAGTCGTTCTTCGACACATTCTCGTCCACTAAGACTTGGATTCGTTCCTTAACAAACGAAAAAAATTCTTATTCATAAAAAAACACTCAGTTTTTCAGATTTCTATAAAATATTTATCGACCTAATGATTTTTAACGTGTCGGAATCAAATCTATGTCGCTTAACGTTTTTTCACATTAAATTTTTCGATCGATTACCGGAAAAACGATTAAAATCGTGGATTTCATCCCCTGTAATGAGTGAAAAAAATCATAGCCCACCAAACCTCACTAACTGGATTCAGAACCAATGTCGCTGCAAGTGGCAACGTAAGGGGATGAAATCAATGTTTTCTTCGATCGATTCTTTATGTGCAAGTCGTTCGTCGACAGATTCTCGTCCACTAAGGCTTGCATTCGTTCCTTAACGAATGAAAAAAAATCTTATTCATAAGAAAACTCTCGGTTTTACAGATTCCTCTGAAATATTTGGAAAACTAATGATTTTTAACGTATCGGGATGAAATCGATGTCAGTGAACGTTCCTTCACATAATATTTTTCGATTTATTACCGAAATTACGATTGAGATCATGGATTTCATCCCCTATAAAAAATTGAAAAAATCGTAGGCCACGTTAAGAGATGGAAGCGAGGTTTTCGTCGATTGATACCTGATAGGCAAGTCGTTCGTTGACAGAATCGCGTTTACTGAGGTTTGTATTCGTTCCTCTACGAAAGAAAAATATTGTCATTCGTAAAACAACACTGAGTTATCCAGATACGTAGAAAGTATTTATAAAACTATTGTTTTTCCACGTACAGGGATGAAATCAATCTCGGTAAACATTTTTTCACATTAAGTTTTTCGATAGATTGCCGGAAGAACGATAAAAATCGTGGATTTCATCCCCTGTAATAAGTGAAAAAACTCGTAGCCCATCAATTTTATTAATTACATTAATTTATTAAGAGAAATTAAAAATGCCATGCAAAGGCTTCGTAATTCTAGTCCCTCGAATCTTTTCCGCAATATTCTCTATTTATTTGTAGAGCTAGAAATGAATCCAATGACGCTGCCAGTTGGAACGTGCGTGAAAAACTCAGGAGATTTATATGGAACCGTGACGAATGTTGGATTCATCAAATTCGTCAGCTCAGTCCGATGGTTTCCTTATTGAAATCGTTTGACGATCTCGGTGAAAAGAAATTTTTAGATTTAGAAAGAAATTTTTAGATTAGATTTTTTTGCTACGTGTGATTAAACCACCAGTTAATAACGTTAATTGAATAAAAAAAATACAGAAAGTAAAGTAAAACAGCAATCTCTCATTGTAGAATCGTTCGATTTATTTAAAAATCTCACATCTGCAGTCCTATTACCAACAAGACTGCCCTATCAAAACTTCGAGGACATTGTAAAATTTCAATGTAGTTTTGAGAAATGAATGCAATTATTATTGACACGAATTTGAGTAACTAATATGATGGAAAATGGTAATAAACTGTGTGTGCAATTGGATTCGTTTCTAAAAAAGAGAAATAAAATATTTCGTTTACGCGATTCGTAATTCTATTTCCTCGAACGTCTTAGGAATGATTTCCGCGACACTCTCTATTCATTTGTATAGAGCTGGGAACGAATCCAATGACGCTGCCAGTTTGATCAGGCGCGAAAAACTCTGGAGATTATTAAGGAACCGCGACGAATATTGGTTTCATCTCATTCGTCAGCCCAGTGCGATGGTTTCATTATTGAAATCGTTTTACGATCTCGATGAAACAAAACACTCTATTTTTTTGCTGCGTGTGATTAAACCACCTGTTAATAACGTTAATTAAATTTTAAAAAATACAGAAAGTAAAGTAAAAAGCAATCGCTCATTGTGGAATCTTTCGTTTTTTTTAAAAATCTCACATCTGCAGTCCTATTCCCAACAAAACTGCCTTATCAGAGCTCCGAGGAGATTGTAAAATTTCAATTTAATTTTGAGAAACGAATCCAATTATTATTAACAGGAATTTGAGTAATTGATACGATGAAAAATTTTATTAATCCGTTTTTGCAATTGGATTCGTTTCTAAAATAGAGAAATAAAATATTTCCTCCACGCGCTTTGTAATTCTATTTCCTCGACCGTCTTAGAAATGATTTCCGCGCCATTCTCTATTTATTTTTAAAGCTGGAAATGAATCCAATGAAGCTGTCAGTTGGACCAGGCGCGAAAAACTCAGGAGATGAATGAGGAACCACGACGAATGTTGGTTTCATCAAATTCGTCAGCCCAGTGCGATGGTTTCATTATTGAAATCGCTTGACGGTCGCCATGAAACGAAACACTCGATTTTTTGCTACGAGTGATGGGACGAACTATTAATTACATTAATCCAATCAAAAAAACAGAAATTAACGTAAAAAAGCCATCGCTCATTGTGGAATGTTTGGTTTTTTCAAAAAATCGTTTTTCACCACACCTACACGGAAAGTTCACTTTTCCGCTCCACGCAAGTTGAAATTTCCGCGAAGGTGTGGCGAAAAATAGTATACGCTACACGGGAGTGAAAAAAGACTATCTCAAACCGCGTGCTCCCTAGTGGCGTAATATACTATATCTCTAGCGATATTTTGGAGAATCGGAAAACAAATCTGCCCTATCAGAGCTCCGAGGAGCTTGTAAAATTTCAATTTAATTTTGAGAAACGAATCCAATTATTATTGACACGAATTTCAGTAACTGATACGATAAAAAATTTTAATAAACCGTCTTTGCAATTGGATTCGTTTCGAAAAAAGAGAAATAAAATATTTCGTCCACGCGCTTCGGAATTCTATTCACTCGAACGGCTTAGGAATGATTCGCGCGACATTCTCTATTCATTTGTAGAGCTAGAAATGAATCCAATGACGCTGTCAGTTGGAACAGGCGCGAAAAACTCATGAGATTAATAAGGAACAGCGACGAATTTTGGTTTCATCAAATTCATCAGCCCAGGACGATGGTTCCATCATTGAAATCGTTTGACCATCTCGGTTAAACGAAACACTCCATATTTTGCTACGAGTGATGTATTCATGTTTGTCTTCATTCCTGTCTTCGCTGACGACTCGGTCGAAGAGGATGCTGAAGTCTAAGTTCAAGGCAGGAACCCAGACAAGGTTGAACAGGTGGACGAAATCTAAACCAAGACGCGAACGAAGCCACAGGTCCGAAGACAGGGCTGAAGATATCGCCGTCTCAATGTTGGTCTTCATTCCTGTCTCCATTCTTGTCTTCATACCTATCTACATTCTTGTCTTCATACCTGTCTTCATTCTTGTCTTCATTCCTATTTTCATTCCTGTCTTCATTCCTGTCTTCATTACTGTCTTCATTCCTGTCTTCATTCCTGTCTTCATTACTGTCTTCATTCCTGTCTTCATTCCTGTCTTCATTCCTGTCTTCATTCCCGTCTTTATTCTTGTCTTTATTCCTGTCTTCAGGCCTGTCTTCAGTCTTGTCTTCATTCACGTCTTCGCTGACAACAGTCGAAGAAGATGCTGAAGTCTAAGTCCGAGGCAGGAACCCAGACTATGTTAAATGGGTGGACGAAGACTACATCCAAGACACGAACGAAGCCAGAGGAATGTAGTAAGGGCTTAAGGAAACTCTGCCCCCATTCGAGTCTTCATTCCTGTCTTCACTCCTGTCTTCCTTCTGGTCCTCATACCTGTCTTTATGCGTGTCTTCTTTCCTGTCTTTATTCCTGTCTTCAAGCTTGTCTTAATTCCTGTCTTTATTCTTGTCTTTATTCGTGTCTTAAGGGGACCGTATGGTCTAGAGCACGAAAATTTCACCTATTTTCACGATTTTTTTTTTGCCATAAAAAATTTAAAAATCGATGTTTTAACTTTTCGGGTTTATTACTACCTTTATTAAGTATACAAAAAAATTTTTTTTTAATTTTAAAAACAGTGTTTATTATCATATAATTGGCATTGAAGACGACCCTCTCGAAAAATCCGACCCGGACGGTGAAGATCGATCCGAGACTTCTACTCATCTGAAACACAAAATTCAAGAAGATTCTTAATCAGAAAGAGTGCAGTTATGGTCGGGACTAGAACAAATCGAAAAAATTAAAAATTGACAAAATGGCGCGCTTTTGAAAAAAAATTCGTAAAATCGGGTTTTTTTTTCACTAGTTTTTTAGTATAAACAATAAGAAATTATTTAAATAAAATTATGATTGTAGTTCCGACGATAGCCATACATGTTGTGAACAACATATCCAAATTTCAAGAGATTCGGTTGAATAGTTTTTTTGTTTTCACCTGCGCAGTGCCGAAAAAAGTCGTTTCGAGATAAATGAGTTTAAAGTTTGAGGTACAGATATTTTCAAAAATTGATCAAATTTTGAATACTTACAGTTAATCCGCGATTCCGGCACCATATAGGATTCCTTCGGAACGTTCATAATTCAAGATTTCCTCACTCCTTTCATTTCTTCGAGCTGTCCGAGCCTCTTTGGAGTTGTCCGTGCTCCTACGGTTGGCGCTCGATACTCGCAGCTCGTCTCGGTTTTGCGCTAGTTGCTCCGCTTGTGGCCCGATTGTTATGCCCATGGTCTCCATTATTTTCAATAGGGATGCAAATCCTTCATTGAATATGCAAGCGGAAATGTGAGTGGCAATATCAATGATTTTTTTTCCGGCAAACAGATGTTTCGGCGCAAGGTGCCACACGCAAGCATTGAAACTTTCGTTATTGTTCTGCGTATTACTGCCAATACACCTTTCCAATAAAGTCTCTGCTGTCAATTCTTCATAAATTGGTTTTAATATCTCTTGTGCTTCATCGCACAGAGCAGGTGGGTGCTCGTAGGTGTCTAAAGTACCTGCAGCCTCACTTTGACGCCACTTGCACCACGATTCGGAACCTGGAGGACAGTACGAGTGTTGCGGATTTTCATCTGTTGAAATTTTGTGATAATATGCTGCCCATATTTCACTTCTCATCCCTTCAGTCGAATCTGAATTACGTCCAATTGCTAGACCGTAATAAGTTGACAGCTCTTGCAATAATTTATTCGTCAATTGTTGACGCTTCGGTGTTTTATTTATCGATTTCCGCTGTGTCTTTTTTCCCTCTTCTTTTTCTGTCAATTTCTTTGTTGCTTTCTTTATTTGTGCATGTTTTTTTTTTCGCATCAACAGCACGTTTGTACAAACGTTTTTTAACATGCAAAACACATTCTTTTTTGCAAACTAAAAAATCATCCCCGTAAGGCTTTGTGTCCAATAAGGCTTTGAACGTTTTCGTGTCGCCGTCTCCGATATAGTTCGCGTATTTTACGTTGTACAACTCTTCCGATCTCTTGAACATTTCCACGATGCCGTCTACCTCCATTTTGCCAGCACTTCCGGTATGATTTGCGTCACAGTGATCTTCATGCTCTCGATACCACGCTTCATATTCAATCGTATCCTCTTGGCCTTTCCATTGAGAGCAGGCTTGACATATACTGCATTTGACGACAACATCTAAAATTTTATTACTGTATTTCCCTATTAACGAGGCAATACCGAGAAGCGATGAGAATCCACGTTTCGCCCACGATCCATCACCAGACACAGAAAGTTCATCCGCGGGACGCCCAGCTTTTACATTCAACTCGACTTCTTCTTTCAATGCTCTTTGGAAAACGATTTTCGCGACGGCTTCAGCTGCAATTTTTATATTGTCCACGATGCCGTAATATGTACTCTTACAAATTCCTTGTCCAAGATCCATGAGACCGCAGAAATTTTTCAAGCCTTCAAATCCTACTCCAAGCATTCTCAGGGCGAGAACAAGTCGACGGTTGATTTCAAATGCCTTATCAATTAACGGCGAAGACAAAATAAAAGTTTCTTTACACTCACACTTCACAGAGAGTTTGAATCCTAGACCACGTTGTCCGTTTTTGCTAAAAGTGACCGCACCGTTACAATCTTTACACTTCAACAACTGTTGCAACGTTAAAAATATCATGCTGAATTCGATGATGCAATAATTGAAAGTAGGATTAACGTTTACTTCCAATTCCTCATTGCCTTTTAATTTTTTCGCAGACGTGCTCGTAAAATCAGTAGTATTTTCGATAGTGAATCGATTGCCCTTGAAATATCTTTTGCGACCTACAGAAGATGGTCGTCTAGAAGAGTCACGGCCTTGCTTTCTATCCATATTTTCTGATATTTTATTTCAAAATTTTCGATGTTGGTTCGTCAAAACGTAACGTTGTACTGATCAAGTCAGGGGAAAGCGAAATGACCGTTTCCCTCACAAATGTTCGACAATAGGTATATTTCGGGGAAGGGAAAAGTATATATAGGTATATAGTATGTACTATATACAGGTATATATTTTCGGAGAAGGATTGGGACAGCTGCTGCGCTCCGATTAGGTTACCGGTTAGCGCTAGACCCGTTAGGAGCGCGCGGACCGCTCTCTACCTGCGTTATGGGCTGTAGAAGCTGTAATATTGAGAATTTCCGCATGAAAATTTCGCAGTATATTCTTGAGATACTATACTTTCGACATATCGAAAAAAAAAAAAATCGATTTTTTCAAATTTCTAGACCATACGGTCCCCTTAATTCCCGTCTTCACTTCTGTCTTTACTCCTATCTTCGCTGATAACTCATTCGTAAAAAAGACTGAATTCTTAGAGCAAGGTAGGAACCCGGTCAAGTTTGAAGACTAAATCCAGGACATCAACGAAAACAGAGGAACGTAGACAGGGCTGAATACTGCCTCAATTTTTGTCTTTATTATTGTCTTCATTACTGTCTTTATTCCGGTCTTCGTTCCTTTCTGGGCTTGATCGCCTAGAAGGCGATCGATTGAGTGGAAGGGAGTTCTGGAGCCTAAGTCCAAGGCATAAATAAAAAACACACTTGAAGGTCTGGACTAAGACTTCATCCAAGATGGGTAAGTAGTAAAGGCTGAATACCCTGATAAAGAGAAGGGATCTATTTATCTTTGTCATTACTTTTGTTTGCATTCCTGCTATTATTTTCGTCATTGCTCTGATTTTTATTATTCTCAATATTGTTGCCCTCATTCTTGTCTCCGTTCCTTAATCTTTGACTTTGTCTTTAGCCTTTTCTTCAACTTTTCCACCAGCGAAGACTGAATTAAAGTAAAAAATGAAAACCAGAATAATGTCAAAGATGGAGACATTGATGTCTACCTTGTCTACGTTCCCATATTGGAATTGGTCTCCACCCACCTCTTTAACTCTGGCTTCGTTGCTGCCTTGGGCTTAGACTTTAGCCTTCTTTTCGACTCCGTCAGGAGCCGAGACAGGGATGAATACAGAAATAAAGACAGGAATGAAGACAGGAATAAAGACAGGATACAGACAGAAAAAAGACAGGAATGAAGACAGGAATAAAGACAGGATATAGACAGAAAAAAGACAGGAATGAAGACAGGATAGAAAACATAAATGAAGAAAGGAATAAAGACTGGAATGAAGAAAAGAATGAAGACAGGAATAAAGACAGGAATGAAGACATGAATGAAGACTAGAATGGCGACAGAGATGGCTTCAGGACCGCCTGCGTTCCTCTGCCATTTGTTAACGTTTTTGAATCAGTCTTCGTCCACCTCTTCAACCTTGTCTAGGTTCCTGCCTTGGACTTGGACTTCAGCCTCCTCTTCAACTAAGTCTTCAGCGAAGACAGGAATGAAGACAAGAATGAAGACAGGAATGAAGACAGGCATGGAAACAGGATTCAAGACAGGAATAAAGACAGTAATGAAGACAGTCATAAATACAGGTATGAGGACCAGGATGAAGAAAGGAATGAAGACTGGAATGAAGACAAGAATGAAGACAGGAATAAAGACAAGAATAAAGACGGGAATGAAGACAGGAATGAAGACAGGAATGAAGACAGGAATGAAAACAGGAATGAAGACAGGAATGAAGATAGGAATGAAGACAGGAATGAAGGCAGGAATAAAGAGATTTAATGAAGACAGGAATGAAGACAGGAATAAAGATAAGAATAAAGACGGGAATGAAGACAGGAATAAAGACAAGAATAAAGACGGGAATGAAGACAGGAATGAAGACAGGAATGAAGACAGGAATGAAAACAGTAATGAAGACAGGAATAAAAACAGTAATGAAGACAGGAATGAAGACAGGAATAAAGACAGTAATGAAGACAGGAATGAAGACAGTAATGAAGACAGGAATGAAGACAGGAATAAAGATAGGAATGAAGACAGGAATAAAGATAGTAATGAAGACAGGAATGAAGACAACGATGAAGACAGGTATGAAGACAAGAATGAAGACAGGAATGAAGACAACGATGAAGATAGGTATGAAGACAAGAATAAAGACAGGAATGAAGACAGGAATGAAGATAGGAGTGAAGACAGGAATGAAGACTCGAATGGGGCCAGAGTTTCCTTAAGCCCTTTCTACATTCCTCTGGCTTCGTTCGTGTCTTGGATGTAGTCTTCGTCCTCCCATTTAACATCGTCTGGGTTCCTGCCTCGGACTTAGAGTTCAGCATCTTCTTCGACTGTCGTCAGCGAAGACGTGAATGGATACAAGACTGAAGACAGGCCTGAAGACAGGAATAAAGACAAGAATAAAGACGGGAATGAAGACAGGAATGAAGACAGGAATGAAGACAGGAATGAAGACAGGAATGAAGACAGTAATGAAGACAGGAATGAAGACAGGAATGAAGACAGGAATGAAGACAGGAATGAAGACAGTAATGAAGACAGTAATGAAGACAGGAATGAAGATCGGAATGAAGACAAGAATGAAGACAGGTATGAAGACAAGAATGTAGACAGGTATGAAGACAAGAATGGAGACAGGAATGAAGACCAGAATTGAGACAGCGATATCTTCAGCCCTGTCTTCGGACATGTGGCTTCGTTCGCGTCTTAGTTTAGTTTTCGTCCACCTGTTCAACCTTGTCTAGGTTCCTGCCTTGGACTTAGACTTCAGCATCCTCTTCGACTAAGTCGTCAGCGAAGACAGGAATGAAGACAAAAATGAATACATCACTCGTAGCAAAATATGGAGTGTTTCGTTTCACCGAGATGGTCAAACGATTTCAATGATGGAACCATCGTCCTGGGCTGATGAATTTGATGAAACCAAAATTCGTCACTGTTCCTTATTAATCTCATGAGTTTTTCGCGCCTGGTCCAACTGGCAGCGTCATTGGATTCATTTCTAGCTCTATAAACGAATAGAGAATGTCGCGGAAATCATTCCTAAGCCGTTCGAGTAAATAGAATTACGAAGCGCGTGGACGAAATATTTTATTTATCTTTTTTAGAAACGAATCCAATTGCAAAGACGGTTTATTAAAATTTTTTATCGTATCAGTTACTGAAATTTGTGTCAATAATAATTGGATTCGTTTCTCAAAATTAAATTGAAATTTTAGAAGCTCCTCGGAACTCTGATAGGGCAGATTTGTTTTCCGATTCTCCAAAATATCGCTAGAGATAAACGATTTTTTGAAAAAACCAAACATTCCACAATGAGCGATGGCTTTTTTACGTTAATTTCTGTTTTTTTGATTGGATTAATGTAATTAATAGTTCGTCCCATCACTCGTAGCAAAAAAATAGAGTGTTTCGTTTCACGGCGACCGCCAAGTGATTTCAATAATGAAACCATCGCACTGGGCTGACGAATTTGATGAAACCAACATTCGTCGTGGTTCCTCATTCATCTCCTGAGTTTTTCGCGCCTGGTCCAACTTACAACTTCATTGGATTCATTTCCAGCTTTAAAAATAAATAGAGAATGGCGGGGAAATCATTCCTCAGACGGTCGAGGAAATAGAATTACAAAGCGCGTGGACGAAATATTTTATTTCTCTATTTTAGAAACGAATCCAATTGCAAAAACGGTTTATTAGCATTTATCATCGTATCAGTTACTCAAATTCGTGTCAATAATAATTGGATTCGTTTCTCAAAATTAAATTTAAATTTTACAATCTCCTCGGAGCTCTGATAAGGCAGTTTTGTTGGGAATAGGACTGCAGATGTGGGATTTTTTAAAAAAACGAAAGATTCCACAATAAGCGATTGCTTTTTACTTTACTTTCTGTATTTTTTAAAATTCAATTAACGTTATTAACAGGTGGTTTAATCACACGCAGCATAAAAATAGAGTGTTTCATTTCACCGAGATCGTCAAACGATTGCAATAATGAAACCATCGCAATGGTCTGACAAGTGAGATGAAACCAATATTTGTCGCGGTTCCTTAATAATCTCCTGAGTTTTTCGCGCCGGGTCCAACTGGAAGCGTCATTGGATTCATTTCCAGATTTAAAAATAAATAGAGAATGGCGCGGAAATCATTCCTAAGACGTTCGAGGAAATATAATTACGAAGCGCGTTGACGAAATATTTTATTTCTCTTTTTCAGAAACGAATCCAATTGCAAAGACAGTGTATTAACATTTTTCATCGTATTAGTTACACAAATTCGTGTCAATAATAATTGGATTCATTTCTCAAAATTCAATTGACATGTTACAAACTCTTTGGATCTCTAATAGGGCAGTTTTGTTTTCCGATTGTTCTAAATATCGCTGGAGATTAAAGATAATAAAAAAAAATAAACATTCCAGATGGAGCGATGGCTTTTTAACGTTAATTTATGTATTTTTTACTGCACTGATTTAATTAAAAGTTGGTCTCATCACTCGTAGAAAAAAAATTGAGTGTTTCGTTTCACCGAGATCGTAAAACGATTTCAATAATGAAACCATCGCACTGGGCTGACGAATGAGATGAAACCAATATTCGTCGCGGTTCCTTAATAATCTCCTGAGTTTTTCGCGCCTGGTCCAACTGGCAGCGTCATTGGATTCATTTCCAGCTCTACAAATGAATAGAGAGTGTCGCGGAAATCATTCCTAAGACGTTGAAGGAAATAGAATTACGAAGCGCGTGGACGAAATATTTTATTTCTCTTTTTTAGAAACGAATCCAATTGCAAAAACGGTTTATTAACATTTTTCATCGTATCACCTACTCAAATTCATGTCAATAATAATTGGATTCGTTTCTGAAAATTAAATTGAAATTTTACAATCTCCTTGGAGCTCTGATAGGGCAAATTTGTTTTCCTATTCTCCAAAATATCGCTAGAGATAAACGATTTTTAGAAAAAACCAAACATTCCACAATGAGCGATGGCTTTTTTCCGTTAATTTATGTTTTTTCCATTGCATTAATGTAATTAATAGTTCGTCTCATCACTCGTAGCAAAAGAATCGAGTGTTTCGTTTCACGGCGACCGTCAAGCGAATTCAATAATGAAACCATCGCACTGGGCTGACGAATTTGATGAAACCAACATTCGTCGTGGTCCCTCATTCATCTCCTGAGTTTTTCGCGCCTGTTTCAACTGGCAGCGTCATTGGATTCGTTCCCAGCTCTACAAATGAATAGAGAGTATCGCGGAAATCATTCCTAAGACGTTCGAGGAAATAGAATTACGAATCGCGTAAACGAATTATTTTATTTCTCTTTTTTAGAAACGAATCCAATTGCACACATAGTTTATTACCATTTTCCATCGTATTAGTTACTCAAATTCGTGTCAATAATAATTGCATTCATTTCTCAAAACTACATTGAAATTTTACAATGTCCTCGGAGTTTTGATAGGGCAGTCTTGTTGTTAATAGGACTGCAGATGTGAGATTTTTGAATAAATCGAACGATTCTACAATGAGAGATTGCTGTTTTACTTTACTTTCTGTATTTTTTTTATTCAATTAACGTTATCAACTGGTGGTTTAATCACACGTAGCAAAAAAATCTAGTGTTTCATTTCACCGAGACCGTCAAACGATTTCAATAAGGAAACCATCGGACTAAGCTGACGAATGTGATGAAACCAACATTCGTCGCGGTTCCATATTAATCTCCTCAGTTTTTCACGCTCGTTCCAACTGGCAGCGTCATTGGATTCATTTCTAGCTCTACAAATAAATAGAGAATATTGTGGAAAACGTTCGAGGGACTAGAATTACGAAGCCTTTGCATGACATTTTTAATGTCTCTTAATAAATTAATGTAATTAATAAAATTGATGGGCTACGAGTTTTTTCACTCATTACAGGGGATAAAATCCACGATTTTTATCGTTCTTCCGGCAATCTATCGAAAAACTTAATGTGAAAAAACGTTTACCGAGATTGATTTCATCCCTATACGTGGAAAATCAATAGTTTTATAAATACTTTCCACGTATCTGGATAACTCAGTGTTGTTTATCGAATGACAATATTTTTCGTTCGTAGAGGAACGAATACAAACCTCAGTAAACGCGATTCTGTCGACGAACGACTTGCCTATCAGGTATCAATCGACGAAAACCTCGCTTTCATCTCTTCACGTGGCCTACGATTTTTTCAATTTTTTATAGGGGATGCAATCCACGATCTCAATCGTAATTTCGGTAATAAATCGAAAAATATGATGTGAAGGAACGTTCACTGACATCGATTTCATCCCTATACGTGGAAAATCATTAGGTTATAAATATTTTCTAGAAATCTGAAAAACTGAGTGTTTTCTTATGATAAAGAATTTTTTTCGTCCGTTAAGAAACGAATCCAAGCCTTAGTGGACGAGAATCTGTCAACGAACGACTTGCACATAAAGTATCGATCGACGAAAACATCAATTTCATCCCCTTACGTTGCCACTTCCAATGACATTGCTTGTGAAACTCTTCTGTGAGGTTTTGATGACTGAGAATGTTTCAAATTCTTTATAGGAGATGAAATCCACGATCTTAATCGTAATTTCGGTAATCGATCGAAAAATATCATGTGAATGAATGTTTACGGACATCGGTTTCATCGCCATACTTTAAAAATCATTATTTTTATAAAGATTTTTGAGAAATCTGGAAAACTGACAGTTTTCTTATGAATAAGAATTTTTTCTATTCGTTAAGGAATGAATCCAAGCCTTAGTTAACGCGATTCTGTCGACGAAAGATTTGCTCATCAAGAATCGATAGACGAAAACATCGATTTCATCCCCCAGCGTTGGCAACTGCAGCGACATTGGTTCTGAATCCTGTCAGTGAGGTTTGGTGGACTACGATTTTTTTTAACTTATAACAGGGGATGAAATCCACGATTTTAATCGTTCTTCCGGTAATCGATCGAAAAATCAAATGTAAACCGTCGTCGATTTCATCCCTATACGTGGAAAATCATTAGTTTTATAAATACTTTTCACGTATCTGGATAACTGAGTGTTGTTTTACGAATTACAATATTTTTCGTTCCTCGAAAAATCGAAAACCTCGATTCCATCCCTTTACGTTGCCACCTGCAACGACATTGCTTCTGAAACCTGTCAGATGTCTTTAAAGTTAGCACCGCCACATGAGAAAAATTGAAAATAAACAATTGCATAATTCAGAGCTTTTTAAGAGCTAATTAAGTACCGTAAAAAAAAGTTTGGAGCTCCACCCCTTCATCAAAAAAACCATGATGTTGTCAAGTTTAAAAAAAGTTGGCACCGCCACAGTCATTTTTTGCTCCATAATAATTTTGCAGGAGCCAAAAAATAATAGCTTTTTAATAGCTTTTAAGAGCTCCAAAATAAAATTTGGAGCTCCAACCCTTCATCGAAAAAACCATGGTGATGTCAAGTTTAAAAAAAGTTGACACCGCTACAGCCATTTTCTGCTCTATTACAATTTTTCAGGAGCCAAAAATTAAGAGCTTTTTAAGGGCTAATTAAGTGCTCGAAAATAAAATTTTGAGCTCCAGCCCTTTATAAAAAAAACCATGGTGTTGTGAAGATTTGACAAACTTGGAACCACTACAATCATTTTTCGCTCTGTCACCATTTTTGAAAAACCAATATTAAGAGCTTTTTAAGAGCTAATTGGACGACGCGCGTTAACTAATATGAACGAGCATAAAAATATTATACTAATTTTGACTTTGTCAGAACTTTACGACACCATGATTTTTTTCATGAAGGGGTGGAGCTCCAAAATTTACTTTCGAGCACTTAAATAGCTCTAGAAATACACTTAATTTTTGGTTTCTGAAAAATTGTAATAGAGCAAAAAATGACTGTGGCGGTGCAAACTTTTTTTAAAATTGACATCACCATGGTTTTTTTGATGAAGGGGTGGAGCTCCAAATTTTATTTCCGAGCACTTAATTAGCTCTTAAAAAGCTCTTAAGATTGCTTTATGAAAAATGGTGACAGAGCGAAAAATTATTCCAGTGGTTCCAAGTTTGTCAAAACTTCACAACACCATGGTTTTTTTGATGAAGGACTGGAGCTCCAAATTTTATTTTCGAGCACTTAATTAGCTCTTAAAAAGCTCTTAATTTTTGGCTCATGAAAAATTGTAATAGAGCAGAAAATGATTGTGGCGGTGCCAACTTTTTTTAAACTTGACATCACCATGGTTTTTTTTATGAAGGGTTGGAGCTCCAATTTTTATTTTTGAGCACTTAATTATCTCTTAAAAAGTTCTTATTTTTTGGCTCCTGAAAAATTATTATAGAGCAAAAAATGACTGTGGCGGTGCCAACTTTTTTAAAACTTTACAACACCATGGTTATTTTGATGAAGGGGTGGAGCTTCAAATTGTTTTTTACAGCACTTAATTAGCTCTTAAAAAGCTCTTAATTATGCAATTGTTTATTTTCAATTTTTCTCATGTGGCGGTGCTAACTTTAAAGACATACCTGTCAGTGAGGTTGGAGGGCCTACGATTTTTTTAATTTTTTTCAGGTGATGAAATCGACGATATCAAACGTATTTCCGGTGAACTATCGAAAAATCTGATGTGAAGGAACGTTAACCGACATCGGTTTCATCCCGATGAGTGGAAAATCATTCGGTTTATAAATATTTTGCACGAATCTGGGGAACTGAGAGTTTTATAATGAATAATGAATAGTTCGGGCCAAAGCATTACGAGAGGAAATCTTCTTTCTTTTAAGTTTTCTATTCACGAGAATTTTCTCAGAATTTTTTTAGAAATTAAAAAACAATACAAACTCTGAAAATCGCCGAAACGATGGGCAAAAAGTTGTATTTGTGAATCGTAAATCCATTGAAATTATTTTCAATTTCAATATTTCATTTGCAAAGAAAGAAGAAAGAGCAAAAAACACCGTTGAAAAATCACCCCAAAATGTCTCGATATCACTCTCCAAATGGCCGTAAAAACTACTGGCGATCCCAAATTTGCACCCTTATTTTGAAGCTTTTCGCGATTTATTAACTTTTCGGCAATTTTGTTCTATTTTTTTAAACCTCGTTTCTCATTTTTCAAGATTCTCGTTCATTTACAAGTTTTCCGCCTGTTCTCAATTTTCGTTAGCTTCCTTTTTATTTCTTCGAACTTTCCATTCGATTTTTGGAATTTTTTTTTATACAATAGCTAGTTTTCCGTAAATTGTCCATTTTTTTTTAGGTATTATCGCGGTTCGTACAGCAGTTGCCTTTATCTTTTGAATAAAAGTTATGACGCAGATAGGTTTAATAATCCTTTTGAAATGGAGAATTTCGTAATCAATTTTTGTTCCAAATATCGAGGCTGGTAAGAATTGAAATATTGCATTGATTTGCGATGAAATCGATTCGTACGCCATCATGGTTCAAGATCAACTCATCGCTGTACGGAAAAATTTTATTGTCCCTTGATATCTGAGATAGTGATGAATTTTTAATGCTAGTATGATTTTGGAAATCTCGTCATTTGGAGCTTTCTCATATTGCCGCACACCCCACTAATTTTTCACAATGTTTTAATCGCTCTTTCATTACAACATTTTTGAAATGTTGCTTACAATGAAGAATAATTTAAACGTATATTCTTTTTCTCAGTGCCCTCAAAAATTCTTCCCAAGTTTCGTCATCAAAGAGCTTCGAAGAAATTATTGTGAAACATAATTGGAGTAGCTTGCAGCAATCTGAGAAAACTTCAAACGGCACGACCATGAGATATATCCCTTGAAAGAATGTTGCGTGTACACATCAGACGAACGAACGAATTTTCTAAAATTGTACTAGCGATGAAAATGCACCAAAATCTCCAATTTCGATAAATGAAAAAAAATTACGCACAGCAACGAGATTATCATTAGCTACGATACAGCACGGAGGATTTTACACAGAAAATCGACGCAATGTTGAAATTTGTAGCAGCCTCGATGTTGCGGAGAAAAATTAACCACAAAATCATCCGCTTCAAAAATATTATCGAAACAATCCTGGCGATAGCTTTTATTCAAAACATTAGGGCAACTGCTGTACGGGTCACGATAATACCTAAAGAAAAAAAATATAAATGATGCACAAAGGACTGTAGACTGTCCAAAAAAAAGTCCAGAAAAACGAAAAGTTTGAAAAAATACAATGAAACCGATCGAAAAATTGAGAAACGGCGAGAAATTTACAAATGAACGAGAAACACACAAAATGGGAAATAAAGTTTAAAAAAAATTAAACGAAATTTATAGAAAAGTCTAAGAATCGCGGAAAGTACCACATTTTTCAACAATAACAAGGAAGGAACAGTTAATATGATGATACTTGTGCAGACTGAAAACGAACGTTACATATTAAAAGTGTGCAATCTCATATAAGTGCGTAGGTAGCATAAATGATAGGGTCCCATTTTCCTGGTTTTGTAAAACACGGGTTTGAAATATGTTTCCAAAAAGAATTTTTTAAATAGGGTTAGAGAGGCATCAACCCAGGCCTCCTCGGTAATTCAAAAATAAAAATATTTAACAATTTATCTAAAACACATTTGTGCTTTCTTTCTCAATTTATATGATAAATTTTGATAAATCTCTAGGTATTGGGATATGGAGAAGACATTAGTTATGAAACATGCTTCTACAGTTCTTATACTAATGTACCTTAAGCCAGCAAAACTAATTTTAAAAAACCATGTATTGTGTAACCATGAATGAACTGCTTTTTTTCAGGTGGATTAAAAAATCTTTTGCTCTTTTACATTTTTCACAAATACAACATTTGAAATGCACTGCCCACACATATTTAACTAGCAGAGCACTAAATGAAAAAAATGATATAGTTCATCTCTTCGTCTTCGTCTTCGTCTTTGTCATCGTCTTCGTATTCGTCTTCGGCTTCGTCTTCGTCTTCGTCTTCGTCTTCGTCTTTGTCTCTGGTCTTCGTCTTCGTCTTCGTCTTCGTCGTCGTCTTCGTATTCGTCTTCGTATGCGTATTCGTATTCGTCTTCGTCTTCGTCTTCGTCTTCGTCGTCGTCTTCGTCTTCGTCTTTGTCTTCGTCTTCGTCTTCGTCTTCGTCGTCGTCTTCGTTTTCATGTTCGTCTTCGTCTTCGTCTTCGTCTTCGTCTTCGTCTTCGTATTCATCTTGGGCTTCGTCTTCGTCTTCGTCTTCGTCGTCGTCTTCGTCTTCGTCGTCGTCTTCGTCTTCGTCTTCGTCTTCGTCTTCGTATTCGTATTCGGCTTCGTCTTCGTCTTCGTCTTCGTCTTCGTCTTCGTCTTCGTTTTCGTCTTCGTCTTCGTCTTCGTCGTCTTCGTATTTGTCTTTGTCTTCGTTTTCGTCTTCGTCTTCGGCTTCGGCTTCGTCTTCGTCTTCGTCTTCGTCTTCGTATTCGTATTCGTCTTCGTCTTCGTCTTCGTCTTCGTCTTCGTCTTCGTATTCGTATTCGTCTTCGTCTTCGTCTTCATCGTCGTCTTCGTCTTCGTCTTCGTCTTCGTCTTCGTCTTCGTCTTCGTCTTCGTCTTCGTCGTCGTCGTCGTCTTCGTCTTCGTCTTCGTCTTCGTCTTCGTATTCGTCTTCGGCTTCGTCTTCGTCTTCGTCTTCGTCTTCGTCTTCGTCTTCGTCGTCGTCTTCGTCTTCGTCTTCGTATTCGTCTTCCGCTTCGTCTTCGTCTTCGTCTTCGTCGTCGTCTTCGTCTTCGTATTCGTCTTCGGCTTCGTCTTAGTCTTCGTCTTCGTCTTCGTCTTCGTCTTCGTCTTCGTCTTTGTCTCTGGTCTTCGTCTTCGTATTCGTCTTCGTCTTCGTCGTCGTCTTCGTCTTCGTATTCATATTCGTCTTCGTCTTCATCGTCGTCTTCGTCTTCGTCTTCGTCTTCGTCTTTTTCTTCGTCTTTTTCTTCGTCTTCGTCTTCGTCTTCGTCTTTTTCTTCGTCTTCGTCTTCGTCTTCGTCTTCGTCTTCGTATTCGTCTTCGTCTTCGTATTCGTCTTCGTCTTCGTATTCATCTTCGGCTTCGTCTTCGTCTTCGTCTTCGTCTTCGGTCTTGTCTTCGTCTTCGTCTTCGTCTTCGTCTTCGTCATCGCCATCGTCTTCGTATTCGTCTTCGTCATCGTTATCGTCATCGTCATCGTCATCGTCATCGTCTTTGACTTCGTCTTCGTTTTCGATTTTCGTCTTCGTCTTCGTCTTCGGTCTTGTCATCGTCTTCGTTTTCGTCTTCGTATTCGTCTTCGTTTGCGGTTTTCTCATCGTCTTCGTTATCGTCTTCGTCTTCATCGGAAAAAAATTTGAAACACCCTTAAAATGAGGGTCCTGGGACGTTTTTTTTTATGCAAATTTTGTTTCACAATTTTTTGACCTCTTGAATAGATTGGTAAAATAAAAAAATATGAGAATCCTCAAACAGCCAGTGCTGGAATTTCTGTGAAAATTCTACCCCCTTGAAAGGGTGAGTTTCGGAATGTTTTTTTCTCACCAATTTTTTTAACGGTTTTTCACACATCATTAATCGATTGGTGGAATGAAAAATATTACAATCCCAAAACAGTCGGTGCTCGAATATTTTTTTAAAATCCATCCCTCAAACGGTAGGTTATTTTTTTCCCCCGTAACATTCAATTTTGTTACTGACACAGGTTCTACAAACTGAAGTAATCACCTTAAACCCCCTCAGATAATGTGAAAATTGCTTCAATAAATTCACTCTTAAAAAATATTTTATTTTTATTCAAAAAGTTAAAACATAAATTACATTAATATACGCGATATGGTGCGGCAGCTTATCTGACTAGCGCACCAATCACAATTCGTTACGGCCGATCTGATAGTCGCAACTCCTTTTCATAAACTTTCCGTATTTTATTCCGTGCGATCACCAAGCTCATCAACGCATTTCAAAATTTACCTGTTCAAATAAAAGTATTGTTTGCTCACATTAATGTTTGAAGAACGGAGAATTATTTTAATTATTTTAAAATTAATTCTGCATTCTTATTTTAATTCAATCTTATTTAATTATTTTTTAAATAATTCTCCGTTCTTCGAACGTTAACGTAGGGAAATAATACTTTCATTTTAACAGGTTAATTTTGTAATGCGTGCAAGAAAGTAGAAGTTAAAACAAAGTGCGCCGATTAGAGCGGCTACGAAAATCATGATTGGTGCGCTAGTCAATATGGTCGTAACGCATTGTGATTGGTGCGCTAGTCAGATAAGCTCCCGCACCGTATCGTCATTTATGTTTTAACTTCAAGAATAAAAATAAAATATTTCTTAAGAGATTTTCATATTATCCGAAGGGGTTTAAGGTCATGAATTTTTTATTCACATTTTTCCACAAACTTTTCATCGTTTCAGACTTCTACAGAGATTCTACAGAGATTCTATAGAAATCCTATAGGGATTCCATTTTTTTACAAAATGTTTTTTTCAAACAATGTTTTCTACAAAAAAATTTTATTTTATATTTTTTTCCTGTAGTGATTACATTTATCAATCATGATCAGTTTATAATAGACCCGACTCGGTTTGCTATAAATTTAAACATATTAAAAACATATGTTAAATTGAAGCATATTTAAAAGTATGCAATTTCATACAAGTGCGTAGGTAGCATGAGTGAGTCCCATTCTGGTAAACAGAAGGTTCTTAGATCGTTACTTGGTTGAAATTTTTTTTTTCCCCCCAATTTATCAGCTACATTTTGTAGCGGGGGATTGCGGAATGCAGCATTAATCGAAACGAATAATTAAAAAAAATATATACCTGCGTTTTTTTACGCAGGTATATATTTTACGAAATATTAACTTTCAGCGACACACGTTAAGATTCTTTGGTGGCCCTGAAAAGGGCCGATAATTTTTAAGACGACACTAGATGACAGTTGTTGGATCGAACGGAGACGAAGTGTGATTGACACAGCCGTTCGTGCGTGATTGGCTGGTAGTCGCGTGGTGGGGGAAAGGCTCAGCGCGTCGATGCCCATTGGCGCGCTGGTTAAGATGCATTATGTGTGTATTATGGAATACGCTTTAAATAAAAAATAAATTACAGCAAAAATTGATTTCGTTTATTTAATTCGTTTTAATCATAAATACGAATAAAATGAATTATTTTGGAACAATTGAGCTGTATACAATGTGAGAGACTAATTCTTTACGTCACGTTTTCTAATCGATTATTTAAATAATGTTCACGATGGTTTCTTTCATCTGCTTTAATTGAATTTTGTCCCTTGTAATTGTAGTCCCTTCAAAGCTTACAGATAGGTTTTGGAAAACCAAAACCACTGCAAAAGGCTCTTAAAAAAATTATCCCAATATCTGGTCTAATTTATCCTCGATGTAGAGCGTATTTGACCAGACGTTTGTTGTCGAACCTGGATTCATGTTCGAAATTTGGTTTTGAGAACCAGAAAAAACTTCATAAAATTAATTATTTTTTACTACGCGCTCTCGATCCACAAACGTCACACCTGTGTTGAAATTTTCAAAAAATTACTTGTCTTACGTCTACAACTTTTTTTTTACATTTCCGAAACGGCCTTTCAACTTTCTGCAGAACCCTTCCTTCTTGAGTTAGACTGCCAAAGAGAAAATTACACTTTTTTGCTGTCATAGCAAATAACAGATAATAATGGACCCACGTAAGTTTTTGGGAAAACGATTTCAAGCTAAAGAAATTGTCTACAAATGGCATGGAAAAATTTTTTGGATAAAAATTCTGGCGATACCGTCCACACTACTAAAGTTGATGAAACCAATTGTGTTTTAGTTTTCCACATTTTACAGTGTAAAAAAATTTCGTTTTCCGTAAAATTATAATTTAAAAAATATGAATTTGGAATAGTAATTCTCAATCGCCTGTCTCGCTTTCTTTATCCAATCAATTAAATAATATGTTAATCATAATACTCTATTTATTTATAATAACAAAACATTATAATAATGTTAATAATAATCTTTAATTATTTAAGAATAACATTAGTAAATGAATAAATCCAAATAATTATTAATCCATTCTCAATGCCATTGACATAGCAATTTTCCTCAATCAGATACATGTCTATTGCGACTAAGTTCCGATGACAGATGACGTCACAGCATCTGGGGTTTTCGTGCTTTTGCAAAGCAGTATTCTACAACCTGAAGCATGGCAATTTGTATAGAACAGAAAAAACACGGTAGAAATGTCACTCCAGGCATTAATGAACAGCAGTGTACATAAGATTTTTTCGATATCTCAATAATTATAAAAGTTATAGCCTATTTTCGACGAGAAATTTTGCTCAAAAATCATTCTTTAATTTCAAAGGCGTGCCTATTTTTTAAAAATCAATATTTTTCCAAATCCCTATGTACTTCTCTTCAAAATATCACATTATTAACAAAAACACTCGGTATTTTTTTTTCAGATCGACGTTGAAGAGAGTTCTGCTGCGTGCCGCGAATCACTGCGGAGATGACGCGAGAGCTTCCCCAGCGCCACCATGCGGCGCGAAAAATGTAAAAAAAATGTTTTTTGATACATTAATAAACAAGGAGCAAAACCCAAAAAAATTTTTTCGAATATCTCTTTTTTTCCCACAAAAAAAAATTCTTGAAAAATATGAAAAAAATAGGGGGTCACAGTGGTGTTGTCCGTTAATCAATCTCAAAGAGGCCTAACGAAGAATGGATTTGGCTTATTTAGATGGAAAGGGGTTTTTAAATTGGAAGCATTTTGGTACTACTTGATGGTCGCGGTACCTCTTAAAAAATGTCAACGAGTGCAGTTGGATGTGCAAGGATTTCCTGAGTTTGATAAATGAATTTACCGAACCTAGTATAGATTCTCCGTAGAGGCGTTTGATTCTAGTTTTAAGGCTTTCACGGCCATTATTGTTACAATAGTTTATGGCTTCCGGAAGGATGTCGTATAGAGTTTCAGCGTATTGCCAACGTTTTGTAAACGTTACAGTTTGCATCATCAGAGCTGAGAGCTCCAATACTGAAGCAACCTGGTCTCAGGTAGTCCTTATATACGCACGGTCTTCGTTGCGGATGACTGCAGTAGCCAATCAGAGTTTTTGATTGATCAGCTGGTCAATTAAAAAAAAAAAAAATTTAGTGATCAGCCAATCAGTTTTTGATTGATCAGCTGGCCAATTGGAAAAAAAAAAATTCATTCGACCATGCGTTCATGCGCTTTTTACAAAAAAGTATGACTTTTTATATATTTGTAGAAAACATGGTGAACAAAATGTTTAAAAATGGTTTGACAGACTAAAGAGAAAATGATTTCAGAAATTTGTAAGAAAATACTAAAAACTCTTTGAGTTATCGTACCGACTGAGTGCAAAAAGTAGTTTCAAGAAAAACGCGTTATATCGTTGTCACCGGTTGGATTTTCGAATGAATTTTTTTCTGTGTTCTTAAAGGCTTGAAGAATAAAAAAAAGTTTTTTATTTAATAAAAAAAACGACTTCAAAAAAGCCCTAAAATTAAAAAAAAGTATTTTAAAAGCCAATACTGCGTAATCATTGATACATAAAAAAAAATTTGCAGTCGGTACCATACAAAGTGAATAGAACCCCTCTGCAATTGTCAATTCGTATGCGTAAGAATTTGCAGTTAACCGTTTCAGTTTTTATAATTTCGAATTTGACACCGACTTCAATTTTTTTATGTAAGAATAAAATACTTTTTTTTTTACTCTTTAGGGCTTTTTTTGATTTTCAGTTATTTTGTACTTAAAAAAATATTTTTTTTAAATATATTTAATCTAAAAAAAAATATGTAATACTCATTAAAATAAAATTTTCGATATCCGCAATGATGTATTTATGGTTTTCCATCAATTGAAAAAGAAAAAAAAACGAATTTTGAGTCAACATAAAAATTATCTGAAAATATTGAAGTTGTTATCAGATAGTCACAAAATTAGTATGGGACCATTTCGAGTGTTCTTCCTTTAAAACAAAAAAGATTCATTCAAATCGGATAACTTTATAAAAAGTTATGCGCGTACATACATAAAAAAAAACAAACCGGTCGAATTGAGAACTTCCTCCTTTTCTTGAAGCTGGTTAATAAGGGATCAAAACAAAATCGACTTTTAAAAAATTCTGGACATATGTCCAGACATAAATGAAAATTGAAATAAAAACCAAAAGCTTGTAAAATGTGAAAAAAATACAAAAAAATTATTTGCCTAAATATTGTACGAAAAATTTATGAATGGGAAAAAAATACAAAAATTGTTGCGCATTCCTTTTATTCAAATCAAGTTCGGGGTGGCTGTAAACGAAAAGAATTTTGAGATGCGAGGTATTTGTAGTTTTGTTTAATATTGAAAAGAGGAACGATTAGGATGTTATCGTGACGTTGGTGCGTGGTTATTTGACCAGGGGATAGTTGCGAGCGCAACTTTATACTAAAGCAAGAGAAAGAGAAAGAGAGCGGGAGAGACATTGAGAGAAAAGCTCGACACGACGCCCTCTCATCGTGTATTCAAAGCCCGCCATATATGGAGGCGAGGGGCGTTGTCGTCGCTGCGAGTTCTCTCGTTCTTCTCTCGTTCTTCTCTCGTTCGTGAAGAACACAAGTGAGAAAAGCTCACTCGAGTCTTTTCCCCTTTCCCACTTGTCTCTATTCTCAAAGACGAAGCTCTCATCAGATGTTCATAATTGATGAAGCAAACGATAGTCTCTTCTCTTTTATTTACCGATAAGTTCGCGCTACTTCCGGTTTTCGTGAGACAGATTCTCTTCCTTCTTTTTTTTTACCTTTCTCACCTCAATTTGAACTTTGAACGTTGTGACCTCGAGCGATCACGAAAAAAAGTTTCGTTTGCACGTTGTTCGATCTCGCGAAACAGATCGTTTCATTGTTTGATTGATTTGTATTTGTACGCTGGCTTGTTTTGGAACAGAACGAAAATTGCAACGAAATAAAGATGTTATAATTATAATTAGGATTAAAATGAAAACGAACCGAATATAAAATCAGAGAGAGAACAGAGATACATTTTAACCGACGAAAATTACTGCACGTCTATTATTTTGTCTCGAGACACCATGAAAGATGAGCTCCTCGTTCCCGTTTATGATCCAACTCAATATTCTGTCTTTTCTCTCTTTCTCGTTTTTTTCCTTTTTTTTAATACTGGAGGGAGAAAATTGAGGGCAGGGATGGTTCTCGAGCCCACGCGAATATATCATCATTCCCACGAAATTGGATCGACCTCAGGATATTTACGAAGATATCTTTTTTTCCAGCTGCTATTGCCCAATCCGTTTGCACTTTTCACAGCTTTTTTCTTTTTGTTTTAGGGGTAGCTTTTGCATAGTAAAATGAAACAGAAATTCTTGTATCAGAACATCAATAAAAATGGCGTTGATAACCAAAAAAGCACCTCGGTGGATTAAAAACGTCTCGGAGCAATGGAAATCAACGAAATAGAACGAGACGAATTTAGCCCTCAAATTTTAAAGTGTTGAGAACTTTTCGATCGTATATTATTTTGTATAAACAAAACGGGAATTTTTTGTAAATTGTACGCCCTATTTGCGCACTTATTAGATCCTAACAGGAAACGTATAAGTGAAAAGTTGAATTAATATTGCATATTCACCTGGAAGACGCAAAAACAGCGATTAAAAAAAAGAAAAAAAACATTTTTTTCTGAGAGAACAAACGAACAAATTAGCTGATAGTTTTTCGTCGTTAAAAACATACATTTTGAGAAACGTTTGCGATTTTAAAAATTTAAAAAACACGTAGTAGAAATATTTCAGAAATCACTAGACCGATGTGCTGAAAATTTGGCATAGTCATTCGATAACCATTTATCTATTCCATATCGACGGAACTTACTTTATGTTTCTCAGATTTTTTGTCTTTCGCGGAAAGTCAACATTTGGCTCTCCGAAATCGATATTTTTGTTAAAAAGTTCAACTTTCAAATTCCACATTGTTTTTTTTTCTGTCAGTCGACTGTTGACGAAGGTGCTGGAACTGTTTTGACATGTTTTTACAAAGGCGTTCACGATACTTTATCACAGCCGTGTACCACTATTTGTCAAAACAAAAAATTGTAAACATTTTTAAAAATGTATATTTTTAAACATGCGAATCTTCATTTAATTACTCCAAGAGTTTTCGATTCTTTTTTTAACTACTCATGTTCGGGGTCAGATACTCTTCCAAGTGCAATGTCCCCACAAGGATGGCCCCCATGCTTAAGCGTTGACCCTCGAACTTATCAATTCATCTGAATTCGTATGTATTTCGACAAAAATTGAAAAATGTTTGATAATTGATGAATTTTTTAAATATCTAAATACACGTAGCGATTGAATCTTCCGAAGTGGAAGAAAAAATTCCTGAAATGGAGCTTGTTCAATGAGGAAACGAAAATGGCAGTGTGACGTAATTGCGGATAAGGGGCGCGTGTCTACGTGACCGTTGAGAAGAATTTAAGATGCATGTTGCCGCGTCTGGTAATTTATCGAGTCTGTTTAATGACTCACTGATTTTTGGCATTGTTTCGATACAAGATGTGCCTAGCTAAATCGGGTCACTGGTTGAGTAGACCTATACCTATATCCGTACGACCTTGAGAGCTTTAAATCCAATAATATTGGGAGTTTAGATCGTGAATTTTGTAAAATTTGATACTTAATAAGGTCGAGGTACAATCATGGGATAGAAAGGATAGGAAGATTTTCCAGGGGTTATTTCCAAAATTCGCAAAATCTAAGGGTTACGGAATATCAGAAAAAAGTATTAAATTCGTGACAGCTTTAAACGAGTCCATGAAAGCACTCGCGTGTTCCCCGTAGAGGCTTCGCTCGGGTTCCAATCGTGGATTATGGTCTCGAAGGCGAGCAAAAATATTTGTAACGTAAGAAGTGTGAAACTCCAGAAATCGTGGGAGTGCTCAAGTCGTTTTTGGGACGCGATCTGTTTTTAACGAATGAACTGCTTGCGTTCGTGGCTGAAATCTCGGCGTAAGATTTCACAGTCGACTTGGAAGACGAAAGAGAGAGAGACTGAGAGAGGGGGGGGGGGCGGGGGGTTGAAAGAAAGAAAAAGGGAGATAGGAAAGAGTAAAGACGAAGAGGTTAGAAAGAGAGGTTAGGGAGGCGTCCCGGCAAGAAACTTGTTCGTCTTTCTGTTGACTAAAATAGTCAGAGGGCTCTCTCTCTCTCTCTCTCTCTCTCTCTCTCTCTCTCTCTCTCTCTCTCTCTCTCTCTCTCCCCTTTAGTAAGCTCAAAAAGCTGTAATACAGTGAAACGAAAAAAGGCACACAACACTCACGTACGAATATACTTTGGTACATAACCGAACACGTGTATGGGCGCGAAACTTTTAGTCTCGTATATACGAAAACCTCACGAATCCCCCCTAATAATAGCAATCGAAAGGAAGGGAAAAAAGGAGAGGGCCTGAGGGGTTGGAGGGAGGAGGGGAATTGGAGGAACGATGGGAGAGGTAAAAAAGAGGAAAGTGGGAGAAAATGACAGAGGAGGAACTTGGGACGAAGAAGAAACGAAGCGGAGGAAAAAGTCGAGGTGTTGGATGCGTGGGGTGGTGGTGGTTGAAAGATTCTTCTACATCGGATGTCTTGTTTCTGACCAGGGCGAAGAGGTCGGACTTCAGAGCCGCTGTAGCTTTCGCGGACTCCACATTCCACCAGAAAAGCTCTTCCTGTGCGTGCGTGGAAAACAACTTCTCGGCAAATAGTGCACACCGAGGCCAGCGAATTAAATTATTTAAAAAGAAATACGACGTTTTTTTTTTCAATCTACCCGGTGTAAGTTTAAGTCAAAACAAAATTAATAATAAATATTTTTATGCAATTAATTACGTATACGTACAAATACGTGCGTTCTGAATGGAATAAATTGCGAGTTTGAATTCGAATGAAGAAAAATGAAAAAAAAAACGTGAAACGACGCGAGTGCAATCGCAGTGTTGCCACATCTAAGTGTAATTTTCGGTTTATCTACTCCTTTCGATTTCCAACGACTCTCGCAATTACTCAAACGCCGTTTTACAAATTATTTTACAGAAAAAAATACAAAATTATTTTTAAAAAAACCGATATAAACTCAATAAGAAAAAAGTGTAGCGGCCATTTGCAAAAGTGATCCTCGAGAGGAAGTACGATAATTGAGAATAAGATGTAAAGGAATGAAGCTAGTGCGGGGAACCACGACGAAGATTCAAGTGCAACGGATGTTGAACATTTTTTCGTTAAATACCGATCGATCAAATGACCAAATAATAATCATAACGATATCATTCATTGTGTGCCTACACATTTTCAATTTTTCAAAACATTTCAAAAATTTATATTTATATTTAAAAATATAATAACAAATTTTCATATCATATATAAACAATAAAATATAGTTATATTTATTCGAGTGTTACCACCATTTTTTCGGATCGTTCTTCATCGGCCGTTTTTCTTCGATTTGTAATTTATTTATAAATTTTTTTTTTTATCAAAAAATGTATATTAACGGGGAAAAGTCATGTAAACGTCCGTTTTTTCAAGAATTTTTTACAAAGAAATGGAATAGTTTATTGAATTAACATAAAGCATATCTCAAAATATGCGATGTAAGGTATATTGACAAATTTTTTTGAGACTAAAATATTTCAAAATGGCGGCGCCACAGCTGCTGAAAATCGGCACCTCAGATTAAAATAAAAAAATTAAATTTTTGTTGTTAAAATGCATTAATACGCTTTGCATGACGGAGAGAAAAAAAATAAAAAATTTGCGATCATTTACAAAAATACGAAAATAAGTGATTTTTTTCAAAATGATCCTAAATTTTTATTTTTTTTTCTCTCCTTTATGCAAAGCGTATTAATGTATTTTAACAATAAGAATTTGATTTTTTGATTTTAGTTGAGATTTGAGACCTGTAGACTGCACGGCGCAAATCTGCTTCCAGCAGCTGTGGCGTCGCCATTTTGAAATATTTCGGTCTAAAAAAATTTGTCAATATACCTTACATCGTATATTTTGAGATACGCTTTATGTTAATTCAATAAACTATTCCATTTATTTACAAAAAATTCTTGAAAAAACGTACGTTTACATGACTTTCCCCCCTTAAATTGATAGGGGTTTTTTTTTTACTTCCGAAACGGGGAATATGGCGGCAAGAGAAGGTCTCGTATACACTTGCGGGAGCGTTTCTAAAATTAGGGTTGAAACGAAGAGAACGATAAAGTCGAGACGAAAGGAAGGGGGAGTCGGTCTCCTTATAGAGCTTGAAGCATCGAGCTTGTTCGCCTGGGTTAGGCAAAGTGCCTCGAGCTAGTTTGGATATCGAGTTACCCCCCGAAGAGTTTGCCGGTGCCATCCCTCCTCGTCGCATAAACGATTTTTTTCGTTGCTTTTTCCCTTTTTCTTCTTCTTCTTCTTCTTCTTCTTCTTCGATTTTCAAAACGTACGCTTCACCATACTCGGTTTGAGATCATCATATTTTTCAAATTACAAAACGATCCCCTCGATCGTCGGGTTTCTTCGTTTTTGTTGCTTTCCGAGGAAAATTGATTGGCAAGCTTATTTACGTTATTTCGCTTGGCCGGCTACGAAATTAACTTTTTTTGTAGGATCGGCGAAGAAAATCAGCGTTACGATGAAAGATCGGCAGTTAAATAAAGCTCTTTTGTCAGATCGAATAAAAATCACGTTATTGTGATCGAACGCCAAGAAACAGGTTTTTTTTCTCGCGAGATCGGTAAAACAAATAACCGATTTTCTTTCGCGATCGGCGATAAAATGAAGCATTTTTATGAAATCGGCAACGAAAATCGCGTCATTCCAATCGTTCGGTAATAAAGTAGTAGGGCTTTTAAGTAAAATCGGTAAAAATATATCGCGTTATTTTGATCGATCGGTAAAAAAATAACGTTTCATTCGATCGACGAGACAAAAAACGAGTCTTCATTCGATTCGCAAGTAAAATGAAATTTCATCCAATCGGCAACAAAATGAAACACCATCGACAAAAAACACCAGGAATCGTACCGAATAATATTCGCGAAATTCATCGCGTAATAATCAACGTATTAACGAAAAAAAAAAAAACAAAAAAAAACTTAACGATACATGAGTTTAATATCTCGTAATTTATTATCTGTTGCAGCACACTTAATCACCCGCAAACATGTCTGACGACGAGGACCAATACTCGTAAGTAATTACACGAGAAATGAAAACAAAAATATCTCAAAAAAGCAACAATGATCACTATATCGCGATATAAGTTTTTTTTATATTTAATTGTTTTGAAATAATGAAAGGTCAACTCGGTCGAGCCACGAATGGTAGCCATTTAAAAAAAAAATATTGTGACAATTAGGTTTGCAGGAGTCGCCCATCAGAACGTCCACGCCGTTATCACGAATTCTCCCAAATCTTGTCGAGTAAAAAAAACATTATATAAATAAAAAAAAAAAAAAGAAAAAGAATTTAAAAAATCGCGCGTATTACGAGTGGCACTGAAAAATTCTTCCACACGCACAGAAGATGCATAAACAATCACGGTCACGTAAGATTAATAATCGTTGTTGAATGTCTTCCCAATAATTAATCTTCATTTTTCTCTTTTTGTACTGTTCATCAACAAAAAATTCGTTTCCCTTGTGTGTAATCGTGAAATTATTACATGTAGATCGTGAGCCCCCCTTGCCCCCTTTTTTTAGCGTCCCTAATTTTATGATGAATTTTATGCCAGCCCCGAAATCCCTGGACAAACATTTGAGGAATGTTTGTATCGAGAAAAAAATCATCGCTATTCGTTTATCAAAAGCCCCAATAAAAATTACAAAAATAATCGCAATTAATGAAAATTACTCAAATTACATTTTATGTCAATAAGAAAAAGTTTAATTCTACGCAATTTTTTAAACAATTATAATTTTTTCATCAGCAATTTGTTAACTGATGATCTTTCGCTCGATTTATCGGCCACTTTTATTTGGAACGTTGAAAAATTTTCAGTAGCAATAATCGAATGAAAAATTCGCATGTTCTCCACGTATTTACTAACGAGCCAATTTTCCTCTTTTTTTTTTGTATCTTTTGCAGCAGCGAGGAGGAGGTCGAGGAAGTGTAAGTGTCCAAAACTGTTTTTAATAAAACTGAAAAAAGAAAAAAAATAATTATAATCATTAATGTGCCTGACCTTTTTCGTAATACCCTCGTTTTGTTGGTTTATTTTTGCAGGAAGTAAGTGCCAGTCGTCATCGTCCGAAGTGTTTCCCGTTAGAATGATAGAAACTTGAACCAAAAAAAGAAGAAAAAAAACATATTAGCGTGACCAAATTTCGACAGTTTGTTTAGACCCCTTTAATTGTTCCTTTTTTCTTTTTATGTAGAGGTTAGAGTTTTTGCAAGAGTCACTATTTTTTTGTTTCCTCAATTTTTCTTTTTCAACCATTTACGTTTTCGTTGTCCTCGCACTCGTAGATTTCTCACGGGCTAGAAAGTAGAAATAGAATATTTAAAAAAACTTCCTTCTCCTTCCCTTAAAAAAAAAAGAAAAACAATTTTATTTCTCATTCCCTTTTACTTGCAGTCAGAAAATTTTCTCGCGATTTTCGTCCTTGACACGATTTTTGAAATTCGACGTTTCAATCGGTCGGCCATTTTCGGTCGCAATTTTTTTTTCTTCAACTTAACGATAATCAATAAAAACTACTCAACCGAGCTCAATCCGACTCCAATTTCTTAGACAATTTTTATTCTCGGGTTTTAGATGATATTACAGCTTCCATAAGTAATCATGGAATTTTCGAACGTTTTAAAAAGTCATTGGAACATCAGAGTTGCGTAATAACAGACGATCGTCTCTAGTTTTCAACTTCTTTAATCTCCCTGATTTGAAAAGAAGGCGGCGTGGTATAAATATTTTTTTTATCTTTAAATACTTTTTTTGAAGCTCAATGAAAAATCGTCGAATTTTTTCGCTCGTTTTTCAATTTCGAATATTTTTTTTTACTCTTTTGTATCCGAATGTTTAATTTTCGGAATTTTTTAACATCGAATTCTCGGAGTATCTACATTTCCAAATCTCAGAGCATTTAAACAGACAATTTTTAAAACGATTTGTTTGTTTCATTTTTGGAGTATTTAAATATTCAATTTTTCGAGTATATAAAAATATATTTTTTGAAGCCATTCGTTCGTACGCCTTTAACCTCGATGTATAATTTAATTATTCAATTTAAGAGCATTCAAATAAATTATTCAAATAATTCTTAGCAGCTAGAAAAAAAGAAAAATCGATCATTTTGAAAGTACGAAAATTTGTTCGGTATGTGACAGTTGTGTAATAATAGACGGTTATGAGATGTCAGATATAATACGAGTCGGATGAGCAACGAGAAAATTCGTTTTAGGGAGTCTAAAACCGCGAAAGCACACGGTTTTCTCGTACGTAACTGTAGCAATTTTGTTTTTTTTTCTCTCTTTCTCGTTTATTCATCTCTCTCGCTCACTTACTCCCTTACTCTCACGTACGAAATATGCGATCGTAGAGTGTGCCGACCGGTTAAAATTAGAGCGTGTGTTTCCCTAACGAAAATAGAATCGGCCGGATGATGCTGTATGTTGGTTTATATATCCCACCTAGATACGAATTTAGTAACGTCCCAAGACTCGAGATATCGATGTATAATAACACAATATTCTATTGTGAGACATTATATTGATATATATATATTTTTTGCTATTTTTATTTTTACTTTAGTCTCGATTTTTTTTCAGTTCTCACTTTAAATTCTCTTTGAAAAATGTATGACTAAAATAAATGGGGGATATATAACTCTGCAGCACCGTCTGATACACGAAATAAGCACACAAAGAATTTTCCACAAATTTAACTGTATTTTTTATTTTTATCATAGACATAGACATAAGACATGGACATAGATTTTTTAAAGATTTTTATGAAGTTGTTTTTTTTTGCATTTCATGATTTTGTATTTCTCTAAATTAATTTTCCGGTTTAGACATTAATTTTCCATTTATATTTTTCTTTGTTATGTCAATATTATCGTTTATACGATGAACAATATTATATCATATATAATATATATGGGGCATTCCATACCGATTCGACCTGGGTCCGACCCTCCCATTCTTTGATTTGGCTGAAAATTTTATATTTTGTATGACCCATTGAATGAAGCTCTCTTGATTTTTTTCAGATTTTTTTGTCCATGCACTTGTGAGATATGATTTTTTTTCAAAATTCGATGTTTTTTTCTTCAAATGACTGTAACTCTCTCAAAAATCGACTAAATTAAACTTCTTTTTTTTTAGAAAAGTTGGCTTTTCACCGTACTATTAGAAAAAAAATACGAAAAAATAATTAATATTTGTATTCCATATTTTTTCTCAATTTAAAGCAATTTAAAGCAAAAAACATTGGTTTTAGGATGATTGCCCATTTTTATTTTTTTTCAAAAAAATCACAAAAAAACTTTGACAAATTATATAATTTTTAAGACCAGTCTCATCATGGGCAGATTTTTCCTTATATTTTTTTTCTTATTTTGAAAAAAAAATTAATTTTATTTTTCCAGTCAATTTGGATCAAAATGAACTTTTTTTTTTAAATGTAGGTTTTTGCCAGACTTTTGGAAAAAAATATGAAATAATTATTAAAAATCGTCCCCTATATTGTTTTTCAATGTTTAAGCAAAAAGTCATTACATTTAAGATGTTGGACACTTTTGATTTATTTCAACAAATTCATAAAAAAAACCTTGACCAATTAAATGATTTTTGAGACCAGTCCCATCGTGGAGAAATATTTTTTTCATATTTCTTTTCTTAGATTGAAAAAAATTTTAATTTTTTTTTAGTCAATTCGTACCAAATAGGACTTTTTTATATTAGAAATGTTGGTGTGAAACAAAATATCAAAAAAAAAAATAGTTCAATTTGGTCCAAATTGACTGAAAAAAAATGATTTTTTTTTTCAAAATAAAAAAAAAATATAAGGAAAAATCTGCCCACGATGAGACAGGTCTCAAAAATTATATAATTTGTCAAAGTTTTTTTGTGAATTTTTGAAAAAAAAAGAAAAATGGGCAAACATCCTAAAACCAATGTTTTTTTGCTTTAAATTGCTTTAAATGGAGAAAAATACGGAATACAAATATTAATTATTCTTTCGTATTTTTTTTCTAATAGTACGGTGAAAAACCAACTTTTCTAAAAAAAAAGAAGTTCGATTTGGTCGATTTTTGAGAGAGTTACAGTCGTTTGAAGAAAAAAACATCGAATTTTGAAAAAAAATCATATCTCACAAGTGCATGGACAAAAAAATCTGAAAAAAATCAAGAGAGCTTCTTTCAATGAGTCATACAACATATAAAATTTTCAGCCAAATCAAAGAATGGAAGGGTCTGACGTAGGTCGATTTGGCTTGGAATGCCCCATATATAATATATAGATATATGAACATCGATTTTTATTAATCGAACAAATCTGCAAAGCTCGGATAAAATGAAAAAAAAAAGAAAGAAGAAATCTTATAGCGAAATTTGTGGAAATTTTTTTTCCCCCGAAATGTCCTAAAAAAGCAAGAATTTTTTTTTGAAAAACCCAAAAAAAAACAATTCCGGAACATCGTATCCTGTGTCGACATGTCATTAGAACTGACAGGGAAATTCTTAGATCGAAAGAGAAGCAAAAAAAGAAGGAACTAAAACGAGCGTTATAAGAGCAAGTAAAAAAAAACAAAACATTGCACAAAAAATAGTGAAAAACGAAAAAAAGAAAGAATCGACAATTATTTCGAAAATCATTAATTGACTCTGGTCTTTTTTCTCTCTCTTTCTCTCTCCTCTATCTATCTCGTATCTCCACAAAACATCAATGCAAAACACAAACGAAATCAAATGAACAACGATGCGCCTCCCCCGCCAAAATCGACGAACGCGCGTTTGATTACCTCTTACGAAAAAAAGGCAGCCGGAGAAGAAGAACGAGTAAGTTCACTAAAGTCAGCCTTGTCCGCCTCTTGCCTATATTTGTCAGTTGATGATAATATTAAAAAAAAAAAGCAAAAAGTTCATTGAGTTTTCTTTTATTAATTTTTTTTTTTTTAATTAGCATTTTCTAATTTTCGATCAGCCTTGTCCGTCCGCTGTTCTCTGTCTTTTCGAACCAACCGTATCGTTGGATGAGAAAACGAACAAAAAAATCTTTTAAAAACCAAAAAAAGCTGCTACAATAATCGTTTTTTATTTTGTTTAATTGTTGATGAGACATATTTTTTTTTGTTTTTGTTGTATGAATATTTTCCTCTCGTTTTTTCTGGTATTGTAACAGTTGCTCAGTGTCGTTTAGCCCACTTATTTCTGTTATCGTTATTATGATTATTATTGTTACTATTTCATGATTATGACTATTATTACTATTTGATTAATTTTTCATTAAAACTGCGCAATAATTGCCAGCATTTTGTTTGGTCGCTATCGTTGTCTACTCTTTGTTTCTCTTTCTCTCTCTCTCTCTCTCTCTCTCTCTCTCTCTCTCTCTCTCTTTCTTTCTCTTTTTCCTCTATTTTTCTCGCCTTGTGTCCGTCACGTACAAACAGAATTTCTCCCCATTTTCTTCCCCTATCGATCTTAACGTTCGACAGATTGAGAAAAAAAATGATTTTTTCGAATACTTTACACGAGACAAAAAAGCAGAAGATTCATCTTTTTTGCTAAAAAAAAAAACAGAAACATTTTTAGTTACAAAGTTTAAACCCATTTTTTTATTCAAAAAAATGATTTGATGTTTTTCTTTTAAATTGGAATTGTGTTTCCTCGAAATACTCGATCTCTTCGCCCCAAAAATCGTCCCCGTCTCCCTCGATCGCGATTATTCTGAACTTTTTTCATGCCATCCTCCCTCCCACTCGCGTCGGGACACAAATTTTCATGTTTCAATAATTATTCTTACACCGCAATTCGCAAATTGACACACGCCCGCAAACCAATGAAAATTTTACAGACACGCCTTTTTATATACACGCAGTGCCGCTCATGCAGATTAAAGATAATTAATGTTTACTTTTGAAAAAAAAAGCAAACAAATTGAAACAAAAAAACTTGCTGCTCACGTTTTTTTTCTATTCCTAACTCATTGTCGATATTTCGCTAATTGTTATAATTTTTTTTTTCTTGACAAACGTGCGTACGTATTATAAACAAACAAGAATGCATTTTATAAATATTTAATTGTATATTATCATTTTTATACATTTATATATTCATATAAGTGTGACGAAATTTTGGTGCTTTTTTTGCTGTTTTTCTTAAAACTTGATTGTTTTCGTTTTATTGTTTCTTGAGGGGAGAACAACTAATAATAATTGATGAATATGATTCGGAAAAAAGCAATCATTTTTAAAGGGTGTCACGAGTGACAAAAAGGTTCAAAAATTCGCCACTCAGATGCGCATCGATGTACGAAATTTTTTTTAACATTTTTTTACCCGTTGAAACAAACTTTTTTTTATACATATTTTTTTCTTTCTTTCTTTTTTACAAATATTTTTTTTCCCATCTGGAAATTGACGAATGTCCAGTGCGTGCATTATAAATGTTATGTGGGGCCAAAACTGCTCTCTCAGTAGTGAGCAAATTTCAAGACGTCACGAGAAAGGCCCGAGTTGTGTGGTGAACGATAAAAAAGAAATCAACAAATAGAATACTACACGAAAGTCGAAAAAGAAAAAAAATCTGAAAGTCGAGAAAAAAACAATACGAAATCAATGCCAAAATGGATTTCTGTTGATTTTTTATGTAATTTTAGGGTAAAACGACGTTTCGAGTTTAATATTGGACTTTATTAACCGACCTGTACTTTCTCTTTTATAGGGGTAGGGCGTCCCAAAAGTAAGTTGAGCATCGAGGTGTTAAATCGTGAATAATACTCATTGTTTTATTTTTATTTTTTATTTTAATTTTCTCTTCAATCCCCCGCCAAAAATCCAGCCGTTTAAATACGCCAAAAATAAAAACCCACGATTTTCTTTTTTTTACTTCTTACCCCGCAATTTTTGAATAACCGGTTTTTTTCTCATTTGTACAAAAACAAAAACAACAATCAAAAAGAGTGTCCAAAAGCTGTGCAAGACTCATTCTAATTAATCTTAACGATCGATTGTTTATTTCTTTTTTTTTATATATTTGTACATATTACGTGTTGATATAAGCAAATAAAAAATTATATACATGTACGTATAAATTTACGTGTTATCGAAGATGGATACATTTCTAATCAGGATTCATTAAATACGAAGCTATTCAAGGAGGAAACAATTCGAAATAAAAAAGATTTTTACCAATTTTTATTTTTATTTTTCTTATTATTCATGTTTTGTTTATTTTTTAAACTGAACAATTTTTCAAGTCGTGGAATATCTTTTTAATTTTAATTTTTACACAGAAAGTAACCATCTTTGATTTTATTTATCATACTCACAATTTATACGCTGACGTGTATGTTTTTTTAATCATAGATGGATACGAATCGAATAAGAAGCGTCATGAAAAAAATTTACGACCAAGCAATTCGAAATAGTAAAGAATTAAAAAATCAGCATCCAGTTTGTGATTTTTTTTAAAAATGTTATATAAATAATTTTAATTCATTTTAGTAAAATTGTGTCCATCTTTGATTTTTTGTTACCCATTCATTCAATGTATATATTTATATATATTGTTTTTAATTGTATGCAATAATTATACTTTTACGATGTTCATAATTTACTACAAATGCCCGGTGTATACCCTCTGCCAAAACCCCTCGTGACTTATCCATTATAAATATCTCATTTATTATGTTTTACTCTGTACGTTTTAGCTTTTTGCAAAAAATCTTCCCAGCGGTCACAAGAGATGCAAAAGTGCATTCTCTGTATTTATTTTATCGTATTGTTATTAGCCACTTTTTTCCCACAAAAACAATTGGGAGTAAACAAATATTAAAGTCTTTTTAAGACCTCAAACCCTCGTGATGCAACAAATGCAGCCCTTTTTAAATAATCCGCATTCTGATAATCGAATGTGAAAAATTAATTGAAAAATTCGACGTCTGAATAAAAAAAAGGAATAGAAAATGCCAATAATCGATGTGAACTCGAACTGTATATAATGCAAATATCTATTCAGAAAATCTGATACAGGATATTCCCCCATTTTTTCATATTCTCATATTATCGAAAGCATCCATTTAAAAAATTTGAAATTCTCAAAAAAAAAAAAAGAAGAAGCATTAAAAAAATGCAACCTCGTAGTGGCGCTTGCGCATCTCATGCATTTATTTAAAATTCTTTTAAAAAATGCCTCTTTATGAACCTAATTGCTATAAATGTTTCACGTATCTCCCACTAAAATAAAAAAAATTCAGTTGCAGTTGATAAAAAATAAAATTGAAAACACTCAAAGTGTTTTCAATGTTCAAAACAACATTCCAAAAGTTAATAAAGTTGTTGTACATTTCTTTTTAATTTACTTTTTATTGAATTATTGAACGTTTTATTGAATTGTTTACAAATTGGTATTTGCTTTTTCAAATTCGGATCATTTTTCTGTATTTTTTTTTTTTTTCGTGTGGGATAACGTCACACGTTTTCGTCTTTCTTTCTGTTGCCTACGCCTCATTTTTTTCCTTTCACACTATCTCTCTATATCTTTCTCTTTCTTTCTATTTGTTTCTTCCTGTGTGTGCGAGTCTACTTGTATATTGAGTGTATAAAAAAAAACTGAGTGTAAAAAGAGAAGAAATTGCTAATGAATGAAAAAAGATAATAATTAAACAAACACACGAGACAAATGCGTCTTGAGGAAAGAATGTTGTGGCGATGAAAGGAACGTGAAACATGTACGAAGAATGGAGGGGTTTGGAAACGAAGGACATTGCTTAAAATCCTATGTTTTTCGAACTTCGAATTGTTTTTTTTTTTTCACCCATGGAACTAAACGAATGTCGAAATTTTTTTTCCTTCCACATCACTTCTCGCCTTCAGGGACTCCGAGAACCCTGAGTTTATGAAGGTACGTTTATCAAGAATAAAAACAAATTAATTCTTCGTTTATTTCAAATAAAATTGAATAAATATTATTTTTACGACACCTTAATGTCATTTATCTTTCAAATTTAGCTGATTTATTTTTAATACTATCATCTTGATAAAAATTTCATAGTTCTTTCAAAATAGAAATTAATTAATTAATCATTTATTGAATCAGGTGATTTTTCTTTAATGCCATTTTTGTAAAAAAACGCAGAGGCAAGAGCAGAAGAGAAGCGATCTCGACGAACAGCTCAAAGAATACATCGCGGAATGGCGGAAGCAGAGAGCCAAGGAAGAGGAAGAATTGAAGGTTCTGAAGGTAAATGCAGAAACAAAAATTCGTTAATATTATTTCAATGTTTATTACGCCTCAATTTTTTCGTCGACCTGTAACGTTGAATTGTTTTTCTGATCAATTTTATTACTTTTTTCTGAAAAAAATGCATCGTTTTCTTTGCTTTCTAGGAAAAACAAGCCAAGCGCAAAGTCAGCCGCGCCGAAGAGGAAAAGAGATTGGCCCAAAAGAAGAAGGAGGAAGAAGAACGTCGCCAACGTGAAATCGGTATGAAAAAAAAAAAAACATAAATAAACAAAAATTCACTTTCATTTTCTATGAAAAAAAATATACTCAATTTATCATGTAAATTTGGAACTATTATCAATGCAAATTAGAACTCCAGTCACTGAGATTTCTAGTGATCAAAAAATCTAAATATTTTTTTATCGCATTTATTTTATTTTGAAACATGTGATGTTCGAATTTTCCCAATTTCAAAAGTATCAAAAAAAAAACTATCAATTACATGTTTTTTCATTCAACAGAGGAGAAAAAACAGCGCGATGTCGAAGAGAAGAGAAAGCGCCTGGAGGAATCGGAGAAGAAGCGTCAAGCAATGATGCAAGCGATGAAAGATCAGAGCAAGAAAGGACCGAATTTTACGATCGCCAAGAAACAATTGGGCGGAGCTTTGTCGTCGGCTGCCCTTGAGCGTAACAAGACGAAAGAACAGCTCGAGGAAGAAAAGAAAATATCTTTGAGCATTCGCATCAAACCCCTCGAAATTGACAATCTTTCGATCGAAAGACTTCGTTCAAAGGCCACCGAACTTTGGGAAGCTATTGTTAAGCTCGAAACTGAAAAATACGACTTGGAAGAACGTCAAAAGCGTCAGGACTATGACGTGAGTATAAAAAAAAAAAACAAATTTTTTTAAATGTAAATAAAAATTATTTTTAAACGAAAAACAAAAATTAAAGAGCCAGTTGGGTTAGCACCATCAGAAACTCAGAAAAACTGCCTCCCACTCAGTAATTGATGCACGAGCCGGTGCATGGCTAAGCGGTCACCCAACCAAGTATTGGCCTCGCTCGAGGCTGCTTAACTTGGAAGATCGTCGGAGTCACACATTGACCTTGCACTTATAGCTCTCGGTCATGATTTAATATCATTTTTCTCTCTTTAATTTTCTTTCAAATTTAGTCCATCCTTTTTTCAATAATAAAAAAAGGAACCACTTTTTTTAATAATGTTTTTTTTTTATTATTATTTCAATGGAATTTTTGATTGTTATGTTTTCTCGTACAGTTGAAAGAACTGAAGGAAAGGCAGAAGCAACAGCTGAGGCACAAGGCTCTCAAGAAGGGTCTCGACCCGGAAGCCCTCACCGGAAAATACCCCGTGAGTATAAAAAAAATAAAAAAATACAAAAACAATACTAGACTACTTCGTTTGTATAGTGAAAATCGGAGAAAAAAATGAAACCGATTTTTTCAACTGTTGGAATCACGGACTCCGAATGTGTCCAATTTTATTTAGATTCATAAAACGCATCAATTTCCATTGGTGTAATTTTTCTTTCAAACTAATCCAGTATAGTTTTCTTTTTTGTTTTTTCGTAAACTGAAAAATTACAACATCCCTTAAAAAGTTTTGAAAAATTTTTTTAGTTATTATTTAATTATACAGCCCAAGATCCAGGTCGCCTCGAAATACGAGCGTCGTGTTGACACCAGGTCCTATGACGACAAGAAGAAGCTTTTCGAGGGTGTAAGTATACTTGACCTCAAAATACAAACAACTTACAGTCCTGTGTCAAATTTCGCGATTCTTGATTTACGAAAACTCGTCCCGAGAAAAAAACAGAACGAAATTCATCCAAATTTTCGCTGGCCGTTCCATAAAAAGTCGTCCAAAAATTTAAATAAAAAAAAGAATAACGCACGACACGAAAAAGTCTGAATACCGAAAATGACGAATTTTTCTTACTATAGGAAAATTGGGAAAAATTTTACTGAAAAATAAGAAACTTAAAACAAAAATTGAAATCACACACACGAAACAGAAAAGATGAAAATTCAAAAATTGAAGAAACTTTCTTTGTTGTTTTAATATGGGATCCTCTCAGGGTTATGACACGCTCTTAGCCGAGTACAACGAAAAAATGTGGAAACAGAAATCAGAGCAATTCATGAAGCGCACCAAAAGTGAGTCCGAAATAACGACGAATTGGTCGTTTGAGCCCGATTTAAATAATCGTAAATGTGATGGGGATTGTGATTCCGTTGTTTATGTACTCCTGGGATTCGTTGTTGCAAAGAAATGACGAATTAAAAAAAAAAACAAGGGAGTGGGGGGTAAAGAGATGACCTTGAGACGGTATCGTGTTTTGTTTTTTGGACTGATTCGAAAATTACATTTTCGTTGTAATATTGTGTAACAAACGTTCTCCAGGCCCCCTTAAAAAAAGACCCCTGAAAAACCGTGTATTCGTGTTGCTAAACTTTCATTGGTTGATGATAACGACACCACGTGATTCAATTTACGCAGCAGACTTCAAGGCGCAGGCTGATTCGTGTTTTGACCCCTATTGACCCCGCCGACATGACTGAAAATCCCCCTCGGTTTTTGTTAACTATATTTCGGCATGTTGCAGAGACGAAAAATCCTCGAAAGAGGGAAAAACAGAGAGAAAAAAAAAACATATTTTATTAGCAATAAAACGATATGTTAAATGGTCGAGGTGTATTTCCTTGTGTGAAAATTCTCCAGCATGCCACTGTGTCGCCTTGATTACAGGGTCTGAACGAGCAAATCAAGGAGACCATGGAAAAAGCATGGACCCAACAGAAGGAACAGTTCCTTGGACGTCAGAAAAGTACGTATCGAATGTGAACGTAACTCTAGCCTATCAACGTAGTTTTAACGTTTACTCGCACTTTTCGTTCTTTCTCGTTGACCCATCGTTGTTTAAATAACCAAAGAGCACAAGATGACAAACCGGTCAAATAACAAAAAAAAAGCGGATGAGAATTAACATTGTGGCCTTTCTCGTCGAATTTGCCTGGTTCGCCGCTGGGTGGCTCTTCTAAGATGCAGGGACTATTCCGATATTTACAGCGACTGGCAGTGAATATTGGAATACGGCCTTAGTATAGTGCGACCTCGACCTTTTTGCACCTCGATTTTTTTCCATTCCCCTTAATTCTTGCCCCTACTCTATTTTGTCTCGCCAAGGGGAATAGTCCCGATGGGCATTGCTATCCCTACAAAACTCGTCCGACACGCTGGCGCGTAAGCGCTGCGGCGACATAACCTCAAATTCTAAGGGTAAAACTAGGTATGCGCATGCTTGCACCATTTCGTATCTCTCAGCTGAACCTCGATTTTTTACCAGTCCTCCCCAAGCGGTAGAAAATCGAGGTCGCACTGTATGGATAGGGAGGGTCAGAAGGGGATTCCAGTATTTTCCTACGTTGTTTACTTTCGACGATTGGAGTATAATTGTTATTTTTTATCAGAGGTTTGGCCCCTAGTTGTGAATCATCATTAAATGAAAAAGGCTTTAACAAAGTTGACTAAAAAAAAATATATATATATATCGAAATCCAACAATTTCCAGTACTGAAAATTTTGTTTCTTTTTTTTCCCCTCGCAATAAACAGCGAAGCTGCCGAAGTGGTTCGGTGAGAGGCCGGGCAAGAAGAAGGACGACCCCGAGTCACCGGAAGGTGAGGAAGACGTGAAGGCAGCAGCCGACGACGACCTTGAGCCCCACCTCGACGAAGAAGAAGAAGAGGAGGGAGAGGGCGGTGAGGAGGAGGAGGAAGAGGAGGAAGAAGAGGAAGAAGAGGAAGAGGAGGAGGAAGAAGAGGAAGAGGAGGAGGAGGAGGAAGAAGAGGAAGAGGAGGAGGAATAAATAAGTAATATTTATCATTTATTGACGGATCTTCTTCACCATATCGTTCTCTCTCGTTACTCATTCACGCGAGAGCGACGATTCAAAATGAACGAAAAAAAAAAATCAAAATAATCAAAAAGCAAAACAAAACAATAATAATAATAGCAAGTTGGAGGGGTCAGGGCGAATATCACGCGCCTCCCGTGCTGGGAGACTTCGTAGTGCCATCTGTGTAACGACTAACCAGACTCAAGCACTACACTGGCGCGCGCAAGATGGCCATCCTCCTAACCCTTTCATTTCTTCAACCGAACGAAGCAGAATATCGGTTCGAATTTTCGACTATCTTCGTACAGCCAAACGACAACCGATATACAAAAGTCACCATGCCAGTTGCACAATGAATAATAAATTAAACATTAAAATGAACAAAAAAATTAAATAGACAAACAAATAAACATATATGGAAAATCTGAAATTCACATAGTTGTTTGTTATGCAAACGAGACAAATCGCTATACTACTACCTTCTACTACTACTATTATTACTATTATTACTACTATTATTATTATTATTATTATTACTATTATTATTATTACTGTTATAATATATTATACGAAAAAAACACTGCACACGTACACATTATTTAAAATAAAACGGTTTATCGTACAAACGTTGTAGCATCTCAATATATATATATATATTTATATATTTTTTTGTCGGGCAAAAGTGCATTCCATCGTGTTATAATTTGTGTATACAGGGCAAGCTCGCACCATTCAACCCCCCCCCCCTCCCCTCCCTTTTTCGATCTAGAAATTACCATAAAATAATACGTGCACGGTTATTATGCTATACACTTTAAAATGGTTATGACGATGCAGTTGATAGATTGAGGTTAGAAGTCAGATAACGATTCTGATCGACGTAAAACAATCCGTATATCAAGAGAGCCGCGGTAGCGGCTCGATGCCAAGTATTTAAAATAAGCCAGCGCGAGCCCTGCCGCATTCTTGTACACACGAATATGACGGTTTTCGGGCTTTTCTTTTTTTTTTTTTTTTACACGATGACAGGAGAGCTCATTTTTCCCAGCGCTCGACCGCAACCCCCAACCTTGCTCGCTAAACCAGAGCTGCTGAAGGTAGTTAGTTGTTGGGAACAGTTGAACCGAGTCCAAATGTAGACCATTTTTCAAATTTGTAAATGATCGATTAAATTACAAAATCGATTTGAAAAATCATTTTCATTAAAAATAAAATTTATCAAATCACGTATACTCTTATAAATCATCTAAATGACAAGTAAAATTTTATAAGATCTTGGCCTGACTCATGTAGTAACATCCGTGGATCAGTGAGAATATAAACGTAACCTCGAAAATTTTGCTGCATGATGAATTGATTACGAGCTCCTTCGGGCAATTTGATTAAAGAAAAACAATAGAACCAATGTAAACGTTCATTGGAAGCTCTAGAAATATGCAATGAGTAGAAAAAACTTGGAAATGAAGCAGCTAGTGGTTAAGAAAGGCACTCGTCCAATTGACATTTCGAACCGGCGAGCATAAATGAGCCGCCGTTTTGATTATTTACTGACTTCTGAGAGAAAGTCCGAGTCAAGCCGACAGAATTCTGCTATGTGTGTAATTTTATTCGCGATTTCTCAATAATTATACGGTGAATCCAATTCAATTTCTCCTAGAAGATGCTTCACATATCGTAGATTAGAGCAATAAGTTTCTTTTCGTGAGTTGCACGACAAATTTTTGAGTATTCTCAAACTGAAAGTTCTAACCTATGCTATCGTCTGCGTTCTCCTACGGTCGCAATGTTTTTTTAAAAGCTAATATCTCAAAAACTACATTGTAAAAAGATTTTAAATTTCACCAGTACGTAAAAAAAATTATCTCCTTTCGATTCTATGCAAAAAAATATGTGGTCACACGTGGACTCCAACTTAATTTCACTCCAATATTCACGTTTCCAATTAATTTAAATTTCCTACGGTCGCGGAGAGAAAATATATAGGGACAAGCAAATATGTTAAGGTATCTCTCGTGTGATTTTGCTTATCTACTCTATTCTGGTACAGAAAAATAATTTTAAAAAGTAGCGAATAAATTACAACTTATCGATCGGCATGAATCATATAAAACACTGATACGTCATGAGATAAGCAATTAATCCAGCAGCCGCATCAACGGATAAAACACGTCAGAATGTTTCTCACTTCCGTTTGAAAAAAAAGTAGCACTCGGTCACATTAATTATTAATATGAAAACAAAAGTCAAAGAAGTAGCCTACAAAAGGGCTTTTTAGGTCACCGAACAAAGCTAAAAACTGGCGCGCGGTACAAGTACGACGAAAAAATAATCGGAAACAACAAAAAAAAAAGCGGGAATTCGATCGATACTTCGATGTATTTGAACAGAAATTTTTTTAGAACTCCGTTATTTTCGCAATAACTCATTCGATTTTGACGAATAAGTGCTCAATACACAGAAAACCCTTCACAAATTCAACGTGACTTCAAGACTTTTGACTGTTAGGAGACTGTTAAGTCCAATCTGATTGAAAGAACGATCAAATTGAAAGTCTATTGAATTGAGTGATCAAGACGATACTTTTTAACTTTGTGGGCACTGGATAATGATGAAGAAACGATCGTATGAACTATGAGAAAAGAACCTTGAGTTGTAAGACTACTTAATATTTATTTTCTTCTATTATTTTATTTTCTCTCAGTATTCTTCCGGGTTTGACTTGGTGCTCTCTTGCTCTGGCAGCAACTGTCACAGAAAAGTTTTTTCGTTTGCTCTGAGCTCGAGTGCTCAACCGCATAACTATTTATAATAGTGTGATGGTCGTATATACTAGGGGGCGAACGAGAGAAAGAGAAAAAGAGATAAAGGTAGAGCGCGAGGGAGAGAGCGGAAAGGAGACAAAACAAGTCTGGACTGGCAGTGTGGTCGTTTACAATTTGACGAACACATGTTATGCACTCGTGAATTTAACGTTTAGTGCATCGTCGCGTCTTAGATTAGCTCTTTGCGCGATCTTCTGAACGATTTCTACTAAAAATAATAAAAAACAACAACATAAGAACCAAACATCAAGACAAAACGGAGATTTGTTACGAACGAGAGTAGTGGGCGAGAGCCAATAAAAAACTCGTGTCTGCCACTTTGAGTCGCGTTTCTATGCACCGCTAATACAGTTCCGAAAATAATGCGAGACACCGCGATGTCGCTACTGTGCACAGCTCTTTTGCGAAGCTTATTTTAAATATACGACACTTGCTCTTATGCTCTAAAAATAATACGAACACGACGTAGACTGCGCTCGGTAAGATACGGAAGCGAAAATTATAGCAGAAAATAAAACAACACCAAAAACGAGAAATATTTTGACCGAGAACGAAGAATGAACCATATTATTCGTGAGGTATCATTTTTTGCGTTACGATAAAAAAGAACAAAAACTCAAATGAACGGTTGTTGACAGTTCGGCTGTGCGTAAGCGACTCATCGAAAATCCTTGGGTCGTGCCGGTTGATGCGCGACAACTCCCTTCCCCGTTGCCTTGCCCCGCCTCGTGGAGACATGAGACTCGTCTATCGGGGCCCCAACCTGTTGCCTTCTCGTGCCCCTCTAATTTTTTGCACAATAATTTTGTTACGCCTTTTTTCAAGAGACATATTCGGTCATTGGAATTATTTAAATTCATCACGATTTATGGTAAACAAAATGCAAAACCTTGAATCTCTCCATTGTGTCTGGATCAACCAGCATTCGGGGTGTCCTAAAAGTCATTTCAGAAAATTCATGGAATAGATAGATCGTGGTAGAATAAGAAGAAAAGCTCTGAGGTATTTTTGTCTCCGACCCACCGTTCCATCATAAAAATCAACTTTTCACACTTTGCACTCAATTTATCAATATCTTTTTAACCGTGGGTCGGAGCGACAAATGGCAAAGGACTATTCGCTTCAGAATTCTGCGATCTACATGATCCATGCATTTGCAAGAGTAACTTTTTGGACACCCTGTATATGTGCAGTATTCACCTGTGAAGTAATTCTACAACTTTGGTCGTACACGCGAATGTAGAAACGCGGCAGTGTCTTCGATAAATACAATATATAATTTTCGGATATGCCCCAGGTTTTGAGGTTTGTTTTTAAATGGAAGGAACGGCCTGAACATTTGTCGGGATGAAATACATTGAAACGGAAATTCGTTGATGGAGTAGCGTATGAAAAAAAGGATAGCGGAGAGGCGACCGGGAGAATGGTTCGCAATGACGACAGGACTGATGACGTAGCGGTGAAAGGCATGGATACCGAGTGTCTTGCGTTCAAGCAGTCGAGCCGCCAGACACTTCCAAACATTCGTTCAACTCGGTGCCTGTTTACGCCTTTGACAACACAAGCACCCATATCGCATTCGGAATTTCATTAAATTGCTTACTTCTCCATTCTTTTAATTTAATGTTTATTTTCATTTCGATCTAACATCTCGAGTGCTCGTGCATTTGCCACCTCGTGAGTGTTAGTGTAAACGTGCTTTTGTTTTTATTTTTTCATACATGTGTTAACCAGCGCTTATTCAAGACGCGCCATCTTTCGAGCGGTCATTGACTCGAATACCCTTGAAAATTTAAACTACTGTGATCCACTTGAATCAAATATCAGCACTCAATTTTTTACAGGTCATTTTTAATTTGTAATTATGATCCAAGGTCAATTGCCATTTATTGACACTTGTTTTAAAGTTTTACAAAGATATTTTGTAGTCTTAGGCTCGTAATATATTCAAATGCAGATCTTTTAATTTGAATAAATAATTTGACGATTTCTTGAATTATTATCTTTCTTTGAGTTCCAAGGAGTTTTAATCGTTGAATTAAAACGAAGATTCGAATAATCGTTCACGAATTATATTTATTTATTTATTTTCCTTGATGGCAATAAGTTTTTAGATAAATTTTGGCATTATTTTAGAATTGTAAATTTGTTCGATTCGCTACCGACTACGTGAAATGAATTTGCGAACGGAGAGAAACTCTCAAAACTTTTGAACACGGTTTTGTGTATTATACTCGAGAGGTTTTAAGGTCATTGACTGACCGGCTCCATGAGGACCTGCCTAACGAGTTTCCGATCGCAAAAATCTTTATATAGCGGGTATCCTGACTGTGGGGAATAAAAATAATCGACGTGGTGATAGTTTAAGTGACTTTTTCGAACAAAATGGCGATCCAAGTAGTGACGAGACCGGAAGAAAATCGGAACGGAAGCCAAGACCCGAAACACTTCAACTCAATGGCGGCCGTGGTTCCCATCGTTACCGTTACCGATTTTTCTGAGCCCGTTGACGATCACCTGACGAATGAGCATTATTTGTACGGGTCGACACAGGATAACAATATAATACCTTCACAACCCCAAGTTCACTTGCTCGTTCGTTGTGGGGCCATCAAAGATCGTAAGAGGGGAAGGGTGAGAAGCTGACTAAGAAGTACTTTGCCGATAAGAAGAGCTCTACCTATGCGGTAAGTGCGAAAAAGCAGCTTCCCTTAAAAAATGTTTGGAGCGTGTGATTTATAAATTTCAGCGTTGAAATGTTTTTTTTTTCCTTTTCATTTTTGAATTCCAATGCCACAACCGTCAACTAATGATCTTAAGACTGATATAACGAGATTTTCCGCTTCCGTAAGAAATACGACGAAATCGTTTAAAAACGACTTGTCGTCTGGTCTAAGAGATATTAATTTTCTCGAAAATTGGCTATTGGCCCAAGGAGCCACTGAATATGTATTAAAATACTTTGGCACCGAGTCTCATCATCGACTCGGAAAGTTACTACGATTTTATTGCTTTCCCTAGATACAGCCAATTTAAAACACGATTGTAAAATTGCGGAAGATTTTATTTTAAGTAGAACATTTTGAGAAAAACAGTTTTCGCATCGTCAAATTATTTCCTACTTTTCTCCTTTCGTTATTTTTGGAATTCCTCATTTTTTCTGGCAATCGATTTCATTTTTCTAATTGTGGAATTACACGAGGGTACGTAGAAAGTAGGGAAAACGTCGATCGGTATCGCAGTTTCCAGCAATCGTTTCTGTCGGTTCAGAAAGCCGAAAAAAAATCTGAATCAACGGCAGTACGACAAAACTCTTCTCTTTACAGCTCTACTCCATAATAACTGCACTTTAAAAATTTCCACTTTAAAATACATAACGTGTCCTTACTTTTTGAAATATTTATCTATTTTCATAGTTCAAATCAGAGATGACACACGATATTGAAGTGTAGAGATGTTAAGGATGTATGCCCAAAATATACAATTTTAGTTTGATCTTCAAATTTAAAATATGTTGTAGAGTGAACGATGCTGCGTCGATTAGAAAAAAAAAAAATTAAACTTCACCGTATACTTATTACGTAAATTAATTTTTTCAGTCCCATTAAAACGCATGTTGATCGTAGCGGAAGTAGCCTAATTTGAAAGAAAATAAGAAAATAAAGCCCGTAATATATAAGCGTACAGATTATTATTAATTATTATTAAATTATTATTAAAAAATATTATTAGAAACTCTATTTTTTTTACTATTAAAAAAAAAATCCCGATGTCACCATCGTATTTGTTCAAAAATCTCAAAAAAAAGTAGAGTCGTTTGGGTCATGTGCGAAAACTGTTATTACAGCCGCCATGTTAAATGTGCGAAACATGGAAATATGGCAACGTTGCACGCGCGGGCAGTACGAACCGAGTGTACAGTAGTAGTGAGAGAAAATAAATACAAGCGTGATCTAATCATGAAATGTCAATGCAAATATATAATGCAAGATAAACATGAGCTATATAAATAAATTAACCAAAATATAATTTTTTTTCGGTGTCGTTCAAACGTCTTCGTTTCTCGACACTCTTTGCAACACTCTCAAGCCACTGTTTTCTTTTTTGTGTGGTAAATTTGCCTTTTTTGTCTCTGAGCACAACACGAGAATTGTCACTCATTTTCCTCACTCACATTATACACGAAAAAAAAGAAATTAAACAATGTATTAGGTTAGGAAACTAGCTGTCAAACGACACACTTTCCTGTTGCCAAATTTTCTCGATGTATAAACGGAATTTTTTGATTGGTTGATAGAACGGAGATTAGCTCCAGTAAAAAATAGTCAAATGAAGAACTAATTTTTCTTAAAGTTAATAACTGTAACTTTCATCGGGTTGATTTGTTATGTATAATTAGTATTAATTAATAAAAAACATATTTATGATTGATATCTTATATAATGATCTGTTTGAAAAAACAAATAGATGTACTGCGGATTTGACTGGGCATACATCCTTAATTGTGTATTTTAGAGTAGAGATGTTTACAAGCGAAGTTGATACGGAGTAGAGCTGTAAAGAGTCGACTCGTTATACTGAATAGTTGTTGTAATAGTTTATGCTGCAGTTGTTATTTTTATTGTTGTTATAGAGAGTTGTTGTTGCTGTTCATAAAATAGCACATAACGTCTCTGCTCTCGAACGTGCTACTGTGATATTGAATTCTTGAGAGATACACTGTCTCAAATTGAAATGACCAAAAATCTGTTTGTAAACGTTATAACAAAGGCGAACGCGCGTGAGGTTCCCCCACTCGCTCTAAAAATCTTCTGGATAGTTGGGCGACCTTTCGAGAAAGAAGATTCGTTCAATATCGGCTTTTGTTTACGAAACAAGTAATTGAAAAGTTTCGTTCCAAATTGTACTACTGTACTAGCCAAACCGTGAAACCGTTGACATTCACAAAAGTTTTTTTTCCTGTGTCGTGGTGTGTGGTGCTGCATTAAGTCCGTGAAATTAAAAATATTACTATTTGTTTTTAAGATTGTTGCTAAAAAATTTCGTGGTGAATAGATCTTCGTAAAAATTTTACTATTTGTTAAAGTATATTTCCTGAATATACTGGCAAAAGGAAAACGCGGATTACCGCATTCATTTTAGAGAAATTAATTGTTGAAGTTCAAGAAAATGTTACTCCATTGCACTAGTTGTATGGTGTAAGGCCACTACCCTCATACTTTTTTGTGAATATCGTCCGTAAAAATAAAGAAAATTACTCAAAAAACGAGTACCGTATCGAGTAAAGCATATAGATCAATGTAAACGAAAAAAACAGATAGGTAACCGAATTAATTAATGAGAAATCATCAAGAATAACAACGACTTTCCGAAAAAGTGAGGCTAGTTGAGAAATCTCTATTGGAATGTGGCAACGTCGCAGCTACGGCACAAACAGTCAAAGAATCACCGCGATAATTTGAATTTTGTTACAATCAAATGCAAGTAATGAGAACTTTTTTCATTTCATTTTATTTTTCTCAACGTTGGTGCGAAGCTTGTAGCAATGAGCACGGACGAATCATTCTTTCTATCGACAATTTAGTGACGTACTAATATTTTTTTGCAATTTATCGTCATTTTTCGTTGACGCCGACATAACCTATAAAAAGACGCACCAGTACACGTAAAACAGCTGTCACAGGCCTCACTGAATCCAACCTAACGATCGCGCGCAACCAAAGAACGCGCGAAATTAAATTATCGAAATTTAATTTTCTAATAATCCTAACTAATTAAAATGAACATATATGTAAATAATAATCAAGATTATTGCTATATAGTTGGAAATTTTTGCATTATTCATTCGTACACATCGTTAATATTCAGCTTTTATAAGTTGGCATTGCCGACGTCACCCAATGCATAAGCATAGGAGCTTCGTCTCTTCCCCCCACCCTGCAAAAAGATTTAGCAACAACCTTTAAAAATTTACTTTATTCAATGCCACTGCGACACTCATTTCCCTTCAGTCTTTGGTAACCTTACACATAAACCAGCTTAACCTGGCTTGAGAAAATGGAGGGTTTGGGAAAAACTGAAAACCGTTGGTATTCCTCTTAATTGCAGGCTTTGAACTACAAAACGTCAAAATTTCATCCGAATATCTTCAGTGGAAACGTATATACGGAAAATTTACAAAAAAGTGCGAAAAAATAACTTTTTCGTATTTAAACCTGAATATTACCTACAAAAAATGGAATGAAGTAAAACAATAGTAGTGTTTTAAAAACTAGAGAGTCAGAGCTATACTTTAGACAAAGAAATGTAGTCTTACGCAAGTTAGGAGAGCTACGATCGTTGTTGGAATCTGGCGCTCCATTTCGGGGCAGTGTACCTGTCAAGGGTCGGAAAAATCTGATACTTCTTAAGGCGTTCTATCAGTTGCGTGAGTGCGAGAGAGATAACTGAAAAGTAGATACACGTTTCTCTCGGGCATGCTTGATATTTCGAAAAAAATAAAAATTTCACCTTATTCTCTGATAAAAGGAGAACACCGCGTAACTTTTCTTTTTCTTGAAATATCAAGCCTTTCCGAAAAAAACGTGCAGCAGGAATTTTTACCGACCGTACAGCTGATAGATCACCTTAAGGCTAGAAGTCATACCGACTGAGCCGCCATGAGTGCGAGAGAGATAGCTGCAAATTTCGAAAGTGAAATTCTTCGACCCGGTTTGACCGATTGCAAAAAGGCCCTGTCAGCCCATTTTTGCTATCATCCTGCGTGGGCTGACAGAGCTTTTTTGTAATCGGTTAAACCGTATCGAAGAATTTCAATTTCGAAAATTCGAGGTGAGGTTAGGTGACTGACCCATCCCCTTAAGGCTTAAATTTAGAGAGGTAGGATAATTGAAGTATCGAGATCTTATGTGTTTTAGGGTAGAGATGTTTACGACCTCAGTTGTTATGGACTAGAACTGGGAAGAGAAGAGTTGTTGCACTACCATCTGACACTTAGTTACATTGCACTAAAAAAATCGTTGATCGCCCGTGTAGAAAATTGGTAGGACAGCCTGAAATAAATTTGGGACCCCTAAGGGCCGAAATGTGGATTCCCTACTAGAGATTTCTACGTCATAGCCAAACAAGGCCCTAGAAGGGGAATAATAAGACTGGTTGAGTTTACAAGAAAATGCTTCAGTGAGGAAACTTATTGAGAACCCGGACGGACATTGTCAAGGTAGCCTTAAATTTATCGCTCTGGCAGTACTACATCTTTATTCTGCATCTCTCTATTCTTAAATAATTCTATGGATAATTTCTCTACTCCGACACAACTCTATTCTTAAATATAACTGTGTTTCATCAACTCTTTGGGTAAATCTATCTCTAATCTCTAGTCCTGCTACAACTCTATTCTTCATTTCACTATTCTTAAATAAGTCTATGGGGAAAAATCTGTAGTATGACACATCTCTAATACTAAATATGTCCATTCTTAAGGGGCCAGTCCACTTTGGAGCCACGAAAAAAAGGCTATTTTCGCGATTTTTTTTTGAGGATTTTATAAAAGATATGAATATAAAAGTTGTTGGGCTTGATAAATAAAGTCTTGAAATACATAACAAAAAAATTTTTTAATTCATTTTTATTCATTTTTAAGTACAAAAACTATAGTTTAACGTAGCGCCTCAAAAATAGGTGGGCTAGGTAGCTCCATCACAACTCGGCAACGGCTTGTCTGAAACAAAAAAATCAAAGTCCATTAGATTCAGTATGACACCAACTACAAAATGACCCTCGGATATAAAGTTTTATCAGAAAATAAAAAAATGGCAGATGAAAAACGAAAAAAGTAAAAAAAAACACGTTTTTCGCAGTTTTTCACAAAAAAAGAGTAAAAATTAAAATTTTAAAACCATCCAGGATCATCTTGTTGCGAATCATATTTACAATATGTGGTTCAAATTTCAAAAGAATCGGTTTATTAGTTTTCGAGATACGATGGAGCTAGATTTTGAAAACGTCGTTTCGAGAAAAACGCGTTTGAAGTTTATACGCTCAGGTAGACGAAATGAGGTCTTGACGTTCAAGTAAAAAAAAAAATACTTAGAGAGAATACTTTCGAAAACAGTAAAAAAAATCGATTGTTTGAAATCTTCAAAGTGGACTGGCCCCTTAAATATCTCTGTGGCTATATAATTAACTCTGTTCTCGTACAACCTTATTCTTAAATATTTATGCTCGAAAATAAGTCTAACTTGAAAATATTTAAATTCTGGAATATCTCTATTCCAAAATATGTCGTATCGGAATCATCTCTATTCCAATACATCTCTATTCTTAATAAATTCAAAAAACTCCTTATGGCAAAATATCTCTAATCTTTTATATCTCTATTCTGGCAGATCTCAATTCCTACACATCCCTGCTCCAAAATATCTCTCTTCCGCCACTTCTCTACTCCGGCACATCTCTATTCGTACTAAAACAATTGCAAAGCAAAGTGCTCCATAATATGATAAATTATCCGCAGTCGATATAAAAAATGTATACAATTGCATACATTCTATACATTGTAAAAAATGTATACATTGTATACATTGTAAAAAATGTATGCAATCGTATACGGGTCATTCCACATCAATTCGACCAATTTTGAACCCGACCCTCTTCGATTTGGCTGAAACTTCGCAATTTTCTTTTACGCCACTAAAAACATTTTTGTGAATTTTTTCAAATTTTTTTACCGAAGGCAAAAAAAGTTATGAATGTTAAAAAAAAATGGCTTTTTCTTTTTCAAATAGCTATATTTTTTTCAAAAATTGATCTATCGGGATGTTTTTTTTAAGAAGTTTTGTTTTCGAATGTACTTTTCTGAAAAAAATACAAAAATAATTTTGGAAATCAAGTTCTATGGAAAATTTCAGTTATTTGGAAAAAACCATGAATTTTTCAAATTCCGACACTTTTAATTTTTTTTTTATTTTCCCAAAAAAATCTTTGATTTATTCCGGAGTTAACCCCGCTAGTTGCTTGGTGGGCCACATTTTTTTCTATTTTTTTTTCGATTAAAAAAAAAAATTTATTCGTTGTCAATTTTCAACTCCTCCGCATTCAAAAATTTTATTTCATATCGAAATCAATCTTAGTAAATAATTTTGAGATATTCTATACCTTACACATAATCTAATTCAATGATATATGATAAGCATTTCACAGGTAAAGCGATTATCAATTATTTTTCTTGTAATACGATTATAATAAGGCTGTAAATGACCTAAAAGACCGATTTGCCAAAACAAAATCAATCGCTGGAACTCATTAATTACATTGTGTCATTCCAAACAAAGATGGTTGCCTTTGTGTTCGAAATTTTTCGAATTCAAAGGAATACATAGTATGTAAAATATTTAAGCGCCAAAGAGAGGTAAAATAAATTGATTTGTAAAATTGGTATTACAATAAAAATAGTTATATTACCCATGAAATGCTTATCATTAATTATTGAATTATATTATGTGTAAGGTATAAAATATCTTAAAATTATTTACTATGATTGATTTTTTTTAATTTTTAAATTAAACACTTTCAATTTTTTTTTATTTTCCCAAAATAATCTTTGATTTATTCCGGAGTTAACCCCGCTAGTTGCTTAGTGGGCCGAATTTTTTTTCTATTTTTTTTTTCGATAAAAAAAAAATTATTCGTTGCCAATTTTCAACTCCTCTGCATTCAAAAATTTTATTTTATGTCAAGATCAATCATAGTAAATAATTTTAAGATATTTTATATCTTACACATGATATAATTCAATAATTTATGATAAGCATTTCATGGGTAATATAATTATTTTTATTGTAATACCAATTTTACAAATCAATTTATTTTACCTCTTTTTGGCGCTTAAATATTTTACATACTCTGTATTCTTTTGAATTCGAAAAATTTCGGACACAAAGGCAACCATCTTTGTCTGGAATGACACAATGTAATTAATGAGTTCCAGCGATTGATTTTGTTTTGGCAAATCGGTCCTTTAGGTCATTTACAGCCTTATTATAATCGTATTACAAGAAAAATAATTGATAATCGCTTTACCTGTGAAATGCTTATCATATATCATTGAATTAGATTATGTGTAAGGTATAGAATATCTCAAAATTATTTACTAAGATTGATTTCGATATGAAATAAAATTTTTGAATGCGGAGGAGTTGAAAATTGACAACGAATAAATTTTTTTTTTTAATCGAAAAAAAAATAGAAAAAAATGTGGCCCACCAAGCAACTAGCGGGGTTAACTCCGGAATAAATCAAAGATTTTTTTGGGAAAATAAAAAAAAAATTAAAAGTGTCGGAATTTGAAAAATTCATGGTTTTTTCCAAATAACTGAAATTTTCCATAGAACTTGATTTCCAAAATTATTTTTGTATTTTTTTCAGAAAAGTACATTCGAAAACAAAACTTCTTAAAAAAAACATCCCGATAGATCAATTTTTGAAAAAAATATAGCTATTTGAAAAAGAAAAAGCCATTTTTTTTTAACATTCATAACTTTTTTTGCCTTCAGTAAAAAAATTTGAAAAAATTCACAAAAATGTTTTTAGTGGCGTAAAAGAAAATTGCGAAGTTTCAGCCAAATCGAAGAGGGTCGGGTTCAAAATTGGTCGAATTGATGTGGAATGACCCATACATTTTATTATTTATTAAATTAATTTTATTATTAACTATATATTATTTTATTATTAAAATGTATACAATTGTATAGATTTTATTATATCGACTGCGGATAATTTATCATATTATGGAGCACTTTGATTTTCAATTGTTTTGATACGAATAGAGATGTGCCGGAGTAGAGAAGTGGCGGAAGAGAGATATTTTGGAGCAGGGATGTGTCGGAATTGAGATCTGCCAGAGCAGAGATATAAAAGATTAGAGATATTTCGCTATAGAGAGTTTTTTGAATTTATTAAGAATAGAAATGTATTGTTGGAATAGAGATGATTCTGATGCACTAAGAAGAAAATTTTGTTGACCGAAAGAAATTTCGTTTCTCTCAACCAAAATATTTAGTTCGATACGATTAACAAAATATTTTTGAGATAAGACAAAATAATGTGTGAATACTCAAACAAGTTATTAGCTGGACCAACAAAACTTTGGTGCAGCCAAACAAATTAATGTTAATGCAACAAAATATCATTCAAATATTTCAAATAAACTAATTCATTTATTTGTCCTAACGATTACCGTTTAATCAATTTGGTAATTGAAATTCAAACAAATATTTTATTAAAGCAACTAAAAAGTATGCGTAAGTAAATAAATGGTACCAGTTGGTCTAACAAAATCATTTGGCTCCGGTGATTTAGTTGATTCATTTACAAGAAATTTTCATGATTTAGTTGAATAAACTAAATCATTTGCTATTCAACAAAAAAATTATTGGATCCACCAATTTTTCGTCCAACAAAATGGAATTATATAGTTCGATGAACAAATTTTTTTTCTCAGTGTGCAACATATTTTGGAGTGGAGATATTCCAGAATTAAAATATTTTGGAGTGGACTTATTTTCGAGCATACATATTTAAGAATAAGGTTTTATGAGAACAGAGTTAATTAGCCACAGAGTTATTTGAGAATGGACATATTTAGGATTAAAGATGTGTCAGACTACAGATTTTTTCCCATAGTCCTATTTAAGAATAGAGAAATGAAGAATAGAGTTGTGGCAGGACTGGAGATGAGAAATATTTACCCATAGAGTCGATGAAACACAGTGATATTTAAGGTATTCCTTTCACGATCTTGAATATTTGACAATTCACGGATTTTTTTGTACATAAACGTAAAAGCATATCCCAGTCCACTGGAAAAATATCGAGCCAGGTTACCGAACCTTTAGAAAAGAATTATAACTTTGAAAATCGTCTAATTTACACGACACTTTATGGAGATGACCTGTTGCTCACATTTCTATTTAATAATTCATATATTAAATAATGATAGATGTTTGATATAAACTGTCTTGCGGTAAATTAAATTCTAAAGATTCCGTAGCAACGATAAAAACAGAGAGTCACCGGATGTTTGAAGAAAATATTCACGATAGAACTTGAAAGAATGTGATCAGCAGACGATTTTTCGTAGCCATGACATTCAAGAGGTTATGTTATCTTCAGCAGTTTTTACAATATTTTTAACGCTATTCTTGTTTTTGCCCGTTACAAATTGGCTCACATTTTTACCAATGTCACTGCGTACTTTATACGTATTTTCATTCATATTTCACTATTTTTTTTAACCAAATACAATAAGTCCAGCTTTTCTCTTTGACAGTGCAGTTGTTGACATTTGTAGCTCTCCAAAAAATATCAAAAAGTTTCACAATTTACACAATTAAGCTGAAATTTTCGATTTATGTTGTAACGTGGTGGCACACCACGTTACGGGAGCGATTCGAATTAAGTGTGGCAGGCGGTCTGGATAGCTCAGTTGGGAGAGCACTCGACCGGCAATCGAGAGGTCCCGGGTTCAGTCCCTGCCGCATTTTTTTCGGATCGTTCCTCCTATCCCGTTTTTCCCCGTCATAATGTTTACAGTTCGGACTAATAATTGGTTATAACTTTTTTAAACAAAATGCAGCCTAATTTATGAACAAATGTGGAGGGCCCTGCTTATGCGCCCAAAAAATACGGCCCACCGCGAAAGGAATATCTTAAGAATAGAGTTGTGTCGGAGTAGAGAAATTACCCATAGATTTATTTAAGAATAGAGAGATGCAGAGTAGAGATGTAGTACTGCCATCGTTCTAATACTGCCAGGTCAGAATCCGATCGGGAAATGTTTCAGTTAAATTTTTGAGGATCTAGTCTGTCTTTATCAGAGTAGCTCTCATTAAAATAAATTGTAATATTTAATATCAAAACTGAAGTGGATTCCTCCGATAGGACGAAAAATCTAAATCTGCTTTTTTCATTTCAATTCACAAACAAATGTGTTTTTTGTTTTAAACAATAAAGCTTATTTTTGCAACATCGAATACGTTTAATTATTTATAGACAATAAGGAATAATTATTTAATAATATATAAATAATAAATAATCATCATTGTTACATACTAGTAATAAAATATAAACCATAATTGTATTTATTATTACATTTATCATATAATAATAAATATTATTCTATGTATTTTTTTATTAATAATTCAATTCATTATCGTTTATGCTTGATATTACTGTTATTGTTAATTGGAATTTAAGTTTACTGTGACTATTTCTGTCTTACTTTGAGAACTCTGTCACTTATAGATTCATCAAATGATCAGATATGCAATTTTAATCACAAAGAAAAATATTTTTATTAACATTTTTTTTTGGGCTCTAAAGGGGTTTCCTTTAAAGACTCCGACCTTTTTGCCCGCTTGGGCCCTCGTTGACAAAAGGTAACCGGCCCGTAAGCAGCCTTTTGAGCTTCCAAATTGGGACCATACCAGAGTAAAGGAAAAATAATCAGGGCCTAGCCAAGGCCCTGACTGAATTTTCACACGGGTCACCATGTCGTTCCATGTCAAATTTCCAACACTTCGATTGAGAAACAGTGGCAATGCACTCTTTACTTTTCTCTTTAAAATAACTCGCCTCAAGGTCATGTCTTCCACATCGTTCGACCGATTGGAGTGAAGAAAAGTATTAGCCCATTTTTGCGACCATCGATCAAACGGTATCGAAAATATTCATTTTCAAGAACACGAAGCGTGCCAAGACTAATCAAAAATGCAACCTTGATTGTTCGAACAGCGGCGGGATCGACTCCGCATCGCACTTGTAAATATATAACGTTGTGCACACTTCGTGTTTCCGTTTCCTCGCATCAGACCAACGGCCGGATTGGACCGGGCGTTTCCCTTACCAAACGCAGAGCGATCGATACGGGTCGCGTAGTGAGGAATATTGCATGAATCAAGATTCGATAAAACGAGGTTGCAGTGTAATTGAAGAGTGTACAGTTGTTGTATTCTCGAACTACAAAAAATGTCCATTTTGATGTTGATTGTCAACGTTTTTTGAGATCCACGCTTTGATTATTCGGTCCTTTTTCTTGTTTCAAATCTTACGAATTTCATGAAGGTCAGGCCATTATTGAAACTTTTTACGCCGGTAACACAGTTTGAATTTGATCCCTCCGATTTTCGAGGGGAATCCCTCGTTTGCTGGATCGTACTGTTCGCCGAGATATTGCGTCAGAGCCCTCTTGTACTACGATCCAAGTCGTTAGTGCCAAGCTATATATAACGGCACGTGTATCGCGCTTTTGCACTGTGAGATCTGTCAGTAAAGAGTGCTGGCTCGAACGTCACCGGGATGACGTTGTTAAATCCCGAGAAAGAACGAGGGAGAAATTAAGTTGTTCAGTAGGTAACGCGAAAGCGTTGGGAGTACTGCTGTGCGTCAGAGAATATTCTTTCCTGCTTTTGTAGAAAATTTTCAATTTGACTGAGAGAATTAATTTTAGCACGTTTGGTATAAACTTCTAACATTATGTATATAAATATAGTAATGCTATTATATACATATACATACGCATATATGTATGTAAACAGACAGAATGTGGAAGAAGACACGTGCCTTATAATGAAGTATCGGAAGAAGTTTTCGAGAGTTTAAAGGTACGATAAAATTTAAAATACCTCGAGAACTAATTGAAAAAAAAAAAATAATAATAATAATTAATAATTGTGATACTAATAATACAAAATTTACTTTCATAAATAATAGTTGTAATGTAAAAAAATTAATTACATTCATTATATAAAATACGATGATTAAAAAAAAATGACATCGATGAATAAAACGTCATTACGATAGCGAAATTATAAATAAAAACATTTCTGAGCATTTCAATGAGACCTTATTGTTCGTAGTTGTTTTTAATGGAAAAACTTTGAGTTGTACATGTACAAAAGCAGACGAAGTCGCGGAAAGGAGAGAGAAAGAGAGAGAGAGAGAGAGAGAGAGAGAGAGAGAGAGAGAGAGAGAGAGAGAGAGAGAGAGAGAGAGAGAGAGAGAGGGTGACGCTTATTATACTTTACTGACATAGTTCTCTCGTACCATTTGCCCTAGGCACGTACTCTCTGTTTGTGCTCGTATTTTCCAGACGAGATGACAATCTTCCCTTCTTGAGACAATAGTCCATATAGCTGCATTATAAGCTTACTCGTAAACAAGACAAACTTTTTGAGTACCTTGTTTTCAACAAGCTCTTATATTCGAATATATTTATGAACATTTTTGTATTGAAAAATGAATGATGCAACAATTCTCTTTAATTTATCCTTTTCTCCATGAACATCGTTTTATTATACAAAAAAACGTATCCTCAGTCTTGACGAGTCGTAACATAAATCATGAGAAAATATGACAAAATACGAAACAGTTTATTTCTCTTATTCTATTTTTGCCATCACTTCCATTCTTGGAAAAAAGGATAAATAAATCGAGTAATTACTCGACAATTGTTGCGACAATTCCCGATCTATTTTCGCTGGCATATATTGTTATCGCTCGCACGCCATTTTTGGAGTGTCAAACACTCTTGCACTGCGCACACACGTTTCACCACGAATTTCCGCTCGCCGGAAGTCGTTCAGCACACGCGACGGAACTTCGACAATGCATCCCCTAATTGCAACGAAAAGTTTGACAAATTCACAAACTATTGACACTGATTTGATTTTTAATTGGGTATAAAAATTTTAATAAGCTCCATGGAAAAAATGTATATTTGAAATATATTTTGCATTATATAAAAAATATATTCGGCGCATATAAAAAATACACATTTTTATACGTTTCACATATACAAATATAGAAATAATTTATATTTTTTTTATCCATGATTTTTCCGATTTTCGTGCATTAACCCTAGAAACCCACAAGGGAGTAATTAGTTACCCCACGAAAATATCAAATTTCCTTTCCGAACCAATTTTTTAAAACCATTTCTTTCGTTTTATAAAGTTTTCAGCATTAAATATTTCCCGAATGTGACTTTATAATGCACCATTCTCTTCGTTATCAAAAAACGAAGAGAATGGTATATAATTAAACCTTATTATCGCATACGAGGAATATCTTATGCTAAAGAGAAGATTGGGGTAATTATTTACCCCAGTGTGGGATTTACGTTGGAAAAAAGAGATTGTGGGGTTCTAGGGTTAAAAATGTATCTTGAATAATATTATACTATTACTACTGGTATTTTTGAAATACATTTTTTATGTATTAAAAACAGTTTTTTCATATATTAAAAGTACATTTTTTTTTGTATTGAAAATAAATCTTTTTTACATTAAAAATATTTTTTTTACATACTTGCGTAACTATTTTACATACATAGATAAGTGTGGAAAATGCTCTTGTCTCCAAGTACATTCCGCACAAGATTCAACCTGAGGAATATGCTCCAAAAATTGCTCAAAAAAGATTTTTTTAACACGTGAAAAATATATTTTCAGTGTACGAAAGAAGAAAAAAATGTATCTTTGATATATAAAAAATGTATTTTAAATATACTAATAGTAGTAGTATAGTATATCCCTCAAAAAATTATAGGAGAACCCCACAAAAATGTTCTCAATAAATTAGAAACTCACAAAAAATTATAAAAGAGCCTCACTAAAATTTATCAATCAAATCGTAATCTCACAAAAAGATGCTAATTCAAACCCGACCAATAATTAAGTCTAAACTTCATAAAAAGTTATTAAATAATTGGGAACTGTAAAAGCATTAAATAGTCAAATACTTTAAAACCTATTAACCTTTAATAAAAAATCTTTCAATTAATTGAAAGTACAATTGTTCTACAACAAGAATCAGAATAAAAAATAAGCATGAGAAAAAAAATCGCGATACAAAAGGAATTCCAAATGAAAAACATTAAATAAAAAAAAAAAATTCGGCCGAAGTACTCGGTATATGAGTTAAGCAAAAAAAACTCGTCAAGTACTCCGGCCGAAATTTTTTTTTCAATTTAATTTTTTTCGTTTGGAATTTACCAACCAAAAGTCACGACTGTCCATCTGACAAAAAGTCAAAACTGATTCAAAAAAAAATATTGGCCAGCTGTCACTTGCACGATCTTTATAACCGCTCTATAAAACCAATAGTCATAACTGATTAGAAAAAATTGGTCAGTTGTCACATCCGCGATCTTTATAATCGCTCTATAAAATTCGAAAATAAAAAAGAAAATATCTAGAGTCGCGGTAGCGACTCGAGACAAGTACATTTACGTATACTATAAGATGGCGAAGACGAGTCGCTACTAGAGTCTTTACAGCAAGAAGAGCGATTCTGAACGTATTCCGAAAATTGTTTCGGCGATATTTAATGAATAACATCGTTTTGAAAGATGCTGCGGGTTTACATATTTTTTTTTTTTTTTCTTTCGATCGTGACTATTTAGAACTCTGTAGCCTAACGCATATTGGAAATATTAATATTTCATCTTTCCAAATCATCAAAAAAGGTAGCATTTTTCGCACACTTTTGACGCTTTGCGGTCGCTGCCTAGTGATACTAACTAGAAATTGGTAACGTTCTGATGATATGTGAGAGTGCGTTCGTCGATGTGACAGCCGATTTGACTTTTCTTCATGATATTTTATAATAAACAGTGACAGCTGTGAGTTAAAAAAAAAAGGTTATAAAGATCGCGGATGTGCAATTCTATATGCATAGTGATGTGAGGTTAAAAAAATAAGGTTATAAAGATCACGGATGTGAAAGTTGACGGATATTTTTTTTAATATGGATCAGCCGTATGAGTGCGACAGAGATAGCTACAAATTTCCAAGTGGAAATTAAAAAAAAAATAAGGTTATAAAGATCGCGGATGTGAAAACTGACAGATATGATAATATATATATATAAACAGTGACAGTTGTGAGTTAAAAAAAGGTTATCGGAATCGAAAACGTTCCCTTTTCTCTTTTACCATAAAATGTTCCTCGAATGCAATAATAAGGTTTATTTAGAGACCATTCTCTTCATTTTTTTTTGATAGCTAAGAGAATGGTGTATGATAATCTCGTATTCGGTGAATATTTAATATCTTTGTCGTGAAGTTATAAAGATCGCGGTCAGTTTTAACTTGTGATTAAAGTGACTTTTATATATATGTAGAAGAATGATAGTGCAAAAATAAACTTTAAATCAATAAATAAACTTTTGAACAGTGTCTAAATAAATAATTTTTTTTATTAACCCTAGCCCCAACAATCCATTTTTCCGAACGTAAACTCTAGAACGGAGTCGAAAATGGTGCTTTTTCTATTTTAACATAAAATGTTCTTTGAATGCAATAATAAAGTTTATTTAGAAACCATTCTCTTTATTTTTTTTTGATAATTAAGAGAATGTTGTATGATAAACTCGTATTCGGTGAATATTTGATATCTTTGAACAGTCGTAAGGTTATAAAGATCGCGGTCAGTTTCAATTTTGGTTAAAGTAACTTTTATATATATAGATAGAAGAGTGATAGTGCAAAAATAAAGTGCAATTTAATAAATAAACTTATGAACAGCACCTTAATAAATAATTTTTTTTATTAACCCTAGCCGCAACAATTCATTTTTCCGAACGTAAACTCTAGAACGGAGTCGAAAACAGTGCCTCTTCTCTTTTACCATAAAATGTCTCTTGCATGCAATAATAAAGTTTATTTGGAAACCATTCTCTTCATTTTTTATATAACTGAGAGAATGATATATGATACCACCCTACGTTTGAACCACCCTAGGTTTGAATTATATATGGTTTTAAACCACCCTAGAGTGGTAGAGACCTTAAATACATGAAAATTCTATTTGCATTTGTCACCCAAAACGGAATCAAGCGATGCGAAATAATTTTGAGCGAAAAGATATTTGATTTGAGAAAAAAAAAATTTCATAAGTACTTCACCGATTTTTTTTTTTATCTATTGCTCACAAGATATAATTCGTAATCAATAAACATTATAAAAGCAAAACTCGCGTAGTACTTCGGCCAAAATTATTTTTTCCGATTAAACTTTAGCTCTCGAAATTTTGTACGTATACTTTTTTGTTTCAAAATCTCGTTTCGTTATGATTACTTATATTTAAAAACTTTCGGTGCATTCTGATGCTATTGGAGTATTTCTTCGGCATCATTTTTATGGAATATTTTCCGATCCGTTGATCTGTTGACAGGGATGTTTCGGTGCAATATTTTTTGAAATTTTTTTATACAAAATTTAAAAAAAATTCGTTTTTACTTGTTCGTTGTTCTTTTATGCGTCGTATCTTCTCAGAACTACTGTACGTTTTAAGTAATCTAATAATTTTATAAGTATTGACGGTTAATTACGAAGATTGAATTCACTTCAACACTTCTTAGAACAATATTTCACATTGCATTTTTAGTCTGAATATAGTCGCGATACACCAGCTCGAAATTTAATCATGTATCCATTTTTAGCCGAAATCATTAAAAAATCACTTGAGCGACCTCTAAAATTTTTATTCAGGATTCAATTCTTGAGAGAATCACTTTTTGATAAAATGTTACCATATTTTGCTGTAATGCCGAAAAAATGTCAATTCTTTTGCATCACCCAGATACATATATAATATAGACATGTTTAATTGGCAAGCTATAAATTTCATACCCGAATACGTACACAATATTGAAATATTTAATTAACAAGCTATGAATTCCATACAAAAAGTCGACAAATCCTAGCCAAAAACAGCATAAATGCTGTGAAAAAAGCTGAGACAAGTACATTTACGCCCGCCCCAAATAGTCGTTCTAGTTAATCCCCCCCACCACCCAACGCCAAAATACCGATTCCCACAAAAATTTACAAAAACCCGTCTAAGTCGTTTATGCAAAGATCTCAGAACCGCTCTCATTATGATCAAATAAAATCAAATTGCACAGAGGTGATAATTTCATTCTCGTAAATGTTGTGAATTCACAAAAAGTTGATAAATAAATAGAGACCTACCAAAGTATATGTGGCCAAGTACATGGGATTTTATTATGTTTATAAAATCTCTAATTATGTTCATATGCCATTTCTCTAATTAATGCTTTATTACAACGAATTATTATCATATGATTTGGAACTGCGAGGGCTTTCAAAAAAAAATACAGAATTGCATTAGCCTGCGTAGTAAGCTTGAACGCTGCCACCTTATTATCGCTGCCAACCTTATTATCGTATACGAGGAACATTTTATGCTAAAGAGAAGATTGGGGTCATTATTTACCCCACTGTGGGGTTTACGTTGGAAAAAATAGACTGTGAGGTTCTAGGGTTAATACACTGAAATCGGCAAAATCATCTATAAAAAAAATACATCAATCATATATTTGTATATATGAAACGTATAAAAATATATATTCCGAATATATTTTTGATATGCACGGTATATATATGGGGTATGCCAAACCGACCAGTCTGTGACTCCGATCATTTTTGATTTGGTCGAAATTTTTTTATTTTCAAGTAACTACTGAAAGGAGTTTTTAGGAATTCTTTTAGATTTTTATCTCAACCCGTTTAAGAATAATGAATTTTTCACAATTTCGCACGAAATTTTTTTAAATGCTCATAGCTTTTTCAAAAATTTTTGGTTGAAAACTAAAGAAATCATAGAAATCGGTTCCAATAATTTTTGTTATTTCTTTTTTTCTATTCATAATTTCTTAAGAAATAGAATTATGAGTGGAAAAAAATTATAAAAAAATATAATTCGGGATTGACAACTAATAATAAGAAAAAAATAGAAAGTATGAATATCACAAGCTGTGAATTTTTTGAGACATGTAAAATTGTGTCTAAAAAAATGGTGAATTTTTTAAAGAAATCAAAACGGTCCAAGTTTTGAAAAATAAATATTTTTAGATTAAAACTAAACAAAACATATCAAATTGACGTTTGATAATTTTTTTCTATTTTTTTTATAAAACTACAATTAAAAAAGAAAAAAATTACCTACTATTATATTTTGATATCTCTGTTGTCGAAAAAGCTATGAGCGTTTAAAAAAATTTCGTGCGAATTTTTTAAAAATTCATTATTTTTAAGCGGGTTGAGATACAAATCTACTAGAATTCCTAAAAACTCCTTTCAGTAGTTACTTGAAAATAAAAAAATTTCGACAAAATAAAAAATGGTCGGGGTTACGGACTGGTCGGTTTGACATGGAATGCTCCATATATTTTCATTTATTTATTTTTATTTTTATTATTCCTGCGTATACCCAATGCGGGTTTCTACGAGCTCTTCCCATCACTTTAACCCCACTTCATCAATTTTCATATTCCTGAGAAACTCCCCAAGACTGTTGCCCACAGCCACTCTTTCCTAATGTACTACTGTATCGCATTTGTACGAGGGCCAAGGGAAACTGTGGAAAACCCGGCTGATACAGGCGGCTATACTTTTACTGAGTTTCGATTGAGCACCACCATCAGAAAGTCAGAAAAACTGCCTCCCGCTCAGCGGTGCATGGCTAAGCGGTTACCCAACCAAGTATTGGCCTCGCCCGAGGCCGCTTAACTTCGGAGATCGCTAGAGCCACTCACGGACTGCGCATCTATCGCTATGGGTATATGCACGGAATATATTTTTTATATAATGCAAAAAAATATTTTAAATATAAATTTTTGCCGTGGGGAAATAAAAGTTATCGTTTTTGAATTTATTTAATTTCGTTAACAAAATAATAATCATTATCATCAAATATTCATTAATTTAATTCAACGAATCAATATTTTTCTTTTTTATTGATGTTTCTGTAATATTAGTAATATTTATGATTTAGCATCGAAAAATTTCGTTGGATTAGCGCGAGTGGAGAGTTCGAAAGAAGCCAGTCTGTGGCGTTGGTAAAATCGGCTTTTTCACATTTCAAATACGAGATCACGTTCCTCTTGTAAGAGAGATAGAGAGCAAAAAAATGTAGGAGAAAAAAACCTTAATCGCATTAAAGGGCATTAAAAAGCAAAATAGCATTGAACATTTGGCTTCCTGAAGCCTTATCCGGTATGGAATATGCGACGTGAAGTCTCGAATAAACCAGTCGCGCGAAATTATCAGTGCCGAACTAGCCCGAGTCACGAGAAATAATCGTGTGGTCATTATTTTATGTAGAAAATAAAAAAATTAAAAAAAACCATCTTTGCTGAGTTTTCCTCTAGCTTTTTGTAGCATTGAATGTTTTTGTTCAGGTTTTTCATGCCTTTCTAATTCGTCGGACAATTTTTCCCTCTTTGGTTTTCTATTTTTTTTTAAATTATGGCTGAAGACGAAAATACGCAGGAAAATGATAAAGTGGAAGAGGAAGATGTTGGAGACGAAGGGTGAGGAGTGTAAAATGATTTTTTTTTCGCATCAATTATTGGTTTATGAACGCAAGTAACTAGAATTTTGATGCTACTATGATTGTTATTTTTGTCATTATTTTTATCATTTTTTTGTATAATTAGGAATATTTTATAATGAAATCTACGAGGGTAAAAGAAATAACGTAGAAACATGTATATCACTCAAAAATAAATCATGACAATGATTGTATTATAATTATTATTTTAGTACGATAAAAATTAATAGGTTATGCAGTAAGTAATTATTTCAATAATATTCACATGATATACAGAAATATACAAGATGTGAGGTGCAACAAAATAATTATGAAGAGAAAAAAAAGAATACTGAAACATCGAGAAATGCAATTTGCATTAATGACGTTCATTTAAATTGAACTGTGTTCGATATCCAATGAACGATGAGCCCTCAAGCGTCGAGACTTTACAATAACAGAGTATGTATTCGTGTATATGGGGCATTCTACGCCAAATCGACCTACGTCCAGACTCTTCCATTCTTTAATTTCGCTGAAAATGTTATGTGTTATATGACTATTATATATATGTGTTATTATATCTATGTGTTATATAACTTATGTGTTATATGTTATATTGAAAGAAGCTCTCTTGATTTTTTTTCAGATTTTTTTGTCCATACACTTGTAAGATATAATTTTTTTTTTCAAAATTCGATGTGTTTTCCTTCAAATGACTGTAACTCTCTCAAAAATCGACCAAATCGAACTTTTTTTTTTAGAAAAGTTGGTTTTTCATCGTATTATTAAAAAAAAATACGAATGAATGACTAATATTTGTATTCCGTATTTTTTTCTCAATTTAAAGCAATTTAAAGCAAAAAACATTGGTTTTAAGATGTTGGCCCATTTTTATTTTTTCCAAAAAATTCACAAAAAGACTGACCAATTAAATGATTTTTGAGAAAAGTTCCATCGTAGGCAGATTTTTCCTTATATTTTTTTTTCTTATTTTGAAAAAAAAAATCATTTTTTTTCAGCCAATTTGGATCAAAATGAACTTTTTTTTAAAATGTAGGTATTCACTAGACTCTTGGAAAAAATTACGAAATAACGATTGAAATTAGCCCTCTATATTTTTTTCAATGTTTAAGCAAAAAGTCATTTAATTTAAGATATTAGACACTTTTGATTTATTTCAACAAATTCACAAAAAAAAACTTAATCAATTATAAGATTTTTGAGACCAGGCGTATAGTGGAGAGATATTTTTTCATATTTTTTTTCTTAGATTCAAAAAAAAATTCATTTTTTTTAGTCAATTCGTACTAAACAGGACTTTTTTATATTAGAAGTGTTGGTGTGAAATAAAACGTCAAAAAAATAGTTCGATTTGGTCCAAACTGATTGAAAAAAAAATGAAATTTTTTTTCAAAATAAGAAAAAAAATATAAGGAAAAATCTGTCCACGATGAGACTGGTCTCAAAAATCATATAATTGGTCAAAGTTTTTTGTGAATTTTTTGAAAAAAAAAAATAAAATGGGCAAACATCTTAAAACCAATGTGTTTTTGCTTTAAATTATTTTCAATTGAAAAAAATACGGAATACAAATATTAATTATTCTTTCGTATTTTTTTCTAATAGTACAGTGAAAAACCAACCTTTCTAAAAAAAAAGTTCAATTTGGTTGATTTTTGAGAAAGTTACAGTCATTTGAAGAAAAAAATATCGAATTTTGAAAAAAAAAAATCATATCTCACAAGTGTGTGGACAAAAAAATCGGAAAAAAATCAAGAGAGCTTCTTTCAATGGGACATACAACATATAAAATTTTCAGCCAAATCAAAGAATGGAAGGATCTGATGTAGATCGACTTGGTGTGGAATGCCCCATATATATCCACCGTTGCTTTTGTATTTCGCTCTTCGTGCAACTATCGCAACGTTCGACGCGTCGAAGAACGTGGAGAACAAAGCGAGGACTGTACGTTACAGTAGAGTTCGTTTTTTTCTCCTCATTCGCCGACACGGTGTACTACACGGTGTGAAAAAAATGAAGGTGAAAAATCAGTCGCGCCGTATTGGTAAACTCACGGTTTCTTTTTTTTTTAATTGACAATTGCGATAAAAAGAACTCGAAAATTGACGCATTGTTGGCAAATAATTTTTTTCATTGATCCTTGTCGTTTCTAATATTTTGCAATCGATTTCACGCCGGAAGCTTATGAGTTTAGCATCAATCTCAACTAATAGAAATGTTCAGGCAATTTTATGTGTTCAATTTTTTCACACGCTTTTAATGGTTACGCATTTGTTTCATACACGCCTCAGACGCTACACGCCATTTTACGAAACCAAAGAGTAGTCGGTCGCATGACCTTGATCCTACACTTTCCACATTCCGGTTATAAGTTGTAAACATTTTGTTTACATAACACGTTCATTTATTATATACAATTTCAGGAGAAACACGTTTCTTGTATGTGCATGTCTAACGTTGGATGAGGCTTTGCGAAAAATGAAAACATGTTTTGTATGTTCTGCATTTTTCGATTCTGTACATCTTTCGTTTTTATTACATATTTCTTCAATAATTCGCATGTTGCCCTTGCCCGTATCGTTGGTTTTTATTCTTCCTCTCGCTCCCTGTGCTCTCGTCTGTGCTCATGAGCGCCTATAAACTTCTTCACATTTGGTGAGTCGACACGAGTCTCTCGCTCGGCTTACTCCTAATCGCGACTGTAGCGTGTGTAAACGTTCCTCGAGATACAACACAACTCTAAATCCTTGCCGGAAATGTAATTCGCGAAAATTACACTTTTTTTTGCTACATGGGAGTTACAGAAAAGAATTAGTGTATGAAGTGACAAAACGTGCAAGGTGAATGTGATACGAGAGTGAAAAAAATGTGCACACAAAAAACAAACATTATTCCAAAGTCAATTTACACGAGTGAACAAAATGACATAATCAATACAAAGTTTCTTAACCATTTTCACAAGCTACACTTTTCTTCGTCTCAGAATTATTAACGCGTGTGAAAATCTCATTTGTACATGGGGGAAACTCGTGTTTTATTCACACACAACTTGTTTTTTTTCCCCCCTCTTTTTTCATTCCATTCAATCCATTATTCACAGTGTTCGTGGGGCTGTGACAAAAAATTTCGATTGTACACCGGGGGATTTGTTTTCTTACCGATGAAAAAGTTGTTTCTGTGTCGAACGAGTACACGGTTAATATTTGGAAGCGTTTTATTATTCGCTTGTTCGATCAATTATTATTGTAACACTTCTTCTTGGGGGTGGCGACACACGCGAACTTACCAACCGATTAAATCTCCTTTACTATAATTATAATTATTTTTATGACAGATAATAAATATAAAATTGAAAGAAAATTAAACCAAAATTATAAACGCATTGATAGAATTGTGTTATCTCAAAGTAATTGCATAGAAAATTGTAAAAAATAAAAAAATTTTTAAAAACTGATGTTAGTTTTTTTAATTAAAATTATTCAAAATGAGAATCGAGTGCGTACCCTGGTTAAAGTGCATGGAACAATATCCACGAAAGCGTTTCCATGTCGCGATGGTGTCAAATGCATGTTCATACGATATCGAACCGGTTTATCGATCGATCGAAATATCCTGTGGCCTTCAGCGCGAACCCACGTGAGTTTTTACGAAATACGACTTTCAATCTCGATGCATAAAATTTCAAGTTTCTTTCTGCGTCATCCAGTGCCAAACTAATGGACCACCGTTTTTTCTCTATTTGCCTACTTTTAATTGAGCGATTAATAATAGACAATTCATCATTCTTTGGCCATTTTTACTTATTATTGTTTTTGTCTCGAAAACATCAATGAAAAAATAATAAAAACAAATATTTTCATAGGAAGCTTCCTTATTTTATTTATATGAATGTTTATTTTTTTGGTTTTATGAAAATTTATTTAAAAAAATCACTATTTCCTCAATTTCCTCTACACATATTATCCATTGAGTTTTTAACTTAATTCTCGCTGTTTTATATGAGGCGGGCTAACTAGTATTATTTTCATAGAAGTAACAGTAAAACTATACTGTGTTGAAGTATTGGACATAATCTGCAATGTTCAGTATTCGAGAGTAAATTCACTTGTACACACACTTTTTTTACAATATTGAAAATATCAGGTTTTGAACCAACGAAACAGCATACGCGGGAAGCTTTGCTTTTTTACTTTAATTTAAGAAAAAGTGCTGCTGAAAGTTATCGCTTGCTTCAAGAAGCTTATGGTGAATATGCTCTATCGGAGACAACATGCCGAGATTAGTTTAGACGATTCAAAAGTGACGATTTTGACCTTAAGACAAAGAACGTCCAGGATAGCCGAAAAAATTTGAAGATGAAGAATTGGAGGCTTTACTCAATGAAGATCGATGTCAGACCCTTAAAGAATTGTTTGATAAATTAAACGTTACTGAAACGGCTGTTAGTAAACGTTTACATAATCTTGGACTGGTTAAAAAGCGGGAAATTGGTTACCACATCAATTAAACGAGAGACAACTCGAAAAGCGAAAAACGATTTGTGAATTGCTGCTTGAACGATGCGAAAGGAAGTCATTTTTACATCGAATCGTGACTGGCGATGAGAAATGGGTTTATTATGAAAATTCGAAACAAAAAAAAAGCATGGGTACTGTGAACCAGATCCATCAACGCCAAAACGCAATATTCATGCTCAAAAGGTGATGCTGTGTGTTTGGTGGGATCAAGAAGGTACGATGTACCACGAGTTGCTGAAACCGGGTGAAACGATCATAGCTGTTCGCTATAAACAACAATTAATGAAACTAAGCCAGGAATTGAGAAAAAAGCGGCCTGAGTATGCAAAACGTCATAACAAACTAATTTTGCTCCACGACAATGGTCGGCCACATGTAGCAGAAATCGTAAAAAAGTGTATAAAGGACATGAACTGGGAAGTCTTACCTCACCCGTCGTATTCACCGGACATAACACCGTCTGATTATCATTTGTTTCGAGCGATTCAGAATGATTTGTCATCACAGCATTTCAAATCTTTTGAAGATATGAAAAAATGGATCGATGAATGGATCGCCTCAAAAAGCAACGATTTCTAATGGTGTGGAATCCATTTGTTGCGTGAAAGATGGGAAAAGGTCGTAGCTTCTGAAGGGCAATACTTCGAATAAAATAGAATGTACCGTAAACTATAAATTATTATTATTTTTTCTTATTGAAAAATAGCGGGAATTAAGTTTAAAACGCAATATTATTTTTATTTTTAAGGGAGAGCGGTTGGTCCGGTGGATAGGGGCTCGGACTCGCACGCCCCGGGTCCCGGGATCGAATCCCGGCCAAAAACCAATGAAAAATTTGAAATTTTTTTCAAGTGTTTCTGCTGCAATCCCGGGTGGTTCGGATTCCACCTTCATAAATCCATGGCCAAATACCTCTCTGTGATGCATGAGCGATCGGTGTACGGCTTTGGTGGCCTCCCGTGGACGGTTCTCATCGTGCGGATGGTGGCCCCTCTAGCCGTGCACTGGCTGGCTCATTGCATTACATCTGAGGAGGTGCCTGCCTGAGCGCCTCTGGTGGCCGTGCTTGAGCGTGCTCGCATTGCCACCTGCGGAGATTAGTCGGGCACCGGCTGTATCGGCAAGGTTTTCTGCAGTTTCCCTTCGCCCTCGGTAAATGCGATACAGCACAGGAATAAGTCGGCTGCAGCCGGCACGTGTGGTACAATGGATGGAAGAGTAGAGGAATAGTTGGAAAGAGTGGGGAGGCTAAGAGGGAGGACCCTGGGCCGTGTGGAAGTACAATCACGGGGGCAATTGGTTACAAAACCCCAATATTTTTATTTGTATTTTTCTTGCGGGTTTTTACGAGCCCATTCCATCACTTTAACCCCACTTTCTCCCTACTTCACTAATTTCCAATTTCCTAATTTTCATGTTCTTGAGAAACCCCCCAACGGTGTTGCCCACAGCCACTCTTTCCTAATGCACTACTGTATCGCATTTGCACGAGGGCCAAGGGAAACTGTGGAAAACCTGGTCGATACAGGCGGCTGTATTTTTACCGAGTTTCCATTGTTTAGCACCATCAGAAACTCAGAAAAACTGCCTCTCGCTCAGCGATTGATACGCGAGCCGGTGCATGGCTAAGCGGTCACCCAACCAAGTATTGACTTCGCTCAAGGCTGCTTAACTTCAGTGATCGCCGGAGCCACACACCGACCGCGCACCTATCGCTGTCGGTTTACACATATTATGTATAAGTATAGTCTTTTTTTTTGTCCATTCACTTAATTAAATGTTTCGCAGCCTTGACTCATGAGCCAGTCATTTTTAACGTCCATTATTCCGTTACGTTTCCACGTGTATATTTTCTCGGGGCGAGAACAAAAAATTGGAAAAAATCAGCATATTCATGATTTCTCGGATGTCATCCCGATTGAAAATACTGGGCATTCCATGCTCCGCGACTTTGAGAAAATTCTCGAATGGAGACACGATCGATTTGTCGCCAAAAATACCAAATTGTATACACTCGACAGAATCAATTGTGGATTTAATTCTGAATCAAATTTGGTCCTCGTTATGTAAGAGCTATTAGGAGTTATGCAAGAAGAAGTAAATGTTTGTCGATTAAAATTATTGTTATCATTAACAATAAGAATAAGTATAATAATAACAGAATTTTATATTTAAGTACATGTGAAATTGGAATTACAACAATATCTTTATTAAATTTATTATTAATTGGTTACAAATACAAGCTGGTTGATTGATATATTTTTCTTGTATACACAGTCACTGTCAGATAAACGATAGAATCATAAGATAATGATTAAAGTAATAAGGCAAAAATGATGGTTTCTCTCGATGCTTCTTTTCTCAAACATCAGGATATCATCGTGTGCAAAACTGGCCAATTCGACCGAATAATTGTCATTTATTGAGAATCGAATGACGCGTTTACTGGCCTCTAATAATAGAAGAAATCTCGTTTGAGGAAAGAGAGGTCAGAACAGCGGAGTAAAAATCTCTGAACTACGTAAAAGTTCCAAGTTTAGAAAAGCGAGACATTTTATCGTATTGGACGTAATAGAGTTCAATTTTCTATCAATTGATACAATTTTGAACTCTTATTTTTTAACATCCGAGCCGGTTCGTAACACGAAACATAAATATGGTTGAAAGAAAAACTGGCTGTAAAATGATCTTTGGTTCGTTAATTCGCAGCTTGAATTTAATTTCGGAGTAAATTGATAATCTTGATTCTTCGCTGTAATCTTGGAATAATTTTCTGGAAATGAGATTTTTTTTAGTACTTAGTTTCAAAAATGGTAATTTGAAACGGTGAATTTGTCAAGCTGAGTAAAATATATCCATTTTGGAATAAAAATAGTATCAATTAAGAAGCCAGTCCACTTTGGAGCCACGAAAAAAGGCTATTTTCGCGATTTTTTTTTGAGGATTTTATAAAAGATATGAATATAAAAGTTGTTGGACTTGATAAATAACGTCTTGAAATATGTAAAAAAAAAATTTTAATTCATTTTTATTCATTTTTAAGTATAAAAACTATAGTTTAACGTAACGCCTCAAAAATAGGTGGGCTAGGTAGCTCCACCGCAATTCGGCAACGGTTTGTCTGAAACAAAAAAATCAAAGTCCATTAGATTCAGTATGACACCAGCTACAAAATGACCCTCGAATATAGTTTTATCAAAAAATAAAAAAATGGCAGATGAAAAACGAAAAAAGTAAAAAAAACGCGTTTTTTTCGCAGTTTTATACAAAAAAAAGAGTAAAAATCAAAATTTTAATACCATCGAGGGTCATCTTGTTGCGAATCATGTTTACAATATGTGGTTCAAATTTCAAGAGAATCGGTTTATTAGTTTTGGAGATACGATGGAGCTAGATTTTGAAAACGTTGTTTCGAGAAAAACGCGTTTGAAGTTTATACGCTCAGGTAGACGAAATGAGGTTCTGACGTTCAGGTAAAAAAAAAAAATGCTTAGAGAGCTCGGATTTTCATAAAATTTTCACACAATATTTCTGAATGTATGTACTTTCGAAAACAGTAAAAAAAAACAATTTTTTGAAATTTTCAAAGTGGACTGGCCCTTTAATAGATGTTTGGAAATTATTGATGAGGAAGAAATGATCTGTAAAAGTTTATTGTTTAGAACTAGGCGTGCGAAAAAGCTCTCACAAGAATGAAGATGGAACGTTAGAGGATTATATGAACTGAGGGATGCAGAGATTCCAGCTTTTAAGTAGGTTAGTCCAATAAATATTTCTGAAAAGCGACTTGAGGATTAAAATATTCACGAGAAATGCGGATTTTCCTGCTACCGAACGAAAATGCTAATGAGCGCATAGAGAAAATTGATCTCAGAGAAATCTATCAGGACACGGATGTAGATTCATCGGACGCAGCTGTACTCAGCTTCGTTTTCATTTAAGAAAATTAGTGTTTGTTTATGATTACATCTCAATAAAGCTGAGAAACAAGACAAGGATTAATGTCAAGGAACGAGACAAGGATTTCGAAAGTTTTATAGAAATAGTAAGAAACTATGTACAATTACTTGAGAAATATGATTATAACATTGATGATAGTAATTAAATATATTAATCGACTTCAAATTCCAATGCCAGTTAACATGGAAGAATTAAAGAAGAAAATATCGATTTAATACGATAATGATAAATGTTCTTCGTTCAATATTTTCTCGGAATTTCAATACTATTTCGAACAATAATGAGTAGTCGATGTTTTGTATGCCTGTATGCTTTGAATAAATGGTGAAATAAAATCAAATGATTTGGTTACTTTTCTGGTACTTACTCGAGACGGAATTATTTGTCCTTTTTTATTGTTGAAATTTTGATAAGAAATTAGTTTCTCAGAATAAGAAATTGCAAACTTGCTTTCGTAAACTGTTCACCAGTAAAGTTTATACTGTGAAGTAGTGTCCTTGGACCTCTCTATGTCCCATTTCCGACTAATGATGGCTTCAGCTTTCAGTTATTTCAAAAGGAAAGAAAGAAAACCGAAAGTAGAACGTCACGAATTCGTAAATACTCATATTCATACAAATGGAAATATTTATGTACACAGTGATCCTGCTGTATTTTTTTCTTTCTATATTTACATGCCATATATTATATTTATACGTACACACACATGTTGATATCAGCATATACGAAAGTACAGCAGGACCATTGAATATATACGTATACAAAAAAAAAGTGACTCTCTACGCGAGGGCATAAATCATGTGTTTGTATACATAGAAAAGTATATATACAGGATTTCCCAAATTTCACACCGAAGAGCCACAACATAGGTAGTGAGCGATATTCCGAGTCGAAAAGTCTTCAGCGATTCTTCGTTCTGATTGATCGTTTATAAGATATGAATGAATTAGAGTTAGCCAATCCAGTGCACCGGTCAGCAGTGGGCGTGGCAAGCGCGTTTGCTTCCCTTTGTACCAGATTGGCTATCACAAATGAATGAATATATATCATCAATGGTGCATTGAAGATAAAAATGTCGAAGGACTTTTCCCTTCAAAATTTTACGATTTACTTACTCTGTAAATATTGTACACGAATTTCAAGAAATTTCATATATTCATGTACGTTTTACTCGCTGTATTTTACTCCCTCTCTTTTTTATTTATTCAAACGATTCCGTTGAAAGTCGGACTCTTTAAAGGGACCGTATGGTCTAGAAATTTGAAAAAATCGATTTTTTTTTTTTTCGATATGTCGAAAGTATAGTATCTCAAGAATATACTGTGAAATTTTCATGCGGAAATTCTCAATATTACAGCTTCTACAGCCCATAACGCAGGTAGAGAGCGGTCCGCGCGCTCCTAACGGGTCTAGCGCTAACCGGTAACCTAATCGGAGCGCAGCAGCTGTCCCAATCCTTCTCCGAAAATATATACCTGTATATAGTACATACTATATACCTATATATACTTTTCCCTTCCCCGAAATATACCTATTGTCGAACATTTGTGAGGGAAACGGTCATTTCGCTTTCCCCTGACTTGATCAGTACAACGTTACGTTTTGACGAACCAACATCGAAAATTTTGAAATAAAATATCAGAAAATATGGATAGAAAGCAAGGCCGTGACTCTTCTAGACGACCATCTTCTGTAGGTCGCAAAAGATATTTCAAGGGCAATCGATTCACTATCGAAAATACTACTGATTTTACGAGCACGTCTGCGAAAAAATTAAAAGGCAATGAGGAATTGGAAGTAAACGTTAATCCTACTTTCAATTATTGCATCATCGAATTCAGCATGATATTTTTAACGTTGCAACAGTTGTTGAAGTGTAAAGATTGTAACGGTGCGGTCACTTTTAGCAAAAACGGACAACGTGGTCTAGGATTCAAACTCTCTGTGAAGTGTGAGTGTAAAGAAACTTTTATTTTGTCTTCGCCGTTAATTGATAAGGCATTTGAAATCAACCGTCGACTTGTTCTCGCCCTGAGAATGCTTGGAGTAGGATTTGAAGGCTTGAAAAATTTCTGCGGTCTCATGGATCTTGGACAAGGAATTTGTAAGAGTACATATTACGGCATCGTGGACAATATAAAAATTGCAGCTGAAGCCGTCGCGAAAATCGTTTTCCAAAGAGCATTGAAAGAAGAAGTCGAGTTGAATGTAAAAGCTGGGCGTCCCGCGGATGAACTTTCTGTGTCTGGTGATGGATCGTGGGCGAAACGTGGATTCTCATCGCTTCTCGGTATTGCCTCGTTAATAGGGAAATACAGTAATAAAATTTTAGATGTTGTCGTCAAATGCAGTATATGTCAAGCCTGCTCTCAATGGAAAGGCCAAGAGGATACGATTGAATATGAAGCGTGGTATCGAGAGCATGAAGATCACTGTGACGCAAATCATACCGGAAGTGCTGGCAAAATGGAGGTAGACGGCATCGTGGAAATGTTCAAGAGATCGGAAGAGTTGTACAACGTAAAATACGCGAACTATATCGGAGACGGCGACACGAAAACGTTCAAAGCCTTCTTGGACACAAAGCCTTACGGGGATGATTTTTTAGTTTGCAAAAAAGAATGTGTTTTGCATGTTGAAAAACGTTTGTACAAACGTGCTGTTGATGCGAAAAAAAAACATGCACAAATACAGAAAGCAACAAAGAAATTGACAGAAAAAGAAGAGGGAAAAAAGACACAGCGGAAATCGATAAATAAAACACCGAAGCGTCAACAATTGACGAATAAATTATTGCAAGAGCTGTCAACTTATTACGGTCTAGCAATTAGACGTAATTCAGATTCGACTGAAGGGATGAGAAGTGAAATATGGGCAGCATATTATCACAAAATTTCAACAGATGAAAATCCGCAACACTCGTACTGTCCTCCAGGTTCCGAATCGTGGTGCAAGTGGCGTCAAAGTGAGGCTGCAGGTACTTTAGACACCTACGAGCACCCACCTGCTCTGTGCGATGAAGCACAAGAGATATTAAAACCAATTTATGAAGAATTGACAGCAGAGACTTTATTGGAAAGGTGTATTGGCAGTAATACGCAGAACAATAACGAAAGTTTCAATGCTTGCGTGTGGCACCTTGCGCCGAAACATCTGTTTGCCGGAAAAAAAATCATTGATATTGCCACTCACATTTCCGCTTGCATATTCAATGAAGGATTTGCATCCCTATTGAAAATAATGGAGACCATGGGCATAACAATCGGGCCACAAGCGGAGCAACTAGCGCAAAACCGAGACGAGCTGCGAGTATCGAGCGCCAACCGTAGGAGCACGGACAACTCCAAAGAGGCTCGGACAGCTCGAAGAAATGAAAGGAGTGAGGAAATCTTGAATTATGAACGTTCCGAAGGAATCCTATATGGTGCCGGAATCGCGGATTAACTGTAAGTATTCAAAATTTGCTCAATTTTTGAAAATATCTGTACCTCAAACTTTAAACTCATTTATCTCGAAACGACTTTTTTCGGCACTGCGCAGGTGAAAACAAAAAAACTATTCAACCGAATCACTTGAAATTTGGATATGTTGTTCACAACATGTATGGCTATCGTCGGAACTACAATCATAATTTTATTTAAATAATTTCTTATTGTTTATACTAAAAAACTAGTGAAAAAAAAACCCGATTTTACGAATTTTTTTTCAAAAGCGCGCCATTTTGTCAATTTTTAATTTTTTCGATTTGTTCTAGTCCCGACCATAACTGCACTCTTTCTGATTAAGAATCTTCTTGAATTTTGTGTTTCAGATGAGTAGAAGTCTCGGATCGATCTTCACCGTCCGGGTCGGATTTTTCGAGAGGGTCGTCTTCAATGCCAATTATATGATAATAAACACTGTTTTTAAAATTAAAAAAAAATTTTTTTGTATACTTAATAAAGGTAGTAATAAACCCGAAAAGTTAAAACATCGATTTTTAAATTTTTTATGGCAAAAAAAAAATCGTGAAAATAGGTGAAATTTTCGTGCTCTAGACCATACGGTCCCCTTAAGTGCAAGCATAATATGTCCTATATTCAACGTTATCAAACAAATAAAGCTGGATAAAAGCTCCATGGGTTCTCAAACGCAGAAACTGTTGAATATTAAAGCAGACAATTTCGTTGGAATTTAAAATGATAATTGTTTTTTTTTTCAGTTCCGTACGTATACTTTTGCTTAAATTATTTAATTATTAATCGACGCATTATTCCTCGTCATTATCACTGTTCGATGTTTGCTAATTATTTTCTATTTAGTATACTTTTTCTCCGTCAAGTTGTGAAATAATAATAGTAGAAATCATGCATATTTATATATATGAGGCATTCCACGTCAAATCGGCCACGTTTAAAATTGGCATTTTTTATTGTGTTCATTTTTTTTTTTAATGTGTTTTATTTTTTTATTTAATTAATTTAATTATTGTGTTTTATTGTGTGTATATTTTTTCTCTTTCAGCGCTCATTGAAAGCAACTCGCCTGATTTTTTTTCAAATTTTTATCTCAACACGTTTATCGGAAACAAATTTTTAAAAATTTCCCATTTTTTTCTTCAATTATCAATAACTCCCTCAAAAATCGAGCAAACCGAATGGGTCAGGAGGTCAATATTTTTGTTTTGAAACCTATTTTCGTTTAAAAATATGCAAAATTTTTAAAAAATATTACATAAAGCGATTGTTTGAATTCTAAGCAAGAAATATTTTTTTCCATAGTGTTAGCCCCCTTTGTTTTTACTATCAAATTTTTATAAGATACCGTCATTTATTTAATGACTTTTAAGTTTAGTTCGATGGTGGGGAAATCGTCCATTGTATTTTTATATAATTAAAATGTGGATTTTTTAAAAATCAATTACCTTTAACTCCCTGAAAAATCAAACAAAGCGAATGGACGAAGGGGTCAACATTTTTGTTCTAAAAAGTACATTTGTTAAAAAATATGTGAAAAATTATTCAAAGTTTACTTCACTTAGTTTTTTCAGTTCTAAGTAAAAAATTCTTTTTTTTCATAGTGCATGCACTCATTAATTTGCTTCTTTAATTTTTGTATGAAAGCATGATTTATTTAATGAATTTTAGGCTAAGTCTGATTGTGAGAAAATATTTGGTTCTATTTTTCAATTTGTCAATTCTATTAAAGATTTTTGTTATTTTTTAGATTAATATTTCCTCACCATCGAACTAGGCTTAAAAGTCATCAAAACAATGATAGTTTCCTATGAAAATTCTACACCAAAAACGAAGGGGACTTACAATGTGGAAAAAAACATTTCTTGTTCAAAATAAAAAAAATTGATTTATGTAATCTTTAAATAAATATTGACATATTTTTAAACGAAAGTACTTGTCAAAACAAAAATTCTAGCCCCTCATCTATTCGATTTGTTCAATTTTTCAGAATTGTAGATAATTGATTTTTTATAATACCACATTATAATTATAAAAAAAAAAATACAACGAACAATTTCCCCATCAATAAAGTAGTCTTAAAAGTTATTAAAAGTATGACAGTTTCTTATAAAAATTTTACAGCAAAATCGAAGGGGGCTAACATTGTGGAAAAAAAACATTTTTTGTTTAGAATTAAAAAAATTGATTTATGTAATATTTCAAAAATTTTATGCATATTTTTAAACAAAAATCCATTTTAAAACAAAAATTTTGACCTCCTCATCCATTTGGTTAGCTCGATTTTTGACGGAGTTATTGATATTTGAAGAAAAAAAATCAGAAAAATCTTGAAAAATTCGTTTCCGCTGAACGTGTTGAGATAAAAATTTGAAAAAATTCGGGCGATTTACTTTTAATGAGCGCTGAAAGAGAAAAAAAATGAGCACAATAAAAAATGCCAATTTCAGACGTGGCCGATTTGACGTGGAACGCCCCATTGGTATTAGAGTGGTCCTTATTTTGGGTGTTTTCGAAATTTCCTGCGGACAAGACGGAAAAAGTTTGCAAATAAATAATAAAAAAGTACGCGAAACTTGGAGCCTGTATTAGGTCAACTCAAAGTACAGCCTCCAAGGCAGCGAATTTTTCCATTTAATTTTAATGGAAATTCGGGTTCAATACAGTATTTTTTTTCCTCCGCCTTAATAGTGCTTCAAAAAATCTGAAATTTGGCATACGTCTTTCCCATAGTCATAGGTATTTTACAAAAAATTGAGCGATTTTCACAACATCGAAAATCACCATTTAACGAAATAATTCGATTAATAAATCATTTTAAATAATTCAATATACTAACATTCATTTTCAAAAATGATTTCAACCATATAACCGTAAAATTGAGTATGTCATAGACCGGTTGCAGTAAATATCATCACCAGGAGCATTTTTAATCCGACAATTTCAGTGTTATTGATATTCGCTTTAATCACATAACGATAGTACAACTTGTGTTCATATTTACAGAAATCCCTTAACGTGATATATCTTTTACTTTACGTGGACTACGTAAATTGCTTAAGTTCGATGCTGTAGTATTAGACCGGATCGTTTAACAGAACTAGAAAATCCTCGATCAGAAAATATTTAGAAAATTACATTTGTTTGGGATACTCCTCATTCACCCTCCAATTCTGGTATACTTCGATAAATTTGCATGATTGTTATCACTCATGACAACGGTTAACCGTTTTGTTATTTTGCTTATATTTTGTTATATTTGGAATGATTTTCTGTCCCAATGCAAACCCGCTGCTTTCCATTCAATTTCTTTGAATACCTACTAAAAATATTCACTTTTTTAAACGCATCTGCGTTTCGAGAGGTGTCGTCGAATTTAAGTTTAATATATGAACGAATGAACGTTAATACCCAGCGCTGTAGTAAATGTAGAAATAAAAAAAATACGGTGTTTCGGTAATTAATTTTGCATGAATCTAACTTCGCCGCTAATTCGTCGTTCAAAACGTTCATCTGCCCACTTATTCATTTCGGGGTCCATGATCGAGTTTTTAGTTCATTTTTAGTAGAATTTGAAACATTAAATTCGTTAGAAAAACTCAAATGAAGCGAAACTTTTTTTTGGCTGAGAAGATGCATCTCTTGATTTTCATTACTCGATACCAGCTCGACAATATCTTCCGAAATATAAAATAAAAGATATTCTCATTCACATACCTTAATTAGTTTATTACAATTATTATTTTTCTAATTGCATTATAATTAAATTTAACAATTAAAAAAAAAGTATTATTTTTTCGCCCAAAGATCGTTTTTCTTGTTTTAGTTTGAGTCGTCCATTCACATTCAGTCTCATTTGACCTTGATGTTAATAATGTATTCCGTTTTTGCTGATCATGTTAAAAACATTTTCGTGCCCGATAACAAATAGATTTTCCGTTGACGACATCAAATTTTGCTCGAATTTTTTTTTAATTAAAAAAATCGTTATCGTGGCGCCATTTTGAGATTTTTTATTTTTTCAATGCGATCGAGTTACGGGGTATAAACAGTTATCTGACAAACATAAATATACCTAGTTTTTTGTTTGATATCGTTCAAACAGCGCAGTCGTGGGTACCAACGAAAATGTTGCCTCTTGCGGTCCAATATGCTGAGGAAGCACGACTCAACGAAATGTCTTATAAAAATTTGTATAAGCATAAAAAATAATAAGTCAATAAATATTTACGCGAAAGAACATTTCAATGGGTCTTACTCTATTGACACGAAAAATTCATGAAAGAAACATTTACAAAATCCTGATAAAACGAACCGGACCTTCTCCCTTAAAGCCAATGTCAATTAAATTGCAATTGTAAGTTTGATTAAAAATGCTCGTGGTAATATTTATTGCAACCGTTCTATGACATACTCAATTTTACGATTATATGGTTGATACGATTTTTGAAAACTTATGTAAGTATATTAAATTGTTTAGTCATTTACTGATGCAATTATTTCGTTAAATGGTGATTTTTGACTCCGAAAGACAAATTTGACGTGCTGGCACTTAGAAACTTTTATCGTTGAAAATCGCTCAATTTTTTGTAAAATACCTGTGACTATAGGGAACATGTATGTCGATTTTTAGATTTTTCGAAGCACTATTAAGGCATGGGGAAAAATATTGCAGTGAGTCTGAATTTCCATTGAAATTGAATGGGAAAATTCGCTGCTTTGGATGCTGTATTTTGAGTTGATTTACAGGCTTTAAGTTTTACGTACTTTTTTCATTATTTATTTGCAAACTTCTTCCACCTTGTCCGTAAGAAATTTCGAAAACACCCAAAATAAGGACCACATTAATATGTATATAAAGTAACATGAAATCAATATCTCTCTAAGATTCGCAAAACCTTCAATGTACACGAGAGAAATTTATTTTCCTCTCTCACTGTGTCCTCGTTTCCGTCGTTTTATTTTCTATTTTTTTTCCTCTTAATGTCGCTAATGCACTCGCACGACAATTTTTTTCCTTCTTTATTTTTTTTCCATCCATTTTACAGAGATAGATAACGATTCGAATTTTGAGCTTCGAAATTTGCAAAAAAAAAGAAAGTATAAAAAATGGATATGAAATTTAATTTTTATTTAATTTAATACAAACAAAATGTTAATGATGATCATTTCGTTATTGATCTAGTATATTCATTTTTTTCTATCATCATTATGAAAATTCATTCATTTTCCTGTAGTTAAAAAAAATTAAAAAGAAAAAAGAAAAATAGACGAACCTACCATACCGCTTTCTCTCGTGTGCATTGTAGGTTACTCGGATTGTCACTGGGACTAGGACATCGGGTCCATTTCTTGGAGGGAACGAATTTACGATGCCGCGAAGACCCGAAACCCGAGGATTCGGATGGAATGTGAGCGTCATGAGAGAACTCATGAAAACAAAAACAAACTATTTTTTATTTTATTTCTTTTTTCCAAATTATCGATTTTTTCCAGCTCCGTATCGAAATCACAAGAGTATTCAAGAACAAAAGCCTTTTTTTATTTCGCATTGTATAATGATTGGTATTTTGTTATTTTGGATTATTTTTATTGAAAATTCGAAGGAGGCTTCTTCAGTGAAATTCAAAGTGCTGTGATTGTTCGTAAATTCACGATTTTGGGACGAGTCTCGTGCCATTTTGTTCATACTTTAAAAAGCTTTTTGGGTTCAGTTGGAAATTCAAATTTCTAAAATTAGAACAGGGTAATGATGCAAAAGTGTCTAAAAAAGTGTTTTTTTTTGGATTTTCTTAAGAAAATTTTGAAGCGCAACAAAAAAGTTTGGTGTTCCCGGGATAAATTCGACGTGCTGTAATTTTGTTTAAAATTGAGATTTCGGGAAAAACTAAAGGAACCGTTTTCTTGATTTTTTCATCATATTTTTAGATAATTTTTCATAAAATTTAATTTGTGAACAAACGATCGAGATAACATCGGAAAATTATTTTCTTTTTAGGGCAATTCTTAGTCTTGAGAAAAATTCATGTGAAATTTGCGTACACGTTTAATTTGAAAATTATTTTGATTAATAGCTCTAATTAATAAAGCGGGAAACGAAAGAAAATTAGAGAAGTAAGAGAAAAGTAAATTCATTCCGGCCAGAATAAAGTGTCGATGTATTAATAAAGGAGTAGTTCCAGGTAGGCGTAGAGGGGAGTCAGTGAATATCTAATAAGTTTTCTTTTGCACTATACGTCGTCATTGAAACGTTATTTGAGTAAATGAATATAAATAAAAGGGAGAGCTTGATTGAGTTACATTTTTCTTCCTGTTTGTTTTCTCTTATGTGACTACGTGTATATATACATTTATTTCATTTCAACCTACACATATACGACGAATAAAAAAACACATTAATTCTGACGACTTATACGAAAAGAAAGATTTATTTTCATGTGAACTGGCTGGATATGAAAATTGTTTCATAACTCAACATTATTTGACGTTGCATCGCTTGCATAGTTGCATAACTTGCAACTTAGAAAAAGCATCCAATAAAGACTGACACAAATATATCAACACATAAAAAGAGACATACACGTTTCAAGCTTGTATATATTTATTCCTCGGCTTGGGGAAGAGAAAAAAAGCAATATGACCTATGCTGCCATTGCATGGCAGCACCACAGGGGTTGTGTCGATGGGTGGTGTATCACGTAGGTGGAAAAAATGGGTACGAAAAAATCTCCATACGAATTATACAAGGATACGTATATATAAAGACTGATCTGGCATTCGTTTGCATAAATACACGTTTGACCCTCGTTCTATTGTACATACGTACGTATAAATACACAAGTAATCAATGTATATATATGTACACGTAGGGTGTCGCAAGAATTGCTTAGATTATGAAATTCGTTAACGAAAAGATGTTAATCGTTATAGTCTACGATGAAGCGTTTCTAAAATATTCATTATTTGGTGACAGCCAATTACTGGGATGGCTGAATTAATCGCTTGGTAGAACGAGGGGCTCGTTTCTGCTCATAAATTGAAAAGAAAAAAAAAAAAATTATGCTTGGAATTACCCGTATAAAAAGTCGAACGGTAAATTTGTATTTTCTTCAGGATTAACGAATTTTTGTTCGATATTTGACGCTAAACCCTCGACCTAAAAGTCGATCGTTCAACGCTAAATGGCTCGTATACGTTCGCAGGTATTTTTCTGCAAGTAGTAAAGGTCGGTGTGCGCATGGCACGATCTTAAATGTAACACATGCAAGCACGATATAACGAAATTCCGGTTGAACTCGACGTAAAAGCCGAGCGCATAGGCACCCCTGTTGAATATACAGGGATATACTGCGCAGGTACATTCGTACCGTGAGGGTAACTATTCTACATATATTCTGCAGAGATATATGCTACATAAATATAGATATATAAAGATACACAGATATGTTATTCTGGGTTTTGGTAAGGCAACCCCTCAGCAGGTCGCGTAAATTTGGGGAGATTCTCAACCCTTCGATGGTGAAATTCAAACCCTCGACCCTTGAAAAAAATTAATTTGTCTTCTACCACATACATACATATATATAAATATTTATTTTATCAGTTTTATTTATTTTGTCGATATTGCTTCCACGTGTTATATTTTATTACATACACGGAGGAGATGATATTTTTTAAATTTACATTAGTTATATATTTTCAATTTATTTTTACATCCTTGATATTTTTATTTACGCGGTTAACTTGAAACCGAGTTCACAGGCACGCTTTCCAATCGGAATTTAGGGGTGGCTTTTGGCACACATTTTTTTCCCAGACATACGGAGCATATATCAGGAGTGTTGGTACGAAAATTCGTAGGCACCCTTGTTGCGGAGGCTCTTGAAATGACTGGGGGTCAAACGTAGGATGTACGAGCTACGGGGTGAGTTTGAGAGGGTTGATGTGGCTTCGAAACGGACACGCGAGGATTCCATACAGCTTCCTACGTTTCTACTATATGGATATATCATATCCAGGAGGTTTAGGGGTGTTGGATCATTTTCTCGAAATGGATATACGATTTCCATTTATATATCCAGCGGTGGCTCGACATAGACGGATCGAAGTGAAATTTTGCAGGAAGAAAATAAAAATATGTATAGGATGAATATACGTCATCGTCGTATTGGTCGAGGGATTCTTTGGTAAAGAGAATTTTTAATTAGGAGAATATTGGATTCCAAATAAATCGACGAATCATTGATAAATATTTCTTGTCGAATGTTCCCCTCATTTTTCTGTAAATATTAACACAATTATATCAATAATATTACAGTATTCATTAAGTGAATATTATCGTTGAAAAAACAAGTGACACAACGCAGGAATTATTGACGAAATAATTGTGCACACAAAACGGAATCACGTATAGAAGAAAATCGACGTTATAACAGGAAAAATATTCTCTTTAAACCAGTAATATCAACATTACTAAAACTACCCTCTTCTCCTACCCTCATCCGCCCTCTCTTTATCTCCAGGAAGGTCGCATGTGCCTGCAAGGGTCGTGAAGCAGCCTACACACACACACACACGTGCGCGCACACACTCATATACACGTGCAACCCCTCCATCGTGGAAAAACTACCCCTTCTTTGGATTGCTGCCCCTCCACTCCTCAAGAGGCCGAAGGAGGCAGCAGCCGTATCAGCGACGAGCCTCCACGACGAAATCCCCTCTTCGTTTATAACCTGGAACGGCTAGTCCACTCTGCTATCTCGAAGCCAGAGAACCTCGTTGTTGCTCTCTCGAAATTATTCGTTGAGGACGTTTTCACTCTCGGAATCGCGAAACTAAAGAAAAAAAAACAAAAGAAAAAATAATAAAATAAAAAACATAATAATAATAATCAAAAACAAAAACCCAAAAAACGTCTATAGTTTTTTCCTTCAACACAAAAATGATTGTCAAATAACGAAAGAAACCGAAGTAACAACGATTTGATTGATGATAATTGTTACAATTATAAAAATAATATTAATAAAATGTTTTTTTTGTGTGGTTGCATTAAATTGTGATCAATGATTAATTACACGAAACGACTAATAATTAACTATTAACCCTCTCATCGTCAAACGCACACGGATGCACACAAAAATAGGATTACAATCTACGTCATTCGAGCTTAAATTAGAAAAAGGAAAATGTTTGAAAATCTTCTTCAGGATTATTTTCATCAATTTTTTTAAAAAACGGTGTTTTTTAAGGATTTTCTTTTTTTATGAGAAAAAGAAATAAAAAAGAATATTGAATAGTTGACCCGTATAACCTACACAGAGGCTTGTTTTCGTATACGTCAAAGGGCGTCGACTCCATAACTGCCTCTCGAGAGTACCGGCTCGATATAAACAGCCTCGTGCGACTAAATACATTGACACCGTCATAAAAGATTCTAGAGAATCATCACCCCCCGTTCTCTGCCGCCCTTAAAGCCCTTAAAATTGTAACGGAGAGAAGGGATGAAAATCACTTGAGAAAAACGTGCGGTTATTTTTTTCATAATTGTGAACTACGATTACGCCGAATTTTTCCAGCTGTCTTGTCTTTGTGTTTGTGTATTTATTTTGGGTGTTTGACGAGATGGGGTGGTCGAGAGCGGGGTTGAATGACACTGAAAGAGAAATTTTCACGAAAAAACATTATTATGTTTACAACCGAATATCGAAATTGAATAGCCATGAGAAAATTTAAGTTTTCGGGTGCTCGTGTTCGAAATTCTATTATTTTTTCATCCCCCAGAAATTGGCAGTGAAAGTGGTGTAGGAAAAAATGTGAGAACGAAGGAAAAGGGGAACGAGACACGAATAGTCAGGCGTTGGAATTTTTTCTTCTCGCAATATTTTTTTTTCTTTTTGCGTGCAAAGGGGAGGCCTCGTTGGGGGTTGTTTTTTAGGGTGTTTTTCGTGAGGTCCCTAGTGCATAGGCTAATAAACTACAATCCGTCAAGGAATGAAAAAAAAAATAACGAAGAAAGGGAAAAAGTGGTAACGAAAAAGAGAAAGAGAAAGAGAAAGAGATAAAAGTGAAAGAGAGGGTGGGAAATTAAGTTACGGGGCTGGATGCCCTCGGATCGATGGTGCTGCTGGCCTCACGTATTATATTCTCTCTCTCTCTCTCTCTCTCTCTCTCTCTCTCTCTCTCTCTCTCTCTCTCTCTCTCTTTCTCGCTCGTATCTCCTCCATGCTGTACTTTTGCTCTACAACGTCGCTATTCCATCGTGTTGAACTTCCCGGGATCAACGACGTCCTCACGACCTCCATAAAACCACCCCCTGCCTCCATTCTACACTTTTTATCGCATTCTTGAAATATCGTTATCGTTATATTTTTATTATATATCCTGGATCGGGCAAAGGCTCGTTTCTTTTATGGTGAACCGGTGATGTGGCCTGCATTTCTTTTTTTTTCTCGTAAAAGTGTAGGGGGTGTAAAATGGTCCTAAAGTGAAAAAAGTCGACCAGGAGTCGGAGGGCAAGGGTTCATGGATCTTCTAAACGCGGCGGTTAATTTTCTACTGTCAAAGAAATAACAGCGATAAAAAAGGAGGGCCATTGATAAAGAATGATATTTCGTTGCTCATAGGATTAATGGACCGCGTAAAGAGGGGTGCAAATAATTTTTCAGAATGGAGAGAGTGAAAAATTTGGGCTTTTGCGACGTTTGGCGAGAGTACGATTTCCGGGACGCCAATATCTGGCGATTGATTCTGAATATTTCGACCAAAATAAAAACAATTTCAAGAATAACGATTTTGCCGTTTCGGCTCCCTGAAGGAAATATAAACATTGAAGCCACCCTACTATTTCCACATGTCCAACTATTCAAACAACAACCCAAATATGACTCAAACCCACCCTACTATTTCCACGTGGTCATTATACTGTTTTCGTAGTATGATATACGGGTCAATTGGGGTGATGTCCTCAGAACAACCGTTTCACAATTTTATGCTTAAACTTTGAAACTCCCGTTTCACCCCCTTAAAGGTCGAATTTCGATTTTCATCATGCTTGAAAGGCATCCAATAAAAAAAAAGATCAACAGGCAAAAGTCTAGTCATATAGCTTGCATTGCACCCTACTATTTGTATTAAAAAATATTGATTCGTAATTTCCTATAAATAAGAAAAAAAAACATGTTTTACTCCATGGAAAACTTGAAAACCTCCGTCTAACCCTGTTTAAATTCGAATTTTGATCTCTACTATATTTGAATAATGCGTGCACTTAATTAGAGATCACACGAATAACGCTTATCATTTAAAAAAAAATTTCTTCAAAAATATATCAATATTTCGAAAACCGTTCGAGATATCAAATTTTGTTACTCTTCATTTTCGTTTTATTTTGACTCGAGGACCCAATATCCGTCATCAAATTTTGGCGCCCCGGGAATCGTACTCTTGCCCGACGTTTAATGTAACCGGAAGTTCTCGGCTTCGTCGATAAACTTTACTGAGCTTTCGTCAAACGAGAAAGGATTAAAAAAAACCGAACAAAAAATTCAAAACCTCGGGCAACGGCGACAAAATATATGAAAGTATAGAGGATTGTTTTCGTTTGAAAATTATCAATGATAAAAAAATTTACTACGATCAACGATAAATCGAAAAAAGCTCTCTGACCCGATAATTGCGGAAAAATTAACACGAAACTCTTGGAGTAATATAAAAAAAACTGATGAAAAAAGTCCTTTGATCTCGACCCAAACTGAGATACGCTTTGTCGATTCGTTCCAAGTGAAAAAAAAATTGAAGCAGCTCTTTCTAGCAAATTAAATTTTGGTGCAATTGATCGAGATTGAAAAAAGCTCTTTGATCTTAGCGACTAAAATCTCTATTTTCGACTACAAAAAAATGTAAAAATTAGAAGCTTTCGATAGAAAAAAAATCGTATGTGGGTAGATGAGATGAAAAAAAAAATCCAACAAATATACACGACCTTTCAAGCGAAAGAAAAGAAAATTTAATTGTTCCTTCCTAGAGTCTATGATTTTTTCAAATGTAATTCAAGTCGAGTGGAATACGAAATCAGTATAAAACGTTTTGCTTTAGATCAACGAGAGGTCAGAGGCTTGCTATACTACAATAGTAAGAATAATAAAAGGAGGATAAATTCATTCCGGTGGTTTATAACGTTGTTGTCCTCTCGTACTCGTTGTCGTTTCCAACGATAATGATCCGACAACTCTTCGTTACTATATAACTTTTTCCAAAGCCCACGTATATACAAATATATATAATCATATTACACGAGGGAGGGTCAAAGTGTGAGTCTATACATAGGGGAAGGGAAAAAGGTTATTTTCATTCGCGCAAAGACCTTTTTAATCCATAGTAATTTGCTAATTAGCATGGGGTTCTTCTGTTCCGCATATAATGATTATGATTAAAGGTCGTTGGGTCCTCATCCACTAGTATACAATAGCCCGAGAAAAAAAATCAGCGCTTAAAAAAAGAAACAAATTTAATTATCAATTTGACAGGTTTTTTTGACCGTAAATACGTGAGATGAACGGATTTCACCGTTAACAGAACAAATTAAGGATATCGACATTTTTTTCTTCAAATTTCCGTCATTTGTATACTATTTCCGCGTTATAGATATTCACTATTTTTACACACATTGCTAACACCACATACACATTAATACTGAAAATACGTATATTAACATGTATGCAATTTTTGTAAATCAATAGCTGTCTTGTGGCAGAATAATTGCAGGAAGGGTGAGAACACTCGTGTTATTTCGGTAGTAGAAGAAACGTGCTTACAGGCACCGTTTCTAGATGAAACTGAGGACTCGCTCTTTGCATATATTTTTAGTTTTATTTTTGAAAGCTATCTCGCGAGTGTACGAACAAAGATTTTGCTAACAATCCACTCAAAGAACATTTAAATATATAAATATACACAAGGTGTCCAAAATGTGAGCGATTTGAATTATACAAGATTGTAGAGCTTAATTGAAGAAAAAATGTGTTCCGACGGTGGGTTTTCGTCTTGTTTTCGATAAAAATGTTTCGCTCGTAAATAGTCATAAAAATATTTTATTTCATTCAAAAAATAACGTAAAATTCATCTTTAATTGTAGATAAGTAAATGATCGGATAATTAGCATTTAATTGAGCTGGTTTGTCGGAACACCGAGATTACGTGAGAGTCATCCTCATAATTATCTTCATCGTCTATCTCCACGGGTTATTATTAACGCCAGAGTAAATTATCGGGCAATCAAAGTGTTTATCAGGCTGCAGGCTGCAGGCTTTGCAGAGAATCTTGTCGAAGGTTATGATTTGAGGATTATGGGGATTATTTTATAAGCCTCAGCAAAAAAAAGTTCTACAGGGTGTTCGGAAAATGAGGGCAGACATTTTATAATTAAACGAAAAATTTCTACACAATATTTATATATCACATAAAAATGATATATTTTGTAACGATAATCAGCGATATGAATTTTCATTGGTCAAATTTGAGCTCCCAAGTGATGCATTAAAAGAAAGGGTGGTGAATGGTGGGAGATAAAAATTTAATTATTCAGATGATTGAGATATTTTTGACTTTCCGGTTTCAAGCAGATATGAACCAATATATATCGATACGGAAAGTCCAAATGGAATGAAAGAAGGGAATGGAGCAGTCGGTCTCTGGTAATTTCCGCTCGTAAATATTTTATCGATGAATCGGAGTCTCGAACCGAGCGAATTCATCCAAAGTGGAGAACGACGAGAGACAGAAAAAGAAAGGATAAAAAAAATCTAATCAAACAGAAAATAAAGGCGAGTGTCGATGGAACGATCGTTGACCGGTGCGAGGACAAAGAGACTCTCGAGGAAAAGCAGTTGGAACGTAATTATGAAAAATGAGGATAACGTGATAATCGCGAAATCGAAAAATCATAATAAATTTGGGAGCAGTGTGCCAAAGAGCACAAGCTGCAAAACGGTAGAAGCGAGAATTGGGACGATCTCTAGGCTCTTGTTGTCGGGTGGTGAGCCACGAGTCAGTTGCCTGAAGGCAATTTAGGATGGGCTGCAGATCGGCAGCTAACGAGAGGGTGGCCAGGGAAGGGTGCAGCTTTCGTCAGAGAGACAAAAAAGCAGACTCGACGATTTTAACGAGCGCGCTTAAGAGCAGAAGTAAAACGAGAACCATCCTGCCAACGGGTCTCGATATTAACGTTATTGTTCTGAAGATATTAACGCCGATCGAATCGTTTACACGGGTCGCTGAGGTTGGGAGGATCGGTCAAGAGGTCGAGGAAGAAGAAGAAGAAGAAGAAGAAGAAGAAGAAGAGAAAGAGAAAAAGGAGGAGGAGGAGAACGACGAAAGGAAAAGAGCGAAGGGTAAAATTTGTGACAATCAATTACCGATCAGACCCAAGGTCATTGATCTCACCCGAAAAAAATCCCAAAATAATCGCACTCGAAAGAGCGATCTTGCGAGACAAATAAAAAAAAGTGAAAGAAACGAAAATAATCGGGAACGAAAAAGAAGCTCCGAAAGTTGGCCGTTCCGTAAAAACGACGTGGAGACGACGTCAGGAAGATAACCTAGCTCGGGAGATAATGCAGAGGCTGCGTTCAACCTTTAAGAGGTCGCGGACGCCGACTGGTGCGGAAATGAAGTCGCAATCGAGCCTCGAAGTGCCAAAGCAAGTGCGTTCAGCGTCCTTCGACGAGATTCAACTCGAGGCGAAGCGTCATGACGTCAAAGACTTACAAACGCCAAATCGTGACGCTAAATCATCGGTGTGTACAACAAGAACAATATCATCCTCCTCTTGTTCACCGGGTCGATCGTCTCATGAGGTCAAATCTCGTATGCCGAGTACATTGCGCGTGCCGCAATTACAAAGTGGCCAAAGATCAAAGAGTTTTGACGTTTGCGAGAGAAACACGTTGTTGAGTACGGGCTTAAGTACGACAACGGCGACAGAACGTCAAAAACAATTATCCTCGATGGGGCGGTCAACGGGATTTTCAGGATCATCCTCGGGTCGTAGCAAATTTGAACGTGAAACGCCCCTCATCCAATTGTCAGGATGTTATCATTGCGCGTGTGTCGAAGAGTACAAAAATCTTTATCTGAGAAAGCAGGATGAGGACGAAGACAATGACAATGATGATGATGATGATGATGACGATGTTGATGATAATCAGGATGAGATTGACGATAAGATCGGGAATAACGATTATGGGGGATATAAATATGACGTTGCTTCCGGTGGACGGAACGAAGATGATTTCGCGGACGATGATGATGATGAAGAGTACGAGGACGATCTTGATCTCAGTGACATTGTATCCCGACAAGCGGCCGGTCACGAGGACGACAGTGAAATCCCTGAAATATCAACTCGCAACTGGTCTCCATCGACCGACGAGGATGACAATAAAAAACGAGGTGGTGGTAGTCCTGAGATAAGGGTGACTTTAAGCACCAGCAGTTATCAGTGTTATGACAAATCGAACTTGGATCTCGATACCGGTAGTTCGGACGGCACCGAGGTCAGGCAATACGACTTCGTTTCCTGTGACAGACAACAGAGAAGAAGATCCGTCGCCTCGCCGAGGCTTTCGCGTCAGGAGGCACTGACCTCGTTTCCTCCCGAACTACCAGCTATTCGTGGTCACAATGTCATCGAGGATGAGCACCTTCAACATATCAACGATTACGAGGACGATGTCGCCTCATCTAGGTCACGCAACAGTTCGCTCAATTCACCACCCGATCATTCTCAGCAACATCATCTCGATAATCTCGACGAGAACAAAACTAGACTCGTTGTTCGTGATATTTTTTTGACCGTACCCGAGCTTAAACGCGATCGCGCCGCTTCCGTTGATTCTTGCTTCAACAATAATAAAAATGGTAAGAACGCCGGGGGCATCGGGGTCACCGGCGATTCCGACTCGCTCAACGTACCGCAACAAAGCGTCAGATCAAAAAGCGTTGACATTGTTCTACCCACCGAGGCACAAACCAGATATACCGCCCTTCTACCCCCCAACGAAACACGTCCTTCCAGAGGGTGGGTACGTCAGGATTATTTGTGTGTTGCATGTCTGTGTCGTCCTCGCCATCGTCGTTTTATTTTCTCTCATTTTTTCTTGTTATTTTTTAATGAGGATCGATGTTGTGTTTTTAGTACTTGAAGAATCATCTTCCTTCAGTTTTTGCATGAACAGAAAGTACGGGGGATGGAAAACGAGGGATAAGTGGCTCACAATTAGAACTACGAACGAAATTACATATTGCAGTTCAGTTGAATCGAGACAGTGGTTTATTTTTACAATTCCTCTCAGACTTTAAACTCGTGACAATAAATGAGTTATTCATTAATTATAATATAATATCGTTATCGAGATCAGCAATAACAGAAAACATTGTTGTTACCTTTATATAGAAAATATATAGATACAATAAATTAATAACCTAAAGGATCAACCGCGTGCCAAGATTTCTCAAATGCTGTACTTGTTCATTCTTTATTCACGTTTCGTGAAACTTGAATGGAACGACCAATCGATCCAAGCCCCGAGCCGATTCTATCGTAGTTCGATCTTCTCTTTATATTTTTTTCTACCACTTCACGAGGCACTTAATTCCAAGTCACCGTGACGCCGAGGATTTTTTATTTTGCCCAAATTTTTGTATCTTTTAATATTTATTCTCTGGAGTTCTCTGTAACTTTTTAGATTTTTATCTGACGTGCTCCGAGGGCCTTAATCGCAGAAAACATACAATGATAATTATTAAACTTTTAAGAAATTTTTGCATAATAGTATAGATCAAAATGAAATGAAGATGAACTGGCATTTGTTGAGATCTTATTCGGTATGACGCACGGCCTTAGGACTTTTCTCTTTGGAAATATGCGTTGTAACTATAGCCATACAATTGCGGAGGTAAGTTTTGCGACGGCCTGTATGTAAAATCGCGTTACAAAGATCGTAGCAATTTCTTATTGGCTCGCAGCTCTTCGCGAAATTGAACGAGTTTCGAAAGAGCATCATCGATATCCAGGTCAAATGAATAAGACAACACATACATAGAGGAGTACACAGTTCGATTGAATTTGATTTCAAGAAGCCTCCCAGTAAAGCTCATTTTTTGTTTCTGTTTTTTTTTCTTCTTTTATTTCAATTTACAAAACGATCTTAATTTTATTCTAAAAAATTTTTCTTCTATTTGCAATATTTATTAATTTTTTTATCTTCTATCAAATTCATGCAAAACAATCGAGCACAATCCTTCGAGGCTAGATGAATTTTTATTTGTTTTATAACGACGGAAAAAAGGGAATAGAGGAAGTTGAGAAGCTTTTTAATATTTCGGGTATCGCGATACGAGAGTAGTTCGTAAAAATTAAAAATATAGAAATATAGTGATAGGGGTGAGGACGGAAAAGAGGATGGAAAACAGTGAATTGAACCAGTTAATTAGCATGTAGAAGCCCATTTGCGTAATTGAAGTTAAAATTTGTCGTTGGAATAAAGGCTCTTTTTATCGTGACAAAGCAAGCGTGAATGTCTTGTTCAACCCCTACAAGCTTTATTCTCTCCCTTTCTCTCGTTCTCATTATTTCTCTTTCTTTCCCTTCTCTCTCTCTCTCTCTCTCTCTCTCTCTCTCTCTCTCCCCCCCTCCCCCCTCTCCCCCCCTCTCACTCTCTCTCTCTTTCTCTCTCTTTCTCTCTCTCTCTCTCTCTAACTCTCCCTTTCTCTCTCTAACTCTCCCTTTCTCTCTCATTTTTTCTGCTTTTCTCTTTCTTTCGCTCATGTCTCAGTTCCCTCAACCGCAACGACCTACTTATTAAAATCTATTCGCGAGCTTTTAAGCGTCGTCCGTCGACCACTCGTTCCTTCCTAGTTTGTTCCTCTCTTTCTATTCTACCCTTGTACCTCTTCCCATGTATTTTTCTCTCTTTCTATTTCTCTTAACAAACTATCCTCTATTGCATCCTTTTCAAATCTCGTATCTCCATTTCGCCTAAAAAGCAAGAACTGAAAAGTTCGCGGCGAGGACAAGAGCCTCTCGACTTTCTTTTCTAATTTTTTCTCTCCCTTTCTCTTTTTTTGCAACCCTTCTACCCTTCGTAGAACGTAGACTTTCTCTTTCTTACTTTTCTTCTTCTTGCATTTTTCAATAGAATAGCAAAAAGTGAAATATATTAGCATTAAGTTAAATATAGACTCGTTAAATGTAAACTGTTAATTACATTAACAATAATATCGAACGACGCAGAATTTTTAAAAATATATACATCGTATGAAGTTTTTTGACAGATCATTTTATTAATTGTCCCTTTATCGTTGCTAAAATTAACTGCACGAATATTACTTCGAGACAATGTTAATTAAATTTCTTTTCAACCCTGGGAAAATTAATCTTTTTTTCGTATTTTTAAAACGACACTGGACATTCGACCTCGAAAGTTACGTGCTAAATGCAGATGAACCCTCGAAAGCTTTCTGGCGATTTGTCAAAAGAGCTTGAATAAGGCAGACGAAGGCAAAAAAAAATGTAGAAATCCGGATTTTAAAGAGATTTTTACATTTGCCTTTATGCTCTCACGTGGTATAGGATATTCAGTGCTTCGTAAAACTTTCTTTTATCAGGAATGTTTCGTTAAAAAAAATGCCAATATGAACATTTTATTTTGTTCTTATTTATTTTCTACCAATTTTATATATCAATGCAAAAATTATTCTCATTTCGCTTTCTATTCTATTTCTAATGCGTATAACTTTGAAAAATCAATTTCCAAACCGTTACCGGCTGTAATTGGGAAAAATTTGTATAAAATCAATTTTCCCCGTTTTCAGACGTCGAGAGGAGGGTGGTTCGAGCGGAGGTCACCGTGAACCACGTTCGACCCCTGATTGGGGAACTGATGCACTCAATGGCGAACATCTTTGGGTACCCACTGCAGCATCCGGTGACTTTTGTTACATGAACGATTGCTCGGTAAGTTTCCTTTAAAACGAACATCAAAATGAATTAATTCATAAATGTAATAAAAATAATAATAATAATAATTATTATTATTAATATTATTAATAGAAGAATAATACCCTCGATCGTAGAACCGTTTAGTCTGATGGAATGTTTTTCACTATGCATATACCGGTGGTTATTTAATTGTATAAATAGTACATAAATATTATTCATATATACGTGGGCTTCGAGAACACCCTGTACCATTTATTCATCTTTTTTAGTCGTTCCGAGTTTTTTTCTGCCTCGTCATCGTAAACCCTTTTTTTATTGTAGGAACAACGAATTCTGCAACGTCAGATACAAGTCGATTCAAGGTCTATACATATTTTCATTTAAGAAGTGACGTGTAACATCATTTTTTATTAATCCAGTACACCCTTCCTCATACATAGCTATTCATATACAGTTGCCTGCAAAAGTTTCGGGCCACCCTATTTTTTATGCACATTGAACAGAAATATGGTGGTGGGAGAAAAAACAAACGAGTAACGATAACACGTAATCACTTATATTCAGAAACAATAGGTTGTATACATTGATATCGATCTTAAATCATTAATTGTTCAACAATTTTTTATGACTGGCTGTGCAAAAGTATTGGGCCGCGTACTTTTGGGTATGAAAAAAATAACAAAAAACTTGAAAAATAAGGAAGCATGTCTTGGTCTTCTCCACTCGACTCAATACTTTGTTGCCATGCCCTTAACAGCAATGACTGCAGCGCACCGACGAGACATAGACCCAATTAGTTGTTTGATTCGTTCTTGTGGCAATTTTTCCCATTCACTTCGCAAATGGTTCCACAATTCCGTTCTGTTAGAGTAATTTTTCGTACCAACACGATACTTGAGGTCTTGCCACAGGTGTTCAATAGGATTTAAATCCGGTGACTGCGATGGCCCGTCAAGAAGGCGGACTTTCCGGCTTTGAAGAAAATTTTTAACAAGACGCAAAGCGTGTTTCGGATCATTATCGTGTTGAAAAACCCAACCACGCGGCAAATTTTTCGTTGCAAATGGGAGCATATGATCTTGTAGTATGTCTCTGTACATTGCAGCGTCCATATTTCCATGAATTTCCACCAGCGGACCAACGCCATCATCAGAAAATGCTCCCCAAACTTTAATGTATCCGCCACCGTGTTTTACGGTAGGAATTTGGTACCTTACATTATATCTGGTACCTGCTGGACGTCTTACGTACTTCCGACCATCAATTCCGAATAATTGAAATTTCGATTCATCGGAAAAAAGTACTTTCCGCCAATCTGACACCGTCCAGCGCTGATATTTTTTCGCAAAGTCTAATCTAGCTTTCTTATTCTTTCTGCTAATCAATGGTTTTTTTACACCAATACGTCCAATCAACCCCGCAGCTTTGAGACGTCGAGATACCGTACTCCGACTAACATCAGCTAGATTTTCACTTCGCAATTCCCGGGAAACATCTGCAACACTTTTTCGTGGATCTACAATGCATTTCCTTTTTATAATTTTGTCGACGCGATTCAAAGTTTTTCGCGGTCTACCGCTCCGATTTTTGTCACACAGTGAGTTTGTTAATTTATATTTAGTAATAATACGATTAACGGTACTTTTGCCAATAGATAAACTCTCCGCAACATCACGAGAACTTTTTCCTTCTGACGAAAGTTTTAACACGATTTCACGAAGCTGAATATTCGTGTGTTTCGGCGTTGTGGCAGAAAGGAGACTGACTTTCCATTGTAGGGCATGCTTTGAAACTAACGAGGAAAAAATGTAAACAAACCGTGCGTACGAAGCCGCGGCAGTATAGTGGCCCGATACTTTTGCACACCGACCAAAGTCATTCCACGTAGTACACGAAAAATACGCCATCATTAAATATAATATACGACGTTGTTACCTTCATTCTAATTCTCTTGAATATTTTGAACAATGAACGAGTGGAGAAATAACATATTTTATCAATTAACTGGGAAAAAATAGAGTGGCCCGAAACTTTTGCATGCCACTGTATCAGGGTGGTTCTTAGAATGGATAGAAACATTTTTCAACGAATTTACACCTCAGATCGACTCCGAGTAATTTAAGAAAAAAACGTCATTTCATTCACACTTTTTTGTTTTCAAAAGTTGCTATTAACTTTTGGAAGTATAAGAAATAAAGTTATATCTTCATACGAAAGACTCAAACCTTTCAACGCACTTTTCGAAAAATGATGCTTTTGTAAACGCGATAAAACCGTCATATCTCGAAAACTAAACTATCGATTTGGATGAACTTTGGTCTAAAAGAGCGTCACGTATGATTCTTTTTAATGAAAAACAATTGGCTTAAAAAATTATTGTTTTTGTATATTTAAAAAAATCATTTTTTCCACATTTTTCGATTCAGACTGCTGCAATCTTGCGAAAAATGCAATCGGAAAATCAATTATAACAAGGACTTGTTTTTCTTTGTCCACTTTGAGAAAGGAATTTGTTTTATTTTTTAGTTGAGGAATACCGTCGGAGTCGTGGTTACCGCAAATGGAGTTTTGCAAAAAACCGTTTTAGAAAAATCAAAACCATGGCTTATCAATTTTTAGAAAAATGTAATTTCCTAATTTCATAGACACGAATATACGTATTTTCCAACGAACTTGGAGTTTGAATTGAAAAAATGTCCGGTATGAAAAAAATGATTGAAATTGACCCTATTTTCGACATCTCTAGGTCTATGAAAGCCCTTAAATATGCTAGAATTCGAGAATTTTTTAATACCACCTGATTAGTTGATCGGGTTTCGAAGGTAAAATCATTAGAAAGATATACGTAAAAAAATGAATGGCCGTTCAGTTGCATTTTCCGATGCGCCAATAACCGATATCAATATGTTATTACAGCAAATAGTAATAACATGTAAATTTAATTCAAAGAGAGACTTTGATGAAACTTTAAGCTTTTTCCAATTATCATTACACTTTAAGTAAGTATTTGTATTGTCTAAAAACAAAGAGATAGCTGCAAGAACCCCATCAGTTTTATCGTCCAATAATTTTTTTTTTAAATACAATTTTTTTTCATCCATTTATCAAAGTAATAAAAAATTGGATTCAATGAAAGTTATTCATTCCCAATAATAATAGTTTTAAAGTGCTTCAAATTTAGACAAAATAAACATTTTGAAACAATGTTAAGAATTAATCAGGCTCGAAAGCAATTAACTTTCTGTAGAATATTAGATTATATTATAAAGCCAATGTTTATTTTTGTTAATAATGCTGCCAGAAATGTGTTAAAAAATTTACGGTAGGCAAAGACAAAAATTTAAACCGTTTAATCTTTTTTTTTTGTTTTTTCACATTCTGGACCGGAAATACGGTTCGGCGTTGTGGTTCTTCACTTAGTTCTTAGTTTGTGGGCCATAAAAATACTCATCCAAAGTATTGTTATCCTTGGAAAGACCGCGATCATTTGAAAGTTTCACCGAGGTCCCCCTTAAATCAAATGACTGTAATAATCATAATAATATTGATATTGGTTTTTTTTTGGACCAAAAAATTCAAAAGAGCTCCCGTCCTCTGTTAATATTTTTTTTATCCTTTTAGCTTCGAAAGAAAATGCGTTAACACACGTTGTACGTCACAGGACGCTGCATACTCACGACCCTTGTAAATTCACCCAATTACTTAATGCCAAGTAACATAACTGACAGATTGCAATTTAACAATTAATTAAAAAATTTTTTTAATTAGCTTTGAATCTTCGTCATCTAATCATGAAACAATGTGTCATCACAAAGTCCTCAAATTCCAACATATTTAAGGGGCCAGTCCACTTTAGAGCCACGAAAAAAAGGCTATTTTCGCGATTTTTTTTTGAGGATTTTATAAAAAATATGAATATAAAAGTTGTTGAGCTTGATAAATAAAGTCTTGAAATACATTTAAAAAAAAATTTTAATTCATTTTTAAGTACAAAAACTATAGTTTAACGTAACGCCTCAAAAATAGGTGGGCTAGGTAGCTCCATCACAACTCGGCAACGGCTTGTCTGAAACAAAAAAATCAAAGTCCATTAGATTCAGTATGACACCAGCTACAAAATGACCCTCAGATATAAAGTTTTATCAAAAAATAAAAAAAAATGGCAGATGAAAAACGAAAAAAAGTAAAAAAAAACGCGTTTTCTTCGTAGTTTTTCACAAAAAAAAGAGTAAAAATCAAAATTTTAAAACCATCGAGGGTCATCTTGTTGCGAATCATGTTTACAATATGTGATTCAAATTTCAAGAGAATCGGTTTATTAGTTTTAGAGATACGATGGAGCTAGATTTTGAAAACGTTGTTTCGAGAAAAACGCGTTTGAAGTTTATACGCTCAGGTACACGAAATGAGGTCTTGACGTTCAGGTAAAAAAAAAAAAATACTTAGAGAGCTCGGATTTTCATAAAATTTTGACACAATATTTCTGAGTGTATGTACTTTCGAAAACAGTAACAAAAAATCGATTTTTTGAAATTTTCAAAGTGGACTGGCCCCTTAACAAACGGCCGTTACTGTCGTTTGCCGAAACGCAACGGCAGAGATTTTGCCAGTTTACCGATCACCATTAATTCTATCGATATTTATCAAATACGGTAAAAACATCCGAGAACAGGAAAAAAAAACACAGTCAAATTGGCAAACTGTCACGTCTGAAGGCATGTGCTAGCAGACGCCGAATACAGAGTTGCTAAGCGCTCTCGTGCTCTTTCCCGTGTCATCCCTGTGGAAATCTCAATCATTTTACAACGAATACTTTTTTTTTCAGTCAATTTTTAACGGTAACGTCCAAAAATCCAAGCACTTTTATATTCAAAAATATTCGCGAAATACGGTGATCAATTTTTTATTACGAAATGTTGGAAATATCGAAAGTAAAAATTCAATAAGTCTTGACGTGCATACGATTTTCCTATGCTCGTAGGGATAAGTGTCTGTAAACAGTCGATGTTTACGAATTAATTACTACCAAACTAGATGGTAAATAGGGTTCAAGTTGCAAATATCAATTCATTCCGTATTTATGTGTAACTACAAAAATTGTCAGTCCGTCGCATCTTGGATGGCTTAAATTCACCGATCTACCTTAACTCCATGCTTCACTCCAAGTATCGAAAGGAATTCGTCAATTTTTATTTGTTTCTATATCAAAGAATTACTCTACCGTGACTTTTTCGATTTTCGTGACAAAAAATAAAAATAAAAAAATGTTAAATAATAATAATTACGAAAATTATCCTAGCTGTATATAATTTTCATTAGGCTCGATCCAATAGAATATTGAAGACTTCAAGTGTTTATAACAATTTTTTTTTTTTTAATTCATGTTACCACGTCATTTCATCAAAGATATTTTTTTTTTGACTGGGAAAATAAACATCCAAGATTTTTAAAATAAGCTGCTCATGACCATTAATTTTGGTGCATCCTATCAAGAATATTCCGTATTTCCAGCTAATAACTCGAATTGGGGCTAGCCAAATAAAATATTATGACGAGAAAACTCAATGAATTGTGTGAAGTAACGTTGATTTTTGAAATGTATTATAATATTAAATCAGTTTTACTACGGTGGACAAAATAGAATGTTCCGATTGAAGAAATCAAGTAGTTACATCAAATTATCATCTTTTGTTATTTCGAGATACCATGTTATTGCATCTAAGAGTTATTTTTTCTTGAGTCAAAAAAAAATACCATCAGGATAAAAAAAATTGGATTACTTGTTTCCAATGATTTTGGTTTATACAATCAAAAATACAATCAAATTGGTGTTGACTAAATAAAACGATGGAATCAAAAATATCAATTATTTGTAATAAATTTTTGGCCTTGTTGTCTATAGATTTCATGCATTTACACCGAATATCTTTGATTAGTATGAATGAATTAGGTTAATTGGATCAAATGAATGTCATCAAGAAAATTATTTTATTATTATTAAATTAATTAATTTATTATTATTTATTATATAAATAAATTATTTATTTTATTATTTATTTAATTATATAAATAAATTATTTATTTTATTATTTATTTAATTATATATTTATTATATTTATTTATATTATTTATTATATATATTATACGGTTTATTGGACGCAATGTCTATTTTTATTTATGGCAAAGAAAAATCTACTTGCGTTCAGTAAATATAACTCAAATAATTTGGATTACTTGGATCAAATAAAAGTTTTTTACAGTGTAAGTATTTATATTGATTACGAACGTAGAATTTTATTGAATATAAAAATTCTTCAATTGTAGTAGTATTTTATGTGTGCGAAATACGTATCTTTATTATTGATAAAAGGTGTACTTTTAAATTTATTTATAATACAATTTAATTTATCATAAAATGCTTTTTTGTTCGTTTATAGTACATTATAAGAGCGGTTGACTCGCAAACCACAACACGCGAGCGTATAATAATAATAATATGCCGTCGTCCTTTCTTCAGAATCTTATTACAGTCCCACTTGCATAAAATTATTTTGAATAATTGCTGCGACGAGTGAAGAACAAGAGAGAGGGAGAGGGAGAGGCGAAAAGGTTGGCTATTCCCTGGTCGCAATATAACTAAGCGAATTTTCGTCGCGTTTCTCGAATGCTTGAAATAACACACGAGACTCAAGCCGCGTGTTCGCCAAAACGAAAAACACACACGTGGACTCCTCGTGTCAACCGAAAAGATCACCTTTCGTAATCCGAAATTAACACACGTATTTACTTAATTTTGCTTACGTTGATTTTATTTTAATTTTCATCTTTTCAAAGTATGCAGAAAGCGAGAAAGAGAGAGGCAGACAAATAAATTCTGATAATCTTGCCAATACCGCTAGACAATTTGAATGTCGCAAATTTCGTTCTAATACCCAAATACAAACCTTATTGTAACCTCAAAAGTAAACAGGTGGAATTAGAGATAAAAAAATGAAAAATAAAACGACTTTTTCGTGGGGAGTCAGGGGTGGAAAATAATAAGGGAATATTTTTTTAGTTACAAGACGAACAGGGTTGAATTTGAGGGTTGAGGATGCTCGATGAATTCCCAGAACCTTTATCATGTCACGTATGATCTTCCGATGACCTCTCGTTAAGTTTTATTTCTTTGTTTTGAAAATGGCCACAGAAACACGGTCCACGAGTGAAATGCGCGGCTTGTCGTGTCGTGGCACATCTATTATGCGCCGGGAGCTTGAGCTTCGAGTGCAAGCCGAGCTTCCGGGACGTGGGTGTTCGTCAATATCGGGAACAAACATCGACTCATCATCACTGGGTCCACCGAAGATCGCAGAAGGGCAAATGCGCCAATTGCGGCAAAGCTTTTCAATCGAAGTTGAGCTTCAGCTCGAAGGAAATAGTTGCGGTAAGCTGCAGCTGGTGCAAAGCTGCTTATCACAACAAGGAAGCCTGTTTCAACGTCCAAAAGATCGGGGAAAATTGCGAGCTCGGCTCTCACGGTTCGATCATAGTGCCACCATCTTGGATAGTTAAATTACCACGCAAAGGAAGCTTCAAAAGTAGCCTGAGAAAATCACCGAGAAAGAAAAAGTCGGGCGGAGGCTCGGGGGCATCCAGTAGACGTAAGAGCAAGGAAAAGGACAAGGATAAGGACGACAAGGATCAGGGAAAAATGTGGATCGTAAAACCCATTCCATCTATTAATGTCAGGCCCGTTCTAGTCTTTATTAATCCAAAATCGGGTGGCAACCAAGGCGCCAAATTGCTACAAAAGTTTCAGTGGCATTTAAACCCACGGCAGGTCTTCGATCTCACCCAGGGAGGACCAAAAATGGGGTGAGTTTGCGTTGTGAACCTCATTTTTACTTCTATCACCTTTCATGCGCATAATTTACTTATATTTTTTTTCTACATCACCTTAATAGTTCCGTTACCCGGTAATTTTACGCCTTCTGGTTCCATTATCGATTGCCTCATTAATTTTGTTGACCTTATTGCTCTTAGTGGCTTTACTGACCTCATTGGCATCACCGACGATCCTCATTGCCCTCATTGCCCTTACTAATCTCACTGGACATACCAGACCTCATTAACCTTACTGGCATGATTGAATTTTATTGATCTTGATGACCTTTTTTATTTGAAACTCGAAGATTGGAACTCTTCAAAAAAGTTCCGAATCTACGAGTACTAGCTTGTGGTGGTGACGGCACAGTGGGCTGGGTATTGTCGATACTCGATCAGATCGGTGCGAATCCACCACCGGCTGTCGGAGTTTTGCCATTAGGGACGGGTAACGATTTGGCAAGGGCACTTGGTTGGGGTGGCGGTTATACGGACGAGCCGATCGGCAAGATTCTTTCAAACATTGGGGAGAGCGAAACGACCCTTCTTGACAGATGGCAATTGACTGTCGAGCGTAATCAAAACGTAAACGATGACGATGGCGGGAAGGGTAAAGAAAGCTTGCCATTAAACGTCGTAAACAATTATTTCTCTTTGGGAGTCGATGCCCACATTGCTCTGGAGTTCCATGAAGCTCGAGGTGAGTCGATGTCATAATCAATCTCTAAAGTTATACGAATCCGGGCACATAATGAAATTTTCTCGATTTAACTTTGATCCCCGATGGCTATTTTTATCGTTCCAGAGGCTCATCCCGAAAAATTCAATTCCCGGCTACGAAACAAGATGTTTTATGGCCAAATGGGCGGCAAAGATCTCTTGATACGAAAGTGGAAGGATCTTTCGGAATTCGTGACGCTCGAGTGCGACGGACAAGATATGACTCCCAAACTAAAGGAGCACCGAGTCCATGCCATTGTGTTTCTAAACATAGCATCATACGGGGGTGGAACTCATCCTTGGGGTGCTACGAGCGGTACGAAAGAACCATCCACCGAGGACGGCCTTATTGAGGTCGTCGGACTCACGACCTTTCAACTTCCGCTCCTTCAAGCCGGTGGTCATGGCACTTGTATTGCCCAGTGTAGCAAAGCTAAACTAATTACGACGCGAACCATCCCCATGCAGGTATAACCCGTTCCTACATTCTCTAATGATTTAGTAAATTTAGTAAACTTCTTAACTGGCTACATCAAACCTGTAATTTTAATTAATACTAATCGTACCGGCACTTCGGAATTGGCCGTGGCACGTTCAGTCTTAACTACAGCAATTGAAGTTTGTACACTTTCAGCAGTTGCGTTGTAACTCATTGAGAATGAGTTGATGCATTCATTGCTGATTATAAATTAACCTCGAAAAGCCACCTAGTGACTCAATTCTGTTAAAGGTCGACGGCGAAGCGTGTCGACTCCTACCATCCATAATTGAGATGAGTTTACTCAACAAAGCAACGATGCTCGCCAAAAGACGAAGCTCCAGCAAACCCCAACAAAACACCGGCGTCAAACTCGAGAGCCTCAAGCTTCCAATCATGAGGATCAAAATGTCCGACTACGAGGCGTTTCATTCCGACAAAGATCGATTGAAACGGGTTGCGGTGCCGTGTCTTGCTGAACCTCTTGATATTGATGCCACTACGGATCTTGAAGCTCTCAGAAAAATTCTGGCCAAGGATCAGCCCATGGACGCTTGTTGCTTCCTTGATTGTAAGTTCGCAATGCTCCGCGACGTTCCTTACGTTGAATCGCGTGATTGATTTTATTATACTATCTTTAGGGCCCTCGCTGAGTTCACCAGTAAAGATCACGAACTTAATTACTTTTGGCATTGTTTGATCGCAGCCTGTACAGCCGAAAGATTCTTCAGGATAGACAGAGCCCAGGAGCAGTTGCACTACGTGACGGATGTTGCTGTCGAGGCGGTTTATATTCTCGAGGAGAATCCAGGTAGCCAGATGTCCAACGAGTCTGACGGTGGAAGGAACAATCATCCGGAGCCCGAGACTGCACAGGCCTCGCCGAGGTAATGAAAAGTAATTTTCGAAATTAAACCCGAAGCTTCAAAGTTACGTGTCCTATTTTATTATTCATTGAAAACAAAAACCAGTGCTTCCTTTTGTCCAATAGCGAAGAACGATCGGATCGAATGATGACGATGAGGGAGGAAACACGTTTATCCAATGAGCGACCCCGCGATAGTCCGCTCGTTTCTAAGCAAGCCTCGGAAAGATCCGAAGAGAAGCCATCGGTACCCACAGAAAAGCCACCAATATCTGAACACAGCTCTATCGTAAAAACGGACTCTCGGCCTAGAAAATCTGTCGAATTGCCGCCCGAGGAATCCCACACGAAAAATGACGTTGATGCCGAACGAATGTCCAACAAATTATTACCCAAGCAAACCTCATCCAAAGCCTTTAGTGCTACGACCGCTGGACAGTCGCAGCATCAGAACTCTTCCACATTTATCAGGTAAAAACAAGTCCAATCGTACCCAAAAATGAATCAACGTAGATTCCATTGCAGCCTTTGTTGTCCATGAGAAAACTTCATACTTCAACATCTTCAGTCATCAAACGCGCCAAATTTTTTTTTTTTCTCACTTTTCCAGTCCTCGAGACCGATTGTTCGGCCTCAGTTCCGAAGTACATAGCTTCAGTAGTGGTCTTCTTGAAAAAACATGTGACGGAATTCTTAGAGCAGCTAAAATAGGAGACCTCAAAACCCTACGAGAGCTGCACGAGAGAGGTTTTTCCTTACTGTCGATTGACGCGAATGGACAAACGGCCCTTCACGTCGCAGCGAGACACGGTCACAAGGATATCGTTAGATATCTTATTGCGTGCGCTCCACCAACCATTCTCAACATGGTTGATAATGACAAGTAAGCTCATGCAAGTTCATGTAAAATGAAATTCTCTGACTCTTATTAAATTATTACAACAACGTGTGTCAGAGGGCAAACCGCACTGCACAAGGCGGCACAGCAAAAAAGGCGCTCGATATGTTGTATGCTCGTTGCCGGTGGTGCCACCCTTACAGTTCGTGATCGCTTCGGTAATACGCCCAGAGAGCTCGCGCTCGCTGCCGAGGATCGTGACCTCGCCGCTTATCTTCATAGTAAGTTTTTGTCTCATGATTTTTCTTTTCATTGAAAATCTATAGTATTCTTTTCCCTCGATTTTTTCATTTGTTGACAGACAATTTGTTGTTTTTCCGCTTTTCCATAGAACAATATTCCGGTAAATCGCAATAGTTTTTGAAAATTCTTTTCTAGGTCAAGAACAATTCCAGCTGGTGACCGAAGACATGGATAATGGTCCATGACCTCTAGGGCTCTGCGGCAGAGCTTAAACACTCCTGGTAACATACACGCGAAAATGATGGATTTGTTTTTCAACGTCGGCCGAAAAAAATTCTGCCGGATACGAAAAAAAAAAAACAAAAAAAAACAAAAACAAAACAGTTTTTAGAAAATCCCTCGAATCACGAGGCTTTTACTTTCTTCTCACGTGGAGAACCAATCGCGTCAATCACTGTTTCATAATATCCTTCGATTTTTAGATACAACGTTGTTGATTACATTTTTTTTAGGATTAAGCGAATTCTTCGCGTTCACTTTTGAAACCCGGAATTCCCATGGTCACACTTGAGGTTCAACCTTAAGATTCTCAGTTGCCTAAAATTTTTCATAGTTTTCGTAATTGTTCTTTTTTTTATCTTTTCTTTTCTCATCAGATAACAGACTATTTTGGATCGACCTTCGAACGAATTTAAACTACCGAAAATCGCGCCTCAATTTTTTCTCGGCGTGGGGTTTCATACGTGTCATCTCTTGAGAAAAAAAAAACCAAACAAAAAACAAAAAAAAAGACAAAAACAAAAACGAAAATATTTGTAGAATTAATCAAGGCTCATCGGGTGAGCGTAATTATCCCTGATGATGATTCTTCAGTCCCGCGCATATTGTAATTCAACGACTCAACAACGTTCTCCGTGAAAACTGCCATTTTTCTTGCCCCCGTTCATTTTTTATATATTTTAAATTTGTAAAATTTTTATCTCTTACAAATATTCAAGTGAATTTCTTTTTTTTTCTATTCGTATTTTTTCTATCGATATTTTTAAGCAAAAAAAATAGTCTTCATTTTTTCGAAGTCAAGAGATTTCGCAAAAAATATTTTTTACCGCTATTTTTTTTCAATTCTAAGTAAAAAATGAAAGAACCATAAAATTTTTCAAAAAAAAATCACATCGATACATTGTGAAAAAAATGGCCGAATTGACGGAGAATTTATTTATTAAAACCATGTATATATCATAAATATAACTTAGGTACTAAAAAAGGCTGCGTTTTCGTGACAGAAACGTCGCAAATATAATAACGAAAAAAGAAAATAAGATCAAAGATTTTAAAGAATTTAAAGAATCTAACGAGAAGATAAGTGAAAATTGGGAAAAGATTGCGATTTTGCGGCTAAAATTTATAAAAGTGGCAAGATTCACAGTTGAGAGAAATTATTTTAACGAATTGGCGATAGGAGGCGCTGCAATCGTAACTGTCATGTTTTTAACTGAAAAAAGTCATTTATATACATCGATTATAAATGGTGACTACCATTTTACTTCAAGTTTTACTCCAATTCCACTCCATTTCGTCTTCCATTTGGCCTCCGATCGTAAGATCGGTCAAAAAAAGGAAAAAGAAGACAATTTATCCGTTAATTCTCTAACTCGCCACGAGAAGTCAGGATCAATCTGTTCGCCGCCAGTCAGCGATCGGATCGTCGCGAACGTTCGTAATTAAAAATATTAATTGAAGCTCTGAAAAACATCTGTCAAAATATTTCATTTGAATTAATGACCTAACAATTTAATTACGAGTGTCTCAGTAAAAATTCATCGATGATTCAAAGGCCGAGGAACGAAGAAATGAAGAAAAAACGAATTGATTGAAAAAAAATAAAAATAAAAATAAACGAAAAAAAAATACGAGAGGAAAAGAAAACAAAAATTATGATAATCGGTACCAAAATGAAAAAAAGGGGATCAACGTACGAACACCAATTAGTTCTTAGAGGCGGTCTATTGCTACTGTATTGTAGTGTTACTGAAAAATACTATTTAAATAATTTATCTCCGATCTCTCGACTATATCGTGTATTTTAATCGTTCGGTGAGAACATTTCGAGAGGATTACTAAACGAAACGAGAAAAAAAAATGTAAAAAAAAACAAGTATAATAATGGTCCCACGTATGTAAATACGATAAAAAAAATCGTGTGTACTTATATACATTATCGCAGCTCGTCTATTTCATTGTTTTACAATTGACGAATTTTCGTTATTTTCAAAACAAAAAAATATTTCGTCGATCGCATTCTCGATCGTAAAAATTGACATTGAAAAAAAAAGAAAAATAATTAAAGATTACAAATCTTCGCGTCGTGCGAACATGAGTAGTATAGCATGGATCGTAAAAAAGTTACGAATTGCAAAATAATTGAAAAAACAAGAAAACCAAATAAGAAAGAAAAATCTTCGTATCGTACGTACATGAGTAATATGGCCTGGATCGTAAAACTGTCACGAATTGTAGATAATCGTGATAAATGCGCCACGCCATATTTTTCGTTTGTCATCAAAAATTTTATCGTTCACACGACGTATTTGAAACGAAGCGAAAATATATAAATATATATTCTTTCTTTTTTTTTCACATTTAAAGGGCCTTCTACGGTCAAAACTATTGTTACTTTTAGATAGACTCGGGGAATAGTGTTTAAAAAAAAGAAAGAAAAATATATAAGACCTACACTTATAAATATATCTACACATAATCACAGTTGTAGAAAATTTGGCTCAGAAATGTGGACTTTTGGGGATGAGCTAAAAAAAAGAAAGTGAGGATTGTTGTTAAATTACTTAATTAACAATAGATTGAAAAAAAATAGAGAGAGAGAGAGGGGGGAGAGAGAGAGGGGGGGAGAGAGAGGGGAGAGAGAGAGGGGGGGGGGGAGAGAGGGAGAGAGAGAGAGGAAAAGAGTGAGAAACACAAATACACACAGGGATGAAGATATTAAAATAACACAGTATTGCCTTCCTCGATGATTTGGATTCGGTCCGAAAAAATTTTCTTTTATGTTATAGAGCAATAAAAGAATAAAAATAAAAAATAAATTAAAAAAAAAATGTAAAATGATAATTATAGTAATATTAATGAAAGAAAAAAAATGAAAAATACAATATTGGACAATCATAAATTTCGGGCCGAATACTCGTCACGATTATTCTTCACCTAATTTTACGATAATTGTTATTTATTTCGGACCAAAGAATTATGGTCGATCATTCGTTACATCTTTTTCTTGCCATATTACGGCCTCGAGGTGTTCGAAGCGCGACCAAAAAAAAGAAGAAAAAAAAACGAAAAAAAAAAACATCTACATAAATTCCTCGTGATTCGGGGTACGGACCACATATTCATTTATCCACCCACCCCTTTCCTTCCTGCACCCTGAGAGCTTTTTTTTGTATTTCATCAAATATCATAAACCAACTGTTTTTTTCGCGCTCTTATAAAAAACGTGAATTTCTCTATTTTTTGATGAATTCGTCGTGGAATTGCGGCCGAAAGGATAGATGAAAACAAAAAAATTCAACCCCTACCAAGTCGCTCGCAATTTTATCGACCGCTCGTCTTCTCCTACACTCAACATTATTTTTTACTCACTTTTTATTTTATCTTTTTCTTTCCTCGTTCGCGTTAACGAGCAACGATGAATGAATATTTTTCCATTGTTTCAGAAACGTTGAAAGTTGAATGAAAAAAAAGTGCGAAAAAAGAAATAAACGATCTATGTTGCGATCGTGAGTGGAATATCGCGTTGTTATTGAATCAACCCTCTTGAGGGTGAGGAAAAAATTTCCACTCTCATTTTTTATTCTACGCAATTATTCATGCTTCTTCCCTTCTTCCTTTCTTCCACCCCCCCCCCCCCCCCCTCCTCCTGCCCCTCCGTTTCACCAGCCCACTTGACCCTTGCCTGAAAATGATATTCTGACTTTTCGGACACTCGAAAACCACTGCGCTTGTGACGAAAAATAAAAACACTTAGTAAAATAAATTTCCGTCTATGGTGACACGAAGAGAGCGCGTTTCGAGTGAAATATATTTCTATTTCTATACAACACTTTACTTAACAACACCAAATGCGCGAGTTACGGAGTATACAATGAAAAATAAACGGGAATTAAAAAATAATGTTAATTATTGATTTAAAAAAACACGTTAAACCGTATAAATTGCGAACTATGTATGTATTTTAAGAAAAATAACGTGTGTATTTTAAAATTAACGAAAATGTTGGAGTGCGAGAGAGAAAGAGAGAAAAAAAAATACGGGGCCTGTTGATATTATCGTAGCCGTAAGATTTTTTCCCGATAATTAATTAATTAATTATCATTACTCAATAATTACGTAATTGTTTGTTCTTATAACTCCTTAGATAGAATTTTTTCACGATATCAATATAGATATAAATGTTTGTTTTTTTTTTTAAATTTAATTCGGAACGTATTTGAAACCGGAAGAACGTATTAAAAAAATTAAATTTTCTTTCATTCACTAAGAAAAATCATTTTTAATCGCGCTTCCATGCGTTAGAAATTCTTTCGGTAAATGTAAATTAACTCGTTATAAAAAAAGAATTTAATTAATATAATACGAGAGAATTTTGGCCGAAAAACATATAAATATATTTCTCTTTTCAAATTTTTTTCTAATATAAAGGATTGAATCATCCGTTCGAATCGAATTTAATATTCATTATTAATAATTCTTGTTCTACGTGGAGATCTCTCGTGAATTAAAATCAACTTTTATGTTGACTCGTCTTTAAGATGGTTAAGAATGAACAAAAAACGTAATTGAAAATTTATTCTCTCGTCTTAAACCTGGTCGTATTAAAATAGAAACTCCAAATTTTTTTATGTCCAAAAAAAATCATAAAATTTGATCAATCCAAAATTGATTCGTGGAAAAATCTACGAAATTGTTTATGCTTTTTCTTGAATTTGTCTCATTCTTAAATTTTCGATATCATTGAAATGTGTCTTTGGAAAAATGAGTGGTGAAAATTCACGAAATTTCAATACGATTGAAAAATATTTTCATTTATTTTTCAATTGAATTTCTCATTTCGTCGATCCGACATGCAATTCCAAGTGGAAATAAAAATTGACGAGCCTCTGTTAATGTTATTATCGATAGTTTCGTATTGCATGGGAATCAGGAATTTGGCTTATGGGGATGTCAAAAAGTGCACCCTTGCGAGTTGAAAAAACGTTGCGTGAGTAGTTCGAGAAATGTAGGAGAATTGAATAGAAAATACGAGAAAAAAAAATCGAAACAAAAAATTGGATCGAAATAGGATATGCGTGAGAAATGAGGGGGATGATATTTAGGTTTTAGCGATCGCCTCGCAGCAAAATATTTATTTTATTGAACATTCTAATTGTACTCCAATGAGATACAACTAGTTTCGATATACTGTTGATATTATTATTATTATTATTATTATTATTATTATTATCTTAATTATTGTACCTATGTATCACATAGAGAGCGAAAGAGAGCGAGAAAGAAAAAAAAAACAAAAAATTACGAGAGAACGAGAATGGAACGCGTAGAAGTGATAAATCTGCTGTGACTCGTTTACGAACGAGAACCTCGGGCTTGTGTATCCGAAGCCTCCCGTAGAAATAACGTAACGTCGTGTACGACATTTATGACCCAATCCTAATTACCTATTTTTCATTATAAACTGTAAAAAAAATTGTTACGAAAACTTCTGAGAAAACGAGAAAAAAAAAACGGTGAACAAAAAAATGTATGTATATCGTCTTACGACCGGTTAATCATAAAATTTTTCGCCAAAACATTATTAATTATCTTCATTATTCAGAAAAAAGCGCGAAAAAAAGGGAAAAAATGCGAATTGTCTCATCGTTCATAAATTATTGTTGAAAACGAATATTTATTATTGAAATGTTTGTCGCCATCGGCGGCAAATTGTTTTGGTATTTTCCAATGGAATCTCCACGTACTTTTCTTCCTTATAAATATATGTATATATATATATTTATACCTGTAAATATATATATGCACCATATAATCCCTCATTTTTAGTCATGTACTACGACCAATCGTTACATTTTTTTTTCTCTATTCGATAATCAATATATATATTTATATATATACATATTGTACATTTATATATACGTATTATATGTATATATATATTAATATATATACATATTTTAATAAATAAATGAAAAGATAAGAAAAAATCTGTAAAGTTTACTAAATTTTACGATAATAAAGCACTTTGCGGAATAGAGCATCATTTACATATGTGCAGCAATTTTTATTAACCATTATTTAGACATTTTCGTTCCATTTTATTTAAATACAGTTCTCACCTATTTCATGTTATTTATTATCTATTTAAATATGTTGTTCAGCCATTTCGAAGATGAAGAATGACGCCTCGTCTCAGCCAAGAGTCCATCTCGTTCCGATTGCATCCAACCGGAAGTGAGCATATCAATCGATTTCTTCGAGAATCCGCGTAAACTGGTATATCCAGAATGTTTTCTGTGTCGTCATTTTGTACTTCCGGTATATAGGATATTCGACAATTTTTCACGGCCCCCACGGGCGAGGCTGTCGCGTCCAATTCTGTGAGGATTCCATTCTCGATCAGAGCACCTAGAAATTTATATCGGGATTCAAGAGAACATTTTTCTTTCTCGGAGATTTTTTTCTCATTATTAGAAATTTTTGGTAAATTGTAAAATAGTGACGCAGCAGTTTTAAGCTCCGACATCAAGTAATACTTTTCTTAAAACATACAAAACAGATTTGTTTATGTGATATTTTCAGCTTAATAATTTGAATTTTTCTTGATTGCCGAAGCGCCCATAAAAAATTGATGCTCGCTGGTGGCGTTATTGCTATTGTTAGACTAATGTGTAAAAAAATATAAAAGGAATCTCGATTTGTGTATATACTGCTATCGCACGAACTACGGAAAAATCATTTGCATAAAAATGTCAGTCTTTCAAACATTTAGATTCGACAAAATTAGTTTCGTTCCGTCTTTTCAGGGCGAAAGAAATAGAAAGATTTTGATTGATTAGCACGCCCGTAGTTCATGCCGTAGCCACAAGTGTGTAGAATAACATATTGAAATTTCGGACTGATTGGTTGAATAGTTTCTTTGCTATCGTGCCCACTAAGTAAAAAAAAGTCGATTTTTAAAAACATTGATAATTTCTCGCTAAAAATTTGGGTACATAGTTTCGAAAGTATTTACTTTCAAAGAAGAGAATTTAAAAAAATAGATTTGTTTAATCTGAGCAACTAGAAAGATCCTTTTAAAAAAAACTCTTTTTGAACGCATGGATACGTGATTATTTCATTAGCTCTCACCAGAAATGAGAATCCCATCCAAACAAACAGAAACTTTCGAATCAAAGCTTTCTGGGTTGTCGCTCCAATCGGCCATTAGACGAAGTTCTTCGAGTGGGAAACCGGAAGTCCTCACAGTATGTTGTTTCAGCGCAGCTAAAAATGCCCACGGTCTTGTCAAATGATCAAGATCGAGACGCTCCGGTAAACCAGCAGCCAAGGAATTTAACGCTTGATTTTTAGCGACCAATGCACTTGCAAATGACATTGCTTCCCTTGGTCCATGTGGCCATTCTTCCAGCCAATTTATCGGTGTTTTTGAATTTACGAGCTTTGACGAATTCACGTCATTCTTCACCAAACTCAACAATTTACCGACGAGCTTTTTCTCGTCCGCGAAGAAAACTTCCACTGGATTCGCAACATTTTTTTTACTACCTTCTATCGTCGATGTTGCCATTCTTTGTTCGAGAAAATTTTTCAAATCACGATGGAATTTCGTCTCGATCTTTTGATGAGATCTTCGTTCACTGGCGCTTGCAGTTTTTAAGCTCATTCCTGAGAAAATTTCATTTATTCTCGACCAGTTTTTTTTCATACAATTTTGTTTTTAATTAAAAAATTAAAAAAACATATTTTTTTTCTCAATTTACGTACCTTTGAGTGCTAAAAGGGTACTCTCAGCAGCGGCTCTTTCCCAAGCTCGATGCGCGTTGGCAGGAAGTCCAAAATACTCCAGTGGCGAATCCGAGTCCGGTAATTGTTGGATCGCTTTTGCAGGATCTCTTCTCGAAGCTTGTGAGACTCCCAAAATACCGGCAAGCTTTTTTCGACCTTCAAATACATCTTTCGACCAGATATCTCGAAGAATCGAACGAAGGGCTCTCATATCATAGTCATCCTGTATACGCCCACCATAAACAGCCACATCCAGGAGTCCGCGACCTGGTTCCCAATCGAGACGTCCTGATTTGAATCCTCTCGATGATTCATTTACGAGCACCAATTCCCGAGCAGCTTCGAGGTCAGCTTCGTTCCACTCGTATTCTCGAATCCAGCCTTGAGGTACGAATCTTTAAACAAAAATATTCTCGTCCATTATTTCACAAGTTTCAATATGTTCGACGAATAAGAACTGAAAACCAAAAGATTTGTCGACCTCCAAAACGATTAATAGAGCGTCCATTTTGTGTATAATATTTTTGGATATTCAACTTAAAAGTTTCTGACCTTCTTCTCTCTTGGAGTACCGCGTGAATCCAAGCAAGCACCAAGTTGCCATCAACGTTACCAGAATTAGGTCGCCGCTGTTGCAATTGTTGCAGAGACCGGGCAACGTTCCGTTTGACACCCTCGGGTGGTTCGTAAGCCAATTTTTGACAGAGCCCAGCGAGGCCAGAATAAAATCCGGAGCATTCCTCCGTAGTGAGCCATATTCGAGTTGAAGATTTTTTATCACGTGTACAAACGTCCGAGCGTAATAAACTCTCGAGACGCGGTAGCCAATTGAGAGCGAGTTGAAGATTGCTCAGTAGAATCCAACTTCCGGTTCTACAAGCTGTCTCCAATGCCATTTCCGCTTGATTCACTTGTCCCTGACCGAGAGATATTTCAGCGAATCCCTCGCAAGGGATGGTTTTACTGGTCGCGAGAGCTTCCAGTTCTGGGCCAGGATCCGCACCGGGTGAAAGTAAAAGCAATACCGGGTGTCCGCTATTTTCTTCGGCCACGGTTTTTAAACTCCAAGTTGGTGGAGTTAAATCTTTTATACCTAAAATCCCACCATTTTTCCCAAATTCCCGAATGAATATTTCGATTTTCAATTATTTAAACAATCGCCCAACTTTTCATGATTATGCGAAATATGAACAACGCAATAAATACCGAGTAGCTCAGTCGCCAATTTAGTAAGCGCCGTATGCAGATGATCTGGACGAAGAGCTTGAACCGCCAAAGTTTTTTGGAACGAAGTCAAATTCTGATCGACGTAAATATTCTTCACATCATTTACCCAGGCTGGTTTTAATCTCGATGCGACTTGTGGGATCGTCGAAGCGAGTAGTCTTACCGCAGATTTACGCTCTTCCGGTATCCACTCTGGTATCTTGTCATCCGTATTGTCATCTTTTCTCAAAGAGGCTCCATCGAGAAGGAGATTTTTTTCTACTTCTGATACGGGATTCAGCGAGAGCGCTAGGTGAAGGGCCAGCGGGAGTCTGTGACGCCGATACGCCGAATTAAGGCAATTACGAAGGGTGAGAGCGATGAAGCTGAAAAAAATGGTTCTCATAGTCAAAAGAGATGCTTTCTGACAAATATTTTGCTTGGAAACTTCTTGCGGCGCGATAAAGTGCTGTAGTTCTCCAGTTGCCCGCTAGGTGGTTTTGCGCAAAGTCTATCTCGCAATCGAAAGGGTATTCCCAGACTTATAAAACAGCTATTGAAAACAACTTACTTTTTCTCGATCAATGATTCTTGCTCCTTTTTATCCGCAGTGACCAAAGATCCGCGACCAGCTTCAGCCTCTAAATAAATATCAGTAAACGCCTCCGCGGAGAAGACGTAAAGAGGGCTGAGATTGCTTAGAGCTCGCACAGCTTTGAAAAGATGAGCAGCGAATTTGGCTAATTTTTCGTGTTCTTTGGCTCGCTTACTGATATTCTCATGACTCCGGCGACTTTTTTCCAGAGCAACAGCGATTTCCTTTGCTTTTTCCTGAGTAGCCTCCAGCGAGGATAGAAGACTACCACCCTGTATACTGTTTTGTGATTCTTGAAGCAAGTCTTGTCCTCTCGCAGCCCCCAATTGGGCCAAAAGGTCCAATCTCGCTTGATCACGTTCACCAGATAATTTTTCTTCCTTCTCAAGTGCCTCCCGGCGTTGAATCTCGAGTTCCGGGGTTTCCGTTAACAGGACTTTTTCGATGAATCTCTCCGCGAGACTGCGGGAACCCGCACCAAGAGTTATTCTCATTATTACAGCATCAGCTTCGCTAGGCAATGAATCAACGAGTGCGTCTCGTCTTGTGGCGAGAAACAACTTAAAACCATCTTGAGCCGGCAGAGTCCGATCACCCAACCTCAGCGACCGCATACGAAGAAGTGGCAATAATAGTGATGGCATTTCGACGATTTCCTCGATTAATAGTGGCTTACCAAAACGCACTGCTAATTCGAGGGTCGTCACGAATTTTGAGTCTTCAGGCTTTGCCATTTCAAGCCGTGTTCCTATGTTGGATTTCAACCACTTGACAGCTACCCCGGAGGGATCCACAAAAAGAGGGACTAAAGGACCTCTGAGAGAGCAAGCAGCCCCAACGAGACTCGCAGTGTCTGCCGGAAGGTCTTGCGCTCGCCATAACAGCCTCTCGCGTTCGGTTATTAACAAATCAATAGCCGATCTCTTCCACTTATCATCGCGGCTGGGATCCTGAATAAAATAATCGTGTATTATGTCTAAATGAACACTGATGATTAATCTTTTCGTATTTACCTGATATACCAGAAGCGAAGCTACCTCAGCAGCCTCCACATGTAAGCGAGTCTTTCTCTCCGTCAGGCTTTCGCACTGCGATTGCCAATCACTGTGTTCAACATCCAGTTTGCGTAGGAGAGCTCTGGCCGTGGCAAGACTTGATTCCGTCGCTTCGGTTCGTAGCTGAAGAGCTGCGGCGCCTCTGGAATGCTCAGCGAGTTCTTCTTGAAGTTGTGCAACCCGACTTTCCACCGAAGTAAGACCTGCTGCGAGTCTACCGAGTTGAGCTTCTGCAGCTGACAATCGCCTGCAAAGCAAAGTCGTTAATTCAATTGACAATTGACCATAAGAGCTTTTTCGAAAGTCACTTACTCCGCCAGGACTCGTTGCTCCCTTTCAAGAGGTGCGACCTGCTCCAGAATCTGCCCATATTGTAAATTCGCCAGTACCCAAGCTGCCAAGGGTGCGGCCGCGATGGACGCCCTCTTTGCGGTTTTTTCTTCGAAACTCTCGGGACGTTCCTTCACAAGTTTGGCAACGGCTTCTAGACTGGCTGTGGTACTGCGGCGAGCGTCCCAGGTTCTTATTTCATCCTTGACACCTCGTTTTGCGAGGAATGTTTTCATGCTGTTCCAGGAAGTGTCCCGGATACCCATCAGTCGAAGCACTCCCTCAAGAACATCCCGAACCGGGGCAGGTGGAGCTCGAAGGGAACGCACTTCAGCCAGGGCATCTGCACCAATGCCAGCCACTGCCTGAGCCGCTTGCTCCACCAGAGGTTCGACTTTACCTAGTTCCCCTTCTATGTCGGCCTAACGTTGCAAGCAATTTACTAATAATTTAATGACTCGATTGATCGATATTGTATATAAATGATTTATCTTACCTTTCTTCGAGCCAATTCAGCACTTTCCCGTTCCGTATCTGTTTTCAAGGTTGCCATTTCACCACGTTGCCCAGTGGCTCCTCTCATAGTTGCGGTAATTTGCTCGAGTGCAGTATTGGCTCGACCTTTTTCCACTTCGAGTTCCTGGCGCTGCTTGGAAGCCTCATCCTCCAATTTAGCCACGCGTTCTCCGGCTTCCCTCAATCTTCCAATTCCAGCCTCCAAGCTCGATAATTTCTTATCAATCTCTTCACCCCACTGGTTTCGCAGCATTCTCCAGGTGCTCAGGAGTGCCAAAAATCGTGCTGGGGCTTGTTGTTGACGTGGTGCACGGATATGAGCATTTACGAGGGTATCAAGTCCGGGTGAGGCAATCTGTGGTGAATCCTCAATTAATCGAATGCATAACTCCTTCAGGGATGATTCCAACAACCACCACTCATTGCCTGGGGCCTCAGCGACGAGGATGCAGTGACGTAAGAGTCCGGAACGGATCAGCCAGTCTTTCTTAACTTCGCCACTGTCAAGAATTATGACAACTCGTAGAAAATTCCGCAAACGGTAGTAGAGATACTGATCCAATGTCCCAGAGAAGTCTTCCTTCCGGGAAAGATCAGCAAGTGGCGCAACGAGACCGTCCAACTCTTCAGCATTCAAAAGACCCGGTAACTCTCCTCTGGACACTATAGCTCCGGCTAAAATTGCCAAACCTGTTTCCCGCAAGTGATGATCTTCGAGCAGAAGCAAACAGGGTTCACCTTCGATTCCGGCTGCTTGGATCGCAGCTTTCACAGCTGCTTTGGCGCGCCCTTAAAACGTAATCAAATTATTAAAAATGCTAAAACTAACTTTTTTCTTAATATAATTTGCTGGAGTGATGATAGGATAACTACCAGGTCCGGCATCAATAAGTCGCAGTGAAGAAACTGAGGCTACCAGCTTTGTGGCTGTTTTTCTTCCAGCCCCTGGACGCCCTGTAAGAATAACTCCTCGATTGCCGCTTCCCAGAGCCCAGCTTAAACCTTAGAATATGAAAAATAAATATGACCACCGACTCGTCATTCCTTAATGCTCAGGAGATTGTTCTTTGATAGTTTAGATGTATTAATTACCGCAAACCGTCTTGATCAAATGAGGCGTTATCTTAGCCTGCACTGGTTCTCCTTCCCTCGCGCATCTCGAAGCGGCATTGTCAATTTCCGATTTCCAGTGGTCTTCTCCAAAAACTGCCAACCCAATGTGTCCACCCTTCCAGACATATACATCGTTCGTGGTGTCTTTAAGTTCCGGAATCCTTGATATCATGCTCGATACCCAACGTGACTGGTCCTTCATGACCAAACGCGGGAAAAACAAGCGAGTTCCCGCATCCCAGATATAGCGGGTCAATTCAAGTATGTCATTGCCTGCTGGATAATACTTCAGACTATCTGCCCAAAGTGTCAGATCTTTAGGGGTCCAGTTGAAAGACGAATCTCTGGCAGATGTGATAGACGTTAATGTTTCGGTCATCGTATGTGCTATGCCAGAGATCCAGGAATCAGTTGACGTTGTTCTGGTTCGTAAAGACGATTTTAGGTGAAGTTCGACCATGGAAATCACATCCTTGGAGTTTGGACAACTAGAAAAATGATTCCATATAAATTAAATGGTCCAACCAGTTAGGCAATAAAGTGGAATTCTGACATCAACAGTTCTTAAAAACATCAATTAGATTCTCGACATCCGAATCGGCCAATAATGAATTAATTAATTTACGGTAAATAATGGGTGGCAAGCAGCGCCTCTAATCTCGGATGAAGCTTGGTGTCCTCATCCCCAGTGCACAATAGCGTAATTGGTAAGCTTGCAAATTCCAGGTCATCTTCATGGAAACCTCCTTCCTGAAGAAGCTGCCGAACCAATTCCTGCAAACATATTATAAGCAAGGCTTTGTTCTATTTCGATTGTTAGATTTGATTGATTCTGGAGCTATTTGATCACCTGCAAGCCTTTCGAAGCTAGATGCAAATCTTCTAGGATTAGAATTAAACGGGAACCGTTTCTGGGTCTGTAAATTCTTCCATTAGCAGAAGATTCGAGCCGAATGCAAGATCGCTTAAGTCTAGTGATTAGATCTTCCGGACCATAGAGAGAGGAGCCACGAACGATTGACGAAGCCTCACTGATTTCGTCATTTCGCGAAGCAAGTGCAGCATATATTAAACTGCTCTTTCCACATCCTTGGGGGCCACGGATTATTGCTGGATGGCCAGATTCGAGCCAGGGTAAAATTGCTGCTAAGGCTCTTTTTACAAGTCCTAGTAGAAAATTAGAAATTGAAAATATCATAGGTTAAAATTTCAACTCGCTTTGACTCTAAGCTTTATCACAATTTTTTTTAGACGGACCTGATAGAGAAATGGGTCCTTTCTCACTAGATATAGACTGACTTGCATCGCCAAAAGGCTCCAACCGATCGATTTCCGAGTTGTACAGAACCGCAAATGGCTTTTGAGGATTTGGGCACCTTAGATCGACGTTTAATTATTGGTTATCATTGAAGCGCGTGATCAATATAAAATTCGTCAAATTCACGACGAAACTTACCATGAATCGGTGATCTGATAAATAAACCGTGCAATGTCATCTCTGGATTCATCATTGCCCAATTGCCCGCAGAGCGAGGCAAGCAAAGCATAAGTGACAAGATTCTGAGTATTGGATTTTTGCAGATGCGTAAGAGCTCCTTCGATCAGACCGGCTGCTGATTTTTGTTCACCAATTTGCTTCAAGATTGTCTCAATAATGTTGGAAAGGTGACTGCTGGTGATTCTTGATGAAATTGATGACAAAGTGTTCAATTTCGAAGGCAATAGTAGAGATGAAGGTGTCGTTGAGCCAAGATGGATTACACCAAGACGTGATACTGTGGCTGGACTCGCTCCACCCAATTTGTGGGTCTCAAAGATGAATCTGATGGTATTTAAATAACGATTAATCCTTCTAATGAATTATTCTTCGGTATATTAATGCCACGGCACTCCTACCTTACACCAGGGCCCAGTCGGAGAGCAACTCCACTGGGCAGAGTAAGAAGACGATTATCGTCAAGGGCCGAGTTCAAAGCCTCAGCCCAGCTAGGTTCGACGTCTCCATTCAAGATGATCCAGGTCGAAGTGTCTGCAGCCGTTGATACGATATTCGATAAAAGTCCTTCTTTCCATTCCCTACAACATTAATCATATAAAAGCACGATTCCCATCATAAATGATATTCCCCAATCGTAGTCCTAACTTTGGGTACCTGGTTTGCGGATCAACTTTGCCCAAAAGCCTTGATTTCGGCATAGCTCCGGGATAAAGGTTGAACTGCCTAATAGGTTCGCCAATTCTGTTAAGTCCATCAGCCAGAACTTTTCTGATCAAAGATTTGCCACTTCCGGGTGGTCCAACAACTGCTACTCCAGTTCGATTCCTTAACTGTCCATACAGTTGGATACATCTGTTAACAACATCATCACGATAGCCAGCGTGATCGCATATGTCGTTGATGGCTGTCAACAAGTCTTGCCGACTCGTTGAATCGATGAGAGACGAGGAATGATCAACTTTAGGGAAAACATCTTTTAGTAGACCAGCAAACTTTTGAGTATCCTCTTCAGTAAGTTTGGGCAGAGTAGAAGCTCGGATGGCAACAAGCAGACGTTCAGTTTCATTGAGCTTAGCGGACTCAAGTGAATCTGGTGGCACCGCATCAAGGACAGAACGAAGGGCACGTAGGCCCCAATCGTAATGAGGCTGCTTGAAGAGCAACTTTTCCGAGATATCCAGAATTTCTACCAGTTGTTTTGCTAAGCTGGGAGCTTCAAGGAAACCTTCGCACTCTAATAGGGCCTGGACTATGTCACATCTATCGGGATGTGCCATGCCAATTGGACGGAACAGACGGGCCAGGGAATCTGGCAACTTGTGCCTACCACCGTAATCACTGTCAGCTGGATTCATCGTGATGAAGATGCAACAGTGAGGATCCAATCTTACACTCTGGTCACCCAGCTGAACGCTACTGGATGAGTCTCTTACAGCCTCTTGTAAAGGGCGGACCAACATCGCAACTGCGCTCAAGGTTTCTTCTTCTAATCGATTGAACTCGTCGAAGCAACCCCATGCGCCAGCCTGCGCTAGGCCCCCCAAGATTCTGCGCATACTACCAGCATCCATCCCTGTATCAGCGAAAGGAATCATTTTTCATTACCACTAGAAATTTCGCTGCGGTTAACTAGGCTGTATTCAAACCTTCGTCGCAGTTGAAGACGAGCACAGGTCGGCCCAGAATGGCAGCGAGGGCCTTGACACTTTCAGTTTTTCCGGTACCAGCTGGCCCGGTTGGACTACCACCGAGGCCGAGTTTCATTGCTTGCGTAAGTGCCAGAAAACATCTTTCAGTGAGCGGTGTACGAACGAGGCCAACTGCAGCGCCTTGATATTCAAAGCGATATGGAAAGTCCGCGCCAGCACAACGAATTACCGGACCGTTGCTCTGTGAAAGCGCAATTTATTTATTTAAAATCCATCCGACAATTAAGAGATAAAGAAATTGCGTAGAAAAAGATGACTTAAGACTGCTCTCTACAGAATTATATCACCCAAATAATTTTTTCATCTCAAGCGAGTTTTTGCTTACGCTTCTATAACTTCGCAACTGTCTGCTCCAGGTCCACGATGTGTTTTCCCGGCTCTCAACCGCTTTTAATAAATTTCTAGCGACCCGAAGATGGTGCACTGTGTCTAAAAGAAGGCCCCGGGCTTTGAGGGCGGTTAGACGATCTCCAGCATCCTCGAGGCCTCGGAATTTTGCCCTTTGAGTCTCAAGAAACTCCACCAAATGTTTCAAACCGTTGGAACCTTCTTTCAAGGCAGATTCACAGCGTTCGGTAAATCGGATTCTTTCGGATAGAAGAAGCACCTGAAAATAAAAGTGCAAGAAGCGTGGCTAAATAATATTTGATCCTAAAAAAGTTCAGCCCGCATTTACCTGTGCTGGATAAACAGATGGATCAGGTGCCGTATCGATGAGGCACTTTTCCAAACTCTGTGAAAGCGCTTTCCTCATGGCATCCTCAAGACTTCTGAGCCATTGAGGCAAGGCTTCCCCGAGCTCGATTCTTTCAGGAAGTTGTAACATTTCACCCTCCGATGAAACCACTGCCTTCAGTTTACCGTCCTCAATTACAACTGAGCCGATGCCCTGATAAAGTTTCGGCAAATGAGCGTCGAGGCCACTCCCGCTTCCGGAAACCAGCTCTAAAAGGTCTTCGTCACTCAGAAAATATAAACGTGGATAAGACGACCTTTTTTCCTGTGACAAATGAAACCAAATGTTGCAGAAGAGGTCAGGGTAGAATGGGACAAGGAGCAAAAGGGGCTTACTTCCAGAAATTCGTCCAAGCTTTTTTGGCATCGATCCAGAAGGTCTTTGAGGTTCAATAGCGCCGGAAGCGGCAATCTTCTCAGGGAAGGAACTCTTGAATCTCTTGCAACTTCCCCCATAAGATATCTGCGAAATAATAATAATTACCCCAATGTAGGATGTAATATTTGAATTTTGAAGTCGGCTGTTTATTGATTCCGCCATTCTTTTTGATACCTAAATTCTTTGTCAGCTCTTGTCCATCTTCCGGAATCATTCGGTGCTGCTCCGCTACTGTAAACGGGCTCCAGATAAACCCACTTTCTCTGCAGTGTACTTAGTGCTTTTATACGCTCCTCAAGCTCGAACATGGCGGTCTCGCATCTCGCAGCTCTCGCTGCGAATCTTTCATAACCAGAAGCTCCTTTTGCACCTTCGAGAATGAGCTTGAGTTCTCCGGCTCGTGCTAACAATTCGCCGTATTCGCCGACCAACAAGATTACACTGTTTTTACTATCCTTCGACTCTACGAGTTGGAGAGACGCTGTTGTTTCCCAAGATTCCAGCTCGGTCAGGGCCTGACGAATTCCACTCTCAGCAATGGCTCTTTTCGCTATTTCCTGTTTTATATTTTTATATCAACTACTTTTGAACTGGGAGACCATATTAACTTTAAAAATAAATGTTTAATGAATGAAACAATCATGGATTTTACCTGAATACGATCAAAATTATCCCTTATCATTTTAGAGCAATCGAGCAAATGTCCAAGCGTTATATCTCGAGTATTTGTTACATTGGAGATTCCGACCAGTGGCCGCAATTCGCTCCAGTGTTCTTCAGCTATTTCGTCACCCCGAAGAATTTGCAACAACTCGATATTTGCTCTGATTTCTCGTATTTTTTTCCCCACAAAAGTATCAATCTCGAGGCTCGAATCTTTCGCATGATCGACGCTCAAATCAGGATTATCAGATTGGCTTTTTATTCTGCTTTCCCATGAATCCAACCAGTCATGAAGACGAGGCAATCTTCGTCTCGCAACACTCCACTCTTCGGTCGTTTGATTTTCGAGTTCTTTTATAAATTCGGCCTGAAAACGGCAGTTGGATTCCTCGGCGTCCAATTGAGCCTCCAAACGCCGCGTCACTTCCGGGTCCTCTTCAAGAATTTCATTGATATTGACTTCGAGCCTCTGGCAATCTGTTTTTAAAGCTTCTCTCTGCTCTTTCATCGTTGTCCAACGTTCTCTCATCGTTGCGATCCAATTGAGTTCCGTCACTTCGGGTTTCACCGTCCATTTTGCTTCCCAGCGTTCTTTCTCGTCCTGCAACGCCACAGCTCGATGACGAAGATTGACCTTGGCGTCCTCGAGCTGACGCGCCACCAAACTTCGATGTCTTTCCAATCGATCCGCCAAACCTTCCCATGCTCCGTGCGCTGCGGATAAACCTGAAGAAGAAATATTTCGTTACTTCCTGTTTTCGTCGGAAAATATAAGATCCAAAATGAATGTTTTAATTTTTCAATTAACGGGTTTTGGTATTCAATTCATTTTTCATATAATACGATAAAAAATAGAGAATAGCATGAAAAAATGGGAAACGGATAATGAAATCGTATTTAATATATTAATATTGTTATTAATGTTTATTAAAATATTTACCATCGAGTTTTTCTCTCGTCCAAGCGGCAAGGACTCTCGCAAGTCCTGTAACTGCATCAAGCTCTTCCGCCATTGTAACAGATTCACGCTCTATTCTTGTGTGAACCTCATAAACGATGCCAACCTCCTCAACATTACGAGGACGACGATCCAATTCTCGCGCAGCCATTGATAAAAATTCCGTGACCGTTACGAGTCTTGATGACGCCTCCGTTCGTAAATCTGATGACAAACGATCCCAGTATCGACGAGTGGCTGATTCAAGATCGTTTCTCGTTGTCCCGGTGTCGATACTTATGCACCATATTTTTACTTCTCCTCCTCTCAATTTTCCTACCTATAGTAATTTAAATTAAAATTGAAATAAATTTCATAATTATTGTTTTTTTTTAAATCTACTTTGTTCCTCCATTTTGAAAATTGCAGTTCAGTATTTTTTTACCTCTTGAGCCCATTGCTTCGCCTCTTTGAAAGCTTGCTCCCATTCTTGAGCCGATTTGCCTTTCAACCTAAGAGGATTTAATTTAACATTATTTATTTATTTACAAAAATGCTGCCAATGTATTTACATAGATTCATTTTTCCCACTTTTCTCGATGGAAAGTCAATTTCAACGTACAATTCTCCAATATCGATTTGTGCTGGCGCAGCCAAAGGAATCCACTTAAGGCGATATTCTTCGATAGCGGCAAGTGCAGCTTCGGCCTCTTTGTAGACATCGTCAAAAAGATAAGCGCTCTTATCAACAAGGCTACCAAATTGTCCGTCGGCTGGATCGCCGACGCCGCGAAAGTTCGTTGGAATTGCTAGAAACCGACGAATTCCCGAATAGAGTTTAGCTCGTATTTCTTCAAGGCTCGGTCGCCATTGGAGACGACTGTCCCGAAATGTCAATTCCACCTTTATCTCAGGTAAATTTCTCGTAAGTGATGGCATTGCAGCTCTGTTAAAAAAAAAAGGTAAATTAAATCGGCAACTCGTAATAACCCTGCAAGAATAGATCAATTTGTTTTTCAATCAATAAAATCTCGAATCGGAGACTCGACGATGTGGCAATTAATACCAATCCATGGATTTTATCATTTCTTCCTATTTATGACCACCACAATTTACAAAATTCAAACTTCAATCAATGATCTTTCCAATTTTTTTAATAAATCGGAAGATCGGTATAAAAATATCGATTTGTAATTCTTACTGATACGCGACACCGAGAACTTTAAGCAATTGTCGATCCCAATGAAGTTTCCAAGCTTTTGTATTGCCGTATTCTTTCTCGACGCTCTCAACGATTGATCTCATTTTTCGAAGTGTTTCTTTCCATACTGCCTGGCTGCTAACAAGATTAATGATTTCTCCTTTTAAGAGACCGGCAACTAAATCTCGCAGCGTCGCGTGTTTAGCCGCAAGCTCGGAATTTTGTTGGGCAAATTTTTTCACGAGTTCTCGCAACCGATTTGTGTAAGCATCAACGGCACCAGGATTGGACCAAACAACGCCCGATTGTTCTCGCACTGCCCGAGATAATTCGAGAGCGGTTGCAAGCATCAAAGGTCTTTGCGAAGGAATCATTCGATCACCGATCGTATTGTGAAATGTTGCAATCTGTTGAAGCGCCCGAGCTCGAGTCGTCAAAGCTCCGGCACGCTCAACGAGATCGTTGATTTCACGAGGTAACTCGACACCCTGACCCGCAAGAGCTCGAGCCTCCTTTACGAGGATCGTTAATCGCGGATCATAATTAACCCTCATCATACTTGAACCCGTCAGTTCCACAACCGCCGAATCACTTTCAAGGCTCAATTCCTTGTTCTCGATCGCCGATTTCATCGCGTTCACCTGAAACGAGTCACCATCTTTTTTTCATTCATGACGACTACGAAAAATCGACAAGTTTCAAATGATTCCTGTGCATTCTTTTTTTTATGTTATTCGAACTGAAATTTTCAAAATTTCTTTCTTTCTTTTTCGAATTAGTCGTTTTTAATTTATTTTATATAATTTTTATAATTTTTATTCAAATACGATCGCTTCGGACGAAATCTATAACTCCCAAATCAATAAACTTTTCATAATAACGTTCTTCAGTCTATACTTTACATTTATGTCGAAAAAATTGATTTAGTACATGATTATAGCTGATAAAGTGTTTGGACCTCATTTTTGTGAAAATTCTGAAATACATAGTGAGGGTTAAAGAAAATTTTATTTAACCATTCTCGTACCCAAGATTCGACGAGATACTGACGTTTTTTTTCAGCATCTTTTGAAGCTAGTGAAATTTTGGAATAAGCTTCGTCGTAGCCTGGAAGATCGGCCAACAATTCTTTCGTCAATTTACCGAGTGCATCGAGACGCATTTCTGCAGCTCGAGCAGTTTGCATTTCCTGCAATATTCGTGGACTGTCCAAGAGGTTAACTGTGTCTGGACCAGATTGAGCCGAATCGACGAGTTCGCCAATCGAAGCCAGTAAAGATTCACGTTCGCTTCTCAGCGCTTGTTTAAGACCGTTTCGTTTTAAGAGCTCAACGTAACGTTGAAATTCAGCCGCGAGCACTGTTGAATTTTCTGCACCCGCGAATTGTTTTCTCAATTTTTCCGTTACTTTTTCTTCAGCCGGACTTAAACTGTCCTCGAAACGATGCTTCAATCTTTCCCATTCGATGTCCTTTCCATCTTCCCCAAGACCAACTGCAATTTTTATTTTCATAAAAAATGGCAGATCTTGTTTTTCAATATTTTTCATACGGTGGTTATTTATTTTTATTTATTTTTTCATTTTGTTCTTTAACTGATTTTCCGTATCTCCAATTTAGCTTTTATCATATTGTCAATGAATTTTATTTTTAACCTCTCAAATCGTCGAAACTCTGTAGAAGTGCATCTGTACCGAGTGCCGAACGTTCGCTTGGCGTTAAAAGTCTCGTTAGCTGACGATGCTGGGCACGAATTTCAGCAGTTTGTCTGAAAAAAAAGAAAAAAGAAACATTTAAAAAAACGTAATAATGAAACCCGAAGGGGAAATTAATCGCTATTAAAATGGGAATAAAAAAATAATTCCAGAACCTTAATCTATCTCCAAACTTGGAGCACTTTCCGTGTGAGAAAGATTTTCCTTCCCACGGATGAAGAGATTGATGGGGCCAATATAATCCAGTAAGTCTTTCGCAAACGTTCACCCATTTCTCGCACACGGTAGCTGCAGTCGCCACAGCTTCATCTCTGGCGCGGGAATCAGTGTTTTTTATCTGTATTTAAAATGATAAATCGGTAGTAATTTAATTAGCATGAATTTAAACATAATAATATTCATCATATTAAAACCTCATCGAGAAGTGTTTGAACAAGTCGGACAACTTCGTTACCGACGACTTCCAAAAACGATCTCATTCTTTCTTCGCTGTAAGCGGGTCCATCGAGTTTCCAAAGATCGTCAATGTATCCCGAGACTGTTTCCAGTATTTCCTCAACGCCAATCAAACCTTCTCTGATTTAATTAATCAAAAAAAAAATAATCAAAAATTCAATGGAAAAGAAAAAAATATTCAATTAATTATTGATCGAATTAATATCTAATTCATTTTTATAAAATGTTGATGAAAAAATAAAAATACCTCGAAGTTGCAGCGTTTTCAAGCTCCACTTGAATACTTTTGATAAAGTCAATGGCTTCTTCAGCGATTTTTTTGTCATGTGACTTTTTTGTCTCATCTCGTTTGCGTCTCCAAAGATTTTCTTCCTCTTGTATCGTCGAGGAAGCTTTCGGACCAAGAATGTCTTCCTCGAGTCGCTTAAGACAAGCAGCATTTACACCGGATGATTGTAGGGTCGGTGCCCAAACTTGTCGAAGTGATTCGATCAAAGCTTTCCCACCGATTCTCGGTCCCCCCGTCGTTACGACGTGTATTAAATCGTGAAAATTTTCATCAGTAACGACAGAGGAACGCAGCTAAGTATAATGGTAATAATAATAACAACATTAAAAATGTAAACCTCACTAGTGTGTGCTTGTTACTCCGTTAATTTATATGGCGGTGATAAAACTCGTGCCACCAGTATAGATGACGGAATATGCGCATCTTAAAATCAACTTACGCTTTTTCGATTCTCATGAAATAGATTTTCGAAATTGAAAGTGGCGGGTTCATTACGACCGATCAAAATACAGAATTTTTTTTTAGATCCATATCAAAATTTGTACTCTAGAGTTTTTAGGGCCGCTGAATCCGAATATGGGATCAGATTATCAAAATTCAAAATTAATAATGGCGAATCGAATATGGATTGATGGCGTCAGGTTTTTAAAGTTCAAAATAACAGATTCAATATGGTCCATTCGAAAATCTGATGCTATATTCTGATTTAGCATCCTCGAAAACTCATTCCTATTCATTTTAATCATCCCTGGTCAACAAGGTTTAAATGACCCCAATTTTTTTTCGTAAACAAGTTCATTTTTTGCAGATTTACATTTTCAACGTTTTTCTGCACCATTCTATTATCAGATTTTGTTCATTACAACAGTTGTTTCATGTTTTGGAGCGTTCTATGCACTGAGAAAAAGGATTTGTTGTTCGAACAAAAATTTTGTTGAAATCGTTCAGCACGTTGATTTGTTTATTCCAACCACTTAAATTGCTGGCTCGAATAAATATAAGCTGCAGTAAACTTATATTTATTTGAGTCAGCAATTTAAGTGGTTGGAACAAACAAATCAACGTATTGAACGATTTCAACAAAATTTTTGTTCATACAACAAATTTTTTTTCTCAGTGTGTATAATTTATATTTTTTTGGAACCCAATTTAGTAAACGGTGTTAATGATGTGTGACCACGGAGGGCTAATATGTACCCGAGAGTGTTTCCGAATTTTGATCGAGCATATTGGATCTGCTATTTTAAATTTAAAAAATCTGATGGCATCTTCTGATTCAGCAATTTCGAAAACCTTATAACTGAATTTAGCACGTCAATCGCAGAAACTTTTTTTTCACACACTGGTGACACAAGAAGGCTGATTTTCGTCTCACAGCGAATCCGTTAAACAATAAAAATTTGAATATATGTTTTTTTAAATAAAAATTAGCACATTAAAATAAAAATATTTTTCGTCACTGATAAGTAAATAAATAGAAATTTAAGAAAACCGAGTATAGAAATAATATAAAATGAAAGATTTTTTGATAATTGAACCATTTATAATTGAAGAAAATTGTGTTTGATAATTTCAAAAAATGGTACAATGATTTTACAAAAAATAGAAGAAAAATGTTTAAAATATAAATAGGAAGCAAATTATGTTGCGGACCTTGAAAAAAACCAAAGCGTTTCTTCCAATCGGAATTTCATTTGTTAATTTTAAGCGCATTAAATCGGTGCTCGTGCGAGTTGGCGTTGCACAAATAGTACGACATGATGAGACATCCAAAAATTTTTCGAGAACAGCTTCACCCTTGATCGAAACATCCGGATCGTTAATTGGAATACCAAAAAAATTTCCCGCTGTTGAAATAATCAGCGTCCCTCTTTTATCCGCGACCACCATTATCTGCGAAATTCCATTTTTTTTTTATATGTCACAAACTTATAATTTTTTATGATAATTTATAATAATTCATATATAATTTAATTTTAAACTAAATAATACGAAAATCCTAAATAACAATTAACATCAATTTTTTTAAAACTCACCTTGGCGAAAAAAAAATTGAAAGCGTATATTCAAAAAATAACAAAATGTTTGTTATTCGCTAACGTTTCGTCGATGACAAAAATCCAAGTCGCACACAAGCTCATACATAACTTAAAAAAACAGCTCACTCAATTTTTATTAGATTGTTTTTTTTTTGTCAACATGAAATAAAACGCAAGCTCTGTACTCGATGGTGTCTTTTTTCTCTACGGAAAAAAACTGTGAGAATGAACGAGAAACGATGTGACGATGGATGGAACTCGTAGGAATGAAGTTTCCATGGTTACCAGTTTCGACAACATTATGCTTTAGTCACGATTCTTGACAAGCCACGTGTGCAGCAAACGTGCGTGGGCGACCACGTGCAGCTGTCATTTTAATCGATGACGCAATGAAGAAATTTTTATTTTGACTGCAATAAATTGGTCAGTACGTTTAATTTCTACTATACCGACGGAAATATTAGCGACTTTCCTCAAATTTCATATTCAGAGGTAGAAATATTTATTCTTCGAACGAAATTTGTTTATAATAAAATTTCATTTTTCTATCCGACCGGAAGATCCTGGAGGAAAAATGACTTTTTAATCGGACTTCAAAGACCCGATCTTTTATCAAAAAAATAAACAAAGTTCTAATAAAGTTGTTTTTTGGCGTTTTCTTGCATGGTACGGGGCGGGAATTAATAAATACTTCAACGATTGGTGTTAAAGGTAATTAATAGTTTATTATGGGATCATGGGACAATATGCGGGAGAATGCACGAGTTAATCGTTCGGATATTGGTGGTGCAACCTTCTTGCAGATCGCTGCAAATAGGGCCAATTGTTCTTACGCTAAGGGATATTACTCCGTGAAGCGATAGTGCAGTGGAGAGTGTGCAGAAGGTGTACCGCGTCGACCTAGATTGACAGGAAAAAAAATTAGCAAAAAAAACAGCGGCTTCGTAAAATGGGCATGAACAGATGTGAACTAAGAAAGTCTCTTATTGCAATATGGAATTTTAGAGAGGCATGAGGAATACGGAATCGCTACGTTCTTACGAAAATTTGAGTTGAATAATATTAAAGTTATCCAATTCTGAGATCATAAATTATACACACACACAAAGATTATATTATTTATTTAATATTTATTTAATACGACGAATAACACAACTGTTGATATTCTCGATTACGAATAACAGTTTCTAATGAAAACAATAATAAAACATGATCATAAGTAAATAATTGTATGTGCTCATGGATGGTTTGATGCGTTTAGTATCTTCAATAACAAAAAAATTTTATTTGACTTAAGCTGGATAAAATTTTACAATCAAAATGAATTGAAATAAGCTGTCAAAAAAAAATATAAAAAATAAGGAAATCGTCAACCAACAGTCATGGGTGCGTGGTCGGTGTGTGGCTCGGGCGATCTCCCAAGTTAAGCAGCCCCAGACGAGGGCAATACTTGGTTGGGTGACTGCTTAGCCATTCACCGGCTTGCGCATCAATCGCTAAGTTGGAAGCAGTTTTTTTAAGTTTCTGATAGCGCTAACCAACTGAAAGTCCGTAAAAATATAGTCGACTATGAAAAAACATCTAGTTGATTCAACTAGGATCTAGATAAATCAAATAAATTGTTTTCCTTGTCTCACGGCCAAATAGAGGTCTATTTAACTTTAAGAAATGTTTTTTTTATCACATACACACACACACACACTATATTTATATTCTTGATTAACGGACAACACCACTGTGACCCCCTATTTTTTTCACATTTTTCAAGAATTTTTTTTTGTGGGAAAAATAAGAGATATTCGAAAAATTTTTTTTGGGTTTTGTTCCTTGTTTATTAATGTATCAAAAAACATTTTTTTCACATTTTTCACGCCGCATGGTGGCGCTGGGGAAGCTCTCGCGTCATCTCCGCGGTGGTTCGCGGCACGCAGCAGAACTCTCTTCAACGTCGATCTGAAAAAAAATACCGAGTATTTTCATTAATAATACGATATTTTGAAGAGAAGTACATAGGGATTTGGAAAAATATTGATTTTTAAAAAATAGGCACGCCTTTGAAATTAAAGAATGATTTTTGAGCAAAATTTCTCGTCGAAAATAGGCTATAACTTTTATAATTATTGAGATATCGAAAAAATCTTATGTACTTCTCTAGATAATCTACTTTTATTGATACAGTAAAAATTTGAAGTCGATCGGATAAAAATTGCTCGAGTTCTGCTACGTGCCGCACTCAAAAAAGTGGTTTTGAGAAAAACGCGTTCAAAGTTGGGACCCCGAGCGTCGCGGACCGCTGCACCGCTCCACAAAATATTCAATATCTACGAAAATAATTATTTTTTCGACCTGGGTCCAACGGCATTTCAATCTTAAAAGTATTTTAGATTTTTTAAAATGATTTTCAAAAAATCGATTTTTTGAAGCCGTCACAGTGGTGTTGTCCGTTAACGAAAAATTTAATAAATATTTTAATAGGTGTGCAAGTAGAAACTCGGCTCTGAAGTTAGTTGCATTAAAAAATATACTTGAACGCATCCAATTCGCCCGCCATTTTGGATATATGTAGCTTAGTCATTACTGTTTTTATGACATAAGTTTCAGTCATTTACAAGCTGTCATTCCGTGTGTATCAATTTTATAAGAGATGGATGTCGATAAGCAACATTTCCGCCACTGCATTCTATTCTATTGTCAAATGAAAAAAAATGCTGCTCAAGCTATGGAATTGATTAATTCGACTTTGGGTGAGTATTCTGTAAGTCATTCAACAGTAAAAAAGTGGTTTGCAATATTTCGCGATGGAAATTTTAGTCTTGAGGACGATCCACGTCCAAGTGCAGTAAAAAAAATTGAAGACGAAAAACTTCAAGTTTTCCTGGATGAAAACCCGATAAATGGTAAAAGACCATAGATAGTAATGTCGAATATTTCGATTATTAAATTTTGTAACAATTATCTTTTCGATAAGGTTGAATTTGACCAAAAAAAGCCAAGTTTCTACTTGCACATCTATTAAAATCGGACATTTTTATAATAAAAATTAAACGAATATTAAGTTGAAATAAAAATAGTATTTATATTATTATTTATAATATTTATAATATTATTTATACCATATTCAATTATTATAGTCTTATTTAATAATATTTTCATGAGCCTGTGACCCTGGGTATGTACAAAAATTCACGTTCGACTTCTTTGATATAATCAGTCAGAATAATAAAACTACTTTGGTTCCCGCAATTTATGCACATCCAAAGCGCAATTCGTATGTGAGAAATGTCTCGACGTTCTGCGCCATGTGGTGGCTGGAGTGAGAAGCTTTAACGCGGGCAGGGGAGACCGGGGCTAATTGGTTATCGGGGTAAGTTGACTAACTCACAATGACATCCAAACGACGGAATGTAAACATACGCGAGTTTGTTATTATGTTCATTGTAACCTCTCGCTCATTCATGTATCTTAATACGTCGCATGGACACGTCGTTTAGGAACAGTAAAAGATTTTCCAAATTCCAGGTACTAAAGTAAATTTTTTCGTTGATCTTTTCTATCTCTTCCTGCCTCGGACATTTTTCCAATTGTTACAATTGTCCATTATATAAGAGTACATATATTGAGTTATGGTTTTGCGTAATAATTTTTTCCAATTATTGTTATAATTCGCGTGTAGGGCATTTTGTTTCTAAAACAACGGGGTGGGGTAAGTAGGCCAACATTGGTATGGAGTTGATTGACAGATGTGTAAACTGCAATTCTGATTACGACGACGAGGAAACTGGTGAAGAGAATTAAGGGGCACCACTAGTGTGACACTTTAAAAAAATCGATTTTTTTTGCATTTTTCCATAGTTTATACCTTCAAGAATAACATACTAAAATTTCAAGTGCAGATCTCAATTAGTTATAACAATGAAATCAATATTTTTATCTTTCAACGCGGTTTTCTCAAAACGACATTTTTCAAATTTGCGGCAGTTCTAACTCGAATACAAATCATCCGATCGAATTGAATCTTGTTTTGGCGTATATAGTATTTGTTTCTTCATAGTTTTTCGATTGGATAAAAAATGTCAATTTGCCATGCAAAAAACCATCAAATTTTTAAACATAATTTGGAACTTTTTTCAAAACTCCGTCATTTTGTTGGATTTTAATTTTTTTTTCACAATCCTGCGCCATTGTGCAGGCAATACCTTCTAGTTTAACGGACTTTTTTATTTTTTTATTTCAGGCACTCTGAAGGCCGCAATCACTGCAGCAGTGGGAGAACTTTTTTTTTTGGAGACTCGGGAGACGGCGCATAAGTCGCTGAAAATTGAATATTTTCATACAAAAAAATTACTGTATATACATAATTTATACACAAATATATCCTCAAAATTTCAAAACATTCGATGCAATACTTTTTTTTCAATAAATTCCCAAAAATCACCTTTTTTTGGGCAGTCACACTAGTAGTGCGCCTTAAATACTCCTTAAATACTCCTTTTTTTCTACGTCTTAAATACTCCTTTTTTTCCTTAAATACTCCTTTTTTTTAAATACGCCTTAAATACTCTTTTTTTCCACAATTATCACCAAAAATAACCTTTAATTTCATTCATGTAAAAATTTGTGTTAATTTTTTGAACTATTAAATAAATAATATTGATAACCATCCGCTTTTTTTATTCATTCGTAGTGATTATCAGGTAAAATTAATTGCCTTAATTAACTTATTAACTGTAGTAATTATCAGGTAAAAATCGTACTATAGTTAACTTGTCCCATATCTTGAGTCAACTTACCCCGACACTGGGGTTGGTTGACACGAAAACAGATTTTCAAAAAATCGATTAAATAACTCACTTAGTATTTTATAAAAAATCTTAAATAATTATCTGAGATAGTGGAAGAATGTTTCTATTCAGAACAACAATTTGTTTTTTGAAACATTGTTTAGTTCCTTTTTCACAAGCATAGACTAAAAAGTTGGCCAACTAGCCCTGGTCTCCCCTACTCGAATAAACGGATCCAAGTAGCATTGTCTATTTGATTTAAATATATATAAATTCTAGCTGAAGCGAATAGAAATTTTGTTAATTCAAATTAAAAAAATTCGAATAAACGATCCTAGTAGATCTAAATAGAACTTTTTTCTGATGGATGTGGCCTTCACACAAATACGATACAGTAGTGCATTAGGAAAGAGTAGCCGTATGCAACACTCTTAAGGGGTCTCACAGGCACATGAAAATTTCATGAAGTGAGAGAAAAAGTCATGAGGAGAAGGGAACATGGAAATTTCATGAAGTGGGGGTGAAATTGATGGGATGGACTCGTAAAAACCCACAAGGGTATACGAGGGAACGAAAAAAAAGAAAATTTTCGTAACTTTTCAATAATTCAATTTTTAACTTTTTTTACTTTTGCGAGTACCTTTTTCATTACTATATACATAAATAGACGTAATACTTTACCGATTTATTAATTTTTGGCGAATTCTTAAAATTTTCGATCGATTTTTCCCGCTGCATTTATTGCGCTGTTTGAGGGGTTTCTTGTAGGTAAAACCAATTGACCTACTGCGATAAATTCAAAGCCGTTCTCTAAGTCTACCAAAATGCTCCGGAAAATCTCCCCCCATCAAATTTTCGTACGATAATTTGCTGCAGAGTTATGATGAAATCAAAAACTGGGTACAGTGGAATCCCGTAACTAAGGGAACTTCAATGTACTGCCATTTCGTCAAAAAAATATATCGGGATAAAAAAAAACTAATTTCTCCGTTTTTCATCAGTTTTCTAGAGAACTTTCAAAAGAAATTTATTTCTCAACTGAACACTGAGAAAATTTCAAAACAGTGGTTTTCAGGGTTTTCTTACGAAAATTAGCGATAAAAAAGATTAAATGATCATCAATTTTGGTGATTCTCGCTTAAAATAAAACAAAAAAATCACATAAAAATACAGAATTTTTTTTTAATTCAGACAGTCCATCAAACTTTTATTTTTTACGACATTTGAATTTGTAAATTTTGTTTAGGCATTGATCAAATTGTTTCTGCCCTTTTAAGTATTTCCTTAGCAAAATTTTTACGTGCCTACTTTATGCGAGAAAAAATGAATAATTTTATTGCGAAACTAATCGGGCTCATCGTAAGTTCGAACGATGCAAATATGTGCACGCACATTCCGATGTCCAACGAGGCCATATATCGAAGTACAACTATATAACTACTAGCTTGCATACTTATGAGTACGCAGGTTGTTATACAGGGTGCCCCAAAAACTAACGACGATACTTGGCATGATGAACCGCATCGAGGCTGCCCGCCGAAAAATTTTTGCACGCACTCTACGCTGTTAAATAATATATGAAATTCACAATACTTTTACAATACAACGGTAAATGAAATTTACAATCGCGGTGTATGAAATGAAAATTATTGCACTCGTATGCCAAAATTGAAATATGAACATAAATTTTGGTTACTGATATGGAATATAAGATACGTAACATTGAATATTCATATGAAATCTGAAAATTTTGTGGACATGCATTGAAATAAATCAAATGTTTGGTTGATAATTAATACAAATGTATATGAATTCATCTACTATGAACAATGTATTAAAATTACAGTATGATCTTCACTTTTCTTGACAGTTGACTGAAAAATAAGATACACATGAATGTTAATAATACGATACATGTTATTTCCCGTCATAACTCCATCTCTTAAAAATACGGTACAAAAATGGGAATGAAAATTAATATACCCTGTAGTATAAAAAAAAATCCGTGTATTAAAATTCATTTGCCTATGTATTAATTATAAGAATCTCAATATTAAGATTAATATACAAGTGTAGGAAATTCGTAACGCTCTGTGGGCACCGTGCGTCGCGCTCTGGCGCAGAGCGTCGACTTTCTCATAGGAGGCACGTGCTTCGGACGAGGATGTATACAAGTCGCTCGAGTCTAAGAAAATTGTGTAAAACATGAAAATGGTAAACACCAAACTTAACACAAGGTGTTGAAATTGTAATAAAAATTTTGACGGCGACAATTGCTCGACTTGATTGCCACGGCATCAAATGGTGATAAGTGATAAGTCACTCTAACTAATTTCATGAGATGTCTGCATGATTTTGACCTTCAACTTTAAAAAATCGAACACAATAGTACATCAATTAATGTATTCCCCTTGAAAACTCATAATAGCTGAATTTATTTAATATTCATTCATATATTAATATTCAAAAAGGATCACCAAATTTTGTGATACATATCTAAAAATATCGTAGACATATGTAATGCGAAAATGTTATACGGTGCCTGAAATTTAGTAATCTTGAATCTGAAAATTACTATGCTGGTAACGTGTACTTTAATATACCTGTATAGTAATATTAGTAGATGTTTCGTGTTTTTAATATGCACACGGTCAACATTTCTTACATGTATATGATTTTTAAAATACACAAGTATATTAATTTTACTGAACAGTGCTCGTACCATTAAAATACCGCGTCTCTCAATTTTCCTCAGCGTATGTGAATTTTCATATACGGTATCTGCATAAAAACTTCCTATACATGTGTATTAATTTTCATACAGAAATTTTTTACAGTGTACGCAATACAGTGGCAATTTGTAAATTTGCTCGATTCAAAGTAGAATATGCCTTTCGAAATTTGCCATTGTACCATAGGGTAAAGCATCTAGTTTCCAGCCCTGTTCCAGTAGTCAGCCTTTTGCAGCTTTGTATGCGTGAGAATAGCGTAAAAATGGTTTTCGACTTACGAGAATTTTTTCCTGCAATCTTTAGTGTTTCATTGGTCGATACACAAGTTTTCTATATAATAATCGTTTAAACAACAGAGATTTGCGGTAGAGTTTGGCCGAGTCCAAATGTTGTCGATTTTTCAAATTTGTAAATCGACGATTAAATTACAAAATCAATATTAAGAATCATTTTCATTGAAATAAAATTTATCAAATCGCGTATACGCTTATAAATCATCTAAATGACAATTAAAATGTAATAAGATCTTGGTCTGACTACCTAGTAACAGATCCGTGGATAGGTGTGAATGTAAACATAACCTCGAAAATTTTGCCGCACGATAAATTGATTACCAGCTCCGCCGGGCAATTTTATTAAAGAAAAACAATTGAACCAGCGTAAACGTTCACTCAAAGTTCTAGAAACATGAAAAGAGTAGAAAAAACTTGAAAATGAAGCAGCTGGTATCTAAGAAAGGCACTCGTCTAATTGACATTTCGTACCGGCGGGCATAAATGAGCCGCCATCTTGATTGTCTACTGACTTCCGAGAGAGAGAGAGAGAGAGAGAGAGAGAAGTCCGAGTCAAGTCGACAGAATTCTGCTATGTGCGTAATTTTACTCGCGATTTCTCAATAATTATACGGTGAATCCAATTCAATTTCTCCTAGAAGAAGCTTCACATATCGTAGATTAGAGTAATAAGTTTTTTTTCGTGGGTTGCACGACAAATTTTTGACTATTCTCAAACTTAAAGTTCTAACCTATGCTACCGTCTGCGTCGTTCTCCTAATGGTCGCAATGTATTTTTAAAAGCTAATATCTCAAAAAGTACACGGTAAAAAGAGTTTAAATTTAACCAACACGTAAAAAAAATATCTTCTTTCAATTCCATGCAAAAAAATATATGAACATTGTACTGGTTTGTATGGTTTTACTAGCAGTCGACCGGGGTCGACTCTTAGCAGTGACTATTGGTCCATATTCTGGTTGAGCAATCACTCGTGAAAATGACGTTTTACCAATAAATATTGTTTTTTAATAGCCAATAAATATTGTTTTTTAATAGGTTCGTGTTGATTTTATCCTTTCTAATAATTTTCTTACCAGAGTTTAATAAATAACGTTTCATTTAAGACTTATTTTGATTCGTTATCTATTTTTTTGTTTATAAGACAATATTTGAAAGTTGAAAATCGAGTTAGTCGGGTAAGTCGACTAGGTGTTTTGTCCTATGCAGCGTGTGATATTTCCATAAACTTCAAACTGCTATAACTTTTTTGTTTTGTTTGTTTTTTAGAGAATTTTTTTCTTTCGTTGGGATCGGCTAAAAATCGGCTGTTTTTATCTAACAATTAAAAACCATTCCTTCCTATTTGAAATATTGAAAGCTGCCACGGTATCTCGTAGACGTTTTATAAAAAAAAAAATAATAATTTGTGTCACCATTGAATGGCCCGGGTGGAGTAAGATTTTCGAATGATTAAAACTTCGAACGGCTAAAACTGCGAATTTTTAAATTAAAGAATAGTAGTATGTAGACAGATCAATTCTACTATAGCCTTTATGCTGGAAATTAAAAAAATGAGAAATTAAAGAATTCGAAGTGCATTTACGTCAAAAACAAAATATAACAGTAGCCCAAATGACGAAGGCTGGAATAGCGATTTTACAAAAGTTCGACTATTACGCATTCGAGTCGTCAAATACTGAAATCGGCAATGTTATGAATATTCACAATTTCAAATATATTTTAACGAAAGACAAAATATTAATATGGTCAAAATAGCGAAACACCAGAAAGTCGAACGGTCGAAATACGGAGAACCTCTAGGCTGTAAAGTATTGCTTGTCATTCTTCGTATTTCACAACATTCGCTATTCTGTACTTCTAATTTTTAGTCATTAAAAAAATTCACTTTCGAATTATTCGTACTATATATTTTGGTCTCTCAATAAAAGAATTGCTCTCCATTTCGAATTTAGAAAATATAAATTTCTTACATTAGAACAATCTATATTGCATTTGAAGTATAGACAGTCTGAATATATATTTTCGAATAAATGCGCGATCAAAGAAAAAATATTACATCAAATACGCATTCAACTTAATATGCTATCAAAAATATAAACTTCGAATTTTTTATTTTTCGTTAATCGAATGTTATGAATACTAAAATTTCGAAATATTAACCGTTCTACAATTTGGTTATTCTACATATTAACCCCCACCCGGATGGCCCCCTCAAAACCGTAAACCTTTTGTTAGTAACACTTTTTTGTGAGACCTCGTCTTTTCGAATTATTTTAATGCCTTTTTTAAATGGAACATCTCGTATAGTATTTATTTTCGTATCTAAACGCGTACTTTTATCAAAAATATATGATAATCATAAAAATAATGATAATAACAAAAGCTTATTTATAATTTGCAAAGAATTTGAATATTTTATTTTTTGATTTGTTTTATCTCGTACACTATTCCTATCTACACTGTTCCTTATCGTTGACCGCATATTCGAAATTTATCGCTAATTCGTTCCGATTATTCAGTCGCTGTGAAATTCGTTATCAGCTAGATGAGAGGACAGGATCAGAAAAAAAGAAAGACGATAAAAAACAATCTTATGACTACGAGTGACGCTTATCTACCATTTTTTTCATGTCATGTTAGATGAACAGGCACATGCATACAATTTTCAAAAATGGAATGAATTAATTTTGATGCCCAGAAATCGCGTTTATTAATGTATATCAAGGTAAACAATCTTCGGCAGAGTCCCAGACATTGAGGAACGCTGAAATAACAAAAAAGCCATTGTTGATACAGTCTCGTTTCATGGAGAGAAAACGTCAACTGCGCTGAGAGTTTCACAACGTCGTTGTTGTCATTCGCAATTCTATATAACCGCAACGAAACATGTGGCGAAAGAACCGCTACGGTGTGGAGGAACGATTAGCGGAACCAAGGACGTGAGTGTTCCACTCATTTTTTTTTTACATTCATATTTACAGCAATGTAGAGCAAATTGGCCACAAAAAAGAATAACGTTTTTCGTTAGACTGAAAGCGTTCAAATTTCGTTGCAAAATTGAACATTTCATGTCAATAATAATTTTTCAATAAATACGAGAGAAATCATGTATAAATACGAGAATCGAAACATTATTAATTTCCAGCGCCAAGAAAAAATACTTTTAAATGAATAATCAACTAAAATTGGAGGAACGATATTGAAAAATAATTATCATCGTTGATAAATTACTCAGACTAAAATTATGATTAAAGACAATTGTTATTATTAATAAAAACTGTTATTAGAATATAGAACGATAGTTTGGTGGTTTGTTTGTGACTAAAAATCTTTTTATTTGTTTCGAAATGTATTGTTATTACTTTATTTTATTGAATATTTTTTTGATTGCCTGTCAATTGACGCGACCAATTCGACAAGTCGAGTCACTTTACGTTACATTTGCTCCGGGGTTCCCCCTCCTCCCCCGACGATAGTACATCGCGTACATATATAGTTAACCTAAAGATTCAAGTGAATAGTACAATATTCGCGGCTCTCGTGAAACTCTCTTGATAAACATTAGTGAGCCTCGGTAGTAAAGGCTCGAGAGTCATTCATTCGTGCGTAGAAGTCTCGCTGCTCGAGAGTTCCTTCTCTTGTGGAATTTTATTCTTGAAAATTAATAAGTTAAGAGAACCGTGCAGACAGTGTTTGTTCATCGTAGTTTTATACCAACGTGAATTGGGTTATGTCGAGGTCAAGTAACGCCTCGACCGAACCGAGCTGAAGTGCGGATTTCTTTTTGTGATGTATACCATTTTTTTTACTTCGATAGTGATTTTTTTTAACGATCGTCGATAAAATAACTGATGACGATCTTTGGGAATAATCAAAATTGTTCCTGAGCCCGACGCACACGAAGTATAAACTTTTCAATTTATTTGTATGTCTATTTTCGTCATTTGTCTATTTTTTTCAACAATTTTGAACGATCAATCGTAATTACTATATCGAAAAATATATTTTTTATAATAAATTTACGTGAAAATAGAAGTCTATTTTGAGGGATTAGTTTTCGATTTTTTTTTCGTTCCCATCTCGAATTTAGGTTCTATTGTTATTTAATAGTAGTAAATAATAAATGCGAAATTAATATCGTTATAGATTCCATTTTTTCAGTTGGGATCACTAAAATTTATCGAAGGCTTGCAAGATAAACTTATTCAATAAAAATTTGGATTTTTTTTGTAATCTCGTACGATAATCGTTTCATAATAAAATTGTATAATCAATTTTTTTCATATATAATAACAAAATGATCGCGAATCTTAACAAACAAAATTATTTCATGAAAATTTGGATTACTTATGTTTCCTTGTGTTATCTTGTAGCGCGATCGTTTCTTATATACGTGTATTTTGTATCGTTGAGAGAGGCTATGTCATTACGTAGATGAGGTCACATTTTTGTGTGAGTGGAGTGAAGAATTCTCCAGCTTGAAGCAATTATTCGTCTGTGATTCATTGAGCCTCGAGTTATTTTCTTTGTCGGCTCTCATGTGTTAGTTAATTGTTACGCAATGGGATTTTTGTTTTTCCGTAGCTTCATTCTCATGATTTCTACTTATATATATATATATATATATATATATATATATGAGGCATTCCACGCCATTTCGAGCGGTCGTGACCTCGACCATTTTTTATTTTCTTAAATTTTTTTTATAAAATAGTACCCCAGGGACGGAATATCCACACCAATTTATAGACTTTTACTTCGCGTCCTTCAAGAGTTACATTTTTTCAAAAAATCCAGATTTTAGAAAGTTCGGAAACGTTCTAACAGCTATATCTTTTAAACTTATTGACATATCAATGTATCGATTTTTTTCATTTTGGTTCATACGTTTAGGAAAAAAAGGAAGAAAATTATCAATCATTGTTGTCAACGTTTTTTCTGCATCTGAAGTAAAAATTATTTTTTTAAAGATGATCGCCATTTTTTATTTTTTTCAAAAAAATGTCTAAAATAGTATGACCGTATGTCATAGTAAGTAAAATAGTATGAAAAATGAAAATAGTAGATACGATTTTTAACGCTGGTCCGATCGTAGACCCATTTTTCCTTTTATTTTTCGTTCAATAAATTATATTTTTTTAATAGAAATTTTAAGTTTTTTGTATGAATCATATTTTAATCAAAGATATAAATAATTGCATGATTTTTAAGCCTAGTTTCATTGTGACCAAATGGTTGTTTCCAGTGTTCGTCGAATTTTTTTTTTATCACTAATAATACTGGTAAGTATGAATTATAGTATACATGTACAATTAGTAATTATAGTACTCACTTTACAATTTTTAGTCAGATCCAATAAGTTAAAGAATTTTTTTGTTCCATTACTTTCCCAAAAAAAATAATAGAAATTATGAATTATGTGAGAATTTCTATTATTTCTTTTTTAGATTTTTTTTCCCCATTACTTTCCTAGAAGAAATAATACAAATTATGAATTATGCTAGAATTTATGAATGAAAGAAATGAAAATTTTAGAATTTCTATTATTTCTTCTAGGAAAGTAATGAAAAAAAAATTTTGAACGTATTCGATCTGACTAAAAATTGTAAAATGAGTATTATAATTACTAATTGTAAATGTGTACTATAATTAATACTTACCAGTATTACTGGTGATAAAAAAAATTGACAAAAAAAATTTCGACGAAAATTGAAAACATCCATTTGATCACCAGGCTTAAACTAGGCTTAAAAACTATGCAATTGGTTATATCTGATTAAAATATGATTCATACAAAAAACATCAAATTTCTATAAAAAAAATTTACTTTATTCAACAAAAAATAGAAGGAAAAATGGGCCCACGATTCGACCAGCGTTAAAAATCGTATCATCTACTACTTTATTATTTTATTAGGTCATTACTATTATTTATTATTATTATTATTACTTTATTAATTATTACATTTATTTTATTATTAAATTATTATTAAATTAATTATTAATTTATTAATTATTACATTATTATTTATTAGGTCATACTATTTTAGAGATTTATTTGAAAAAAATTAAAAATGGTGATCGTCTTTAAAAAAAAATAGTTTTTACTTCAGATGCAGGAAACACGTTGACAACGATGATTGATAATTTTTTTTCTTTTTTTTCATGAAATTATGAATCGAAACAAAAAAAATCGATTATATTGACATTTGTCGATATGTCGATTAGTTTAAGGGGTTTCGGTACAATTCTATTGTTTCCAAGCAAAGCGCCAACTTCACGTGTGCAATATTTCGTCGAAAACAAATAAAAAAGCCTGTTCGTTCGGTCGATGGGGGGAAAACTCATCGTTTTCGTTGATGAATAAATGAATAATTAATAAACCATGTAGACGAATTATTTAATTTTTAGATACCGGAATTGCAACAGTATACTTAGTGGTTTAGCAGTTTTTCAATTAGTTTTTAACATTTTTTATCAGTATTCCATTCGTAAAACTGTCGTTCACCAAAACGACCGTAGGCATCTCACCATGTTAAAAAGTATTTTTTTGACATTTAATTTCACAAAAACGGTGTAGACGATCGATTTAAAATTTGGACGACACATCTAGTATATGTCAAAGAATATACTGCGTAAATTTGAAGTAAATGGTTACATTTTGCCACTTGTACTGAAACTCCTTAAAAGATATCGGCGTTAGAACGTTTCCGAACTTTCTAAAATCAAAATTTTTTGAAAAATTGTAACTCTTGAAAGACGTGGGATAAAAATCTAAAAATTGGTATGGATATTCCATGGGGTACTATTTTATAAAAAAATTTCAGGAGAATTGAAAATGGTCGAGGCCACGGCCGCTCGAAATGGCTTAATAATAAATCAAATGTTTTATACATATTTGAATTAAAATGTTTTATATAGTTGTATTTGTTATTTATACATTCATTTTTGGAATTTTTTAAAATGCGTTTAATTTAATAGTATTTTTTTGATCGAACTAGAACACATTTTTCTGAGAAAACAATGGAGAATCATCAAGATCAAGAAGGGAAAGGAATGCCTGGGAGAGTCGCCCTCATATTTTCTGTCCTCACCCATATTCTTTTATTGGCCCCCGTACTTTACATCGTAGCACTGTATTTCAAGGATTACACGTTTTTCTCATGGCATCCAATATGCATGTCTGTTGGTGTAAGTACCTCCAATTAATAATAATAATATAAACAAAAATGACAGCTTAATCGAGATTGAAGACCTTTTAATTCCAATACACTATTTTTTAATTAAAAAATATGGAGTTTGTATTGTTCTGATAAATGAATCAAATAAAACGTATTAAAAATTTATTGCGAAGAAAAAAATCGTCTTGTCAAAAAATGAAGCTATGAGCGAAATTCCTGAAAATATTAATTTTAACGTGACCTTTGGAACCGTTTTTTAAGGTCGGACTGTTGATGATGGAGGCTGTTTTTGGGATATCCGGTGAAGGGTATTTGAGCTCAAAACTATCACGAGGAAATCGAGTGGCCTTACATTGGATTTTGAACGCGAGTGGTCTGAGTCTGATGGTAATAGGTTTAATAATAATAATAGTAAACAAAAATAGACATGGATGGGACCATTTTGTAACGAGCCATGCAAAACTTGGTCTGAGCTCGATCATAATCGCTATTACCGTCGCAACATTTGGTATACTCGCAAACAATACACGTTGGCTTTATCCTCATGTCAGACCGGTTCTCGTCAAGGTCGGCCATGCATTTGGTGGTATCACAATAACGATCTTGCTCCTCGCTACTATCATTAATGGCACCTATAAAAATTCGTTTCCGGGCTCCGAAACCGGAAGAAGCCTCGTTTTTGCTTCGTTCTTCATTGCAGGCGTTTTTATTATTGTTAAACCACTTCTTGGCGCTGTATCCAGAAGCAGAGTCCTCTTCAAACAAACCAGACCCACCGCCAGTGGAAACGACTCGTGACTGGACTAACTTAAAGTCCACTTTCGGTTTCGGAAGAATTTTCTAGCGCTAAAACGTTAATTGCACGCTTTTTTTTAATAACAAAAATTTTAAATCCATTCAATTATCGTACAGTTTACCAATGTTTCAATATTTTTATTAATAAAATGTCGAATCTCTCGTATTTCCGAATTTAACAAAATTTCGATCTTTTTTTTATTAATCAATGACAAGTTTTATTATCATCGTTGCAACGGAATTTGAAAATTTTACAAATTTTAGGGTTGATTGATAAAAATTGGAATATTTATAAAAAAAAATAAACTTCTACTAGAGCTAGAATTTCAAAAACAATTCTTCAATTTTGAAAGCGATTAAATAATTTGCCATTAACTTTGAATTTAAGAAAATATAAATAATAATGATTAGGAAAGCTAAATATTGAATCTCATATAAAATCCAATTGTTTTTCACAGCGAGATTCTCGTGATGGCACAAGGAGAAAAAATTCGCGGTTTATTGGGTGCAGCTAAATCGCTCCTTTGTATGTTTATACGTCGATCTCGTTGCACGGCGAATATGTAAATCGAAGTTTGCCAGGCATCGTTGCATCGGGATGTGTTCTTGTATTTTTATGATTTTATTTGCCAATTGTTTGCGGCAATTACGATAAAACAATGAAGTAATACGTTTATCAAAAATATATACATAGAGTTTGAAAAAATGATCAACGGAAAAGTGAAAAACTGAAATTTTCAGGCCGACCTTAGATTTTTAATTTTTCGGATTGATACAAAAATGATGAATCTCTGTTTCTTATTTCTTTAAAAAACACTGTTTAAAAATGTTAGTCTAAAACAGAAATTGTAAACACAAAATTCAATTTTAATCGTTCAGTTTTACATCATTAAATGATTGAATTATATTAATTTTTTTAATTTGCTTATGAAAAGTCATGTTTCCTTGATTGCTAAAAAGAGACTGAATACTGTAAAAGACGTACTTGGCGACGCGGTGAAATAGGTTGTTTCATTTAAAAAAATTACATTACAGAATTGGCGATTTAGATTATCGTTGGTATATTATTAAGAAGAAAAATTTATTTTTGTGTCTTGAAATGAAGAAAAAAAAAGTACGTCCATGTCAAATATATAACTATATGTACAATTGTCAACCACATACCAACACTTTATTACAATTAAATACGCTTTGTTACATTTACATAGAATATAACGTTAATATATATTGTGTATATTTTTCATAATACAATGTACATTTACAATAATACAACCGTTCACTTGCATTTGTGTTTTGTTTATTCAAGTCAGGTTCACATTTTTCCGTCGCTATATCGATCCTAGTAAATTATTAACAGTCAAGTTAATTTTTTTTTCAATTTTTTTTCCCATCGTTCGATTATGCTCGCTATATATATTTTTTTATCCCTTCCTTTTCATAATTTATTATAGCCCATTTTTCTCTTTCTGTGAATTATTAATTTTTATCTTCATATTCGAAATAAAAAGAAAATGAACGTTTAAAAAAACTTGTCATAAGAATGAAAATGGGCGAAGGTATTCCTTTCGCGAACTCGAATATTTTACAATTAACAGATTTTTTTGTACAAAAAAGTAAACATACATCCCATTCCACTGGAAAAATATCGAGCCAAGTTACCGAACTTTTAGAAAAGAATTATAACTTTGAAAATCGTCTAATTTATACGGCACTCTATGGAGATGACCTGCTGCTCACATTTCTATTTAATAATTCATATATCAAATAATGATAGATGTTTGATATAAACTGTCCTATGGTTAGATCAAATCCTAAAGATTCCGTAGCAACGATAAAAACAGAGAGTCACCGGATGTTTGAAAAAAAATATTCACGATAGAATTTGAAAGAATGTGATCAGCAGACGATTTTTTATAGCCATGACGTTATTCTTGTTTTTGTACGTTACAAATTGGCTCACATTTGTTACCAAGGTCACTGCGTACTTTATACGTATTTTCACTCATATTTCACTATTTTTTTAACCAAATACAATAAGTCCAGCTTCTCCCTTAGACAGTGCGGGTGTTGAGATTTGTAGCTCTCTAAAAAATATCAAAAAGTTTCATAATTTACACGATTAAGCTGAAATTTTCGATTTTTTTTACAGATGGGATTAATAATTGGTTATAACTTTTTTTTTCACAAAATTCAGCCTAATTTATGAACAAAAGTCGAGGGCTCTGCTTATGCGCCCAAAAAATACGGCCCTCCGCGAAAGGAATACCTTAAAATCCCGTTCTCTCAAGTTAATCAATTTTTAATTTTTCGTAATTTACAACATTATGCAACAACGTATATATTGTATGCTATGGTAACAGGAAAATTCATCTCCTGAAAATCCGTACCGGAAAATTCACCTTCGGGAAATTCACTTCCGAAAAATTCACCCCCTGGAAAATTCGCATCCGGAAAATTCACCTCCCGGAAAATTCTCCTCCGGAAAATTCGCCTTCAGAAAATTTGCACCCACACAATCGCCGAAATGCTTAGCATCCACCCCACGATTTCACACACATCACGATTTCACACACCCCACGATTTCACACACATCACGATTTCACACACCCCGCGATTCCACACACATCGCGATCACACACCCCACGATTCCACACACATTACCGAAGTGCTCAGCACTCACTCCACGATTCCACACACATCGCGATTTCGCATACCCCACGATTCCATACACATCACCGAAGTGCTCAGCACCCACCCCACGATTCTCACAATCACGAATTTTCCTGTGGATAATTTTCCGGGGGGGGGGGTGTGTGAATTTTCCGGGGCGAATTTTCCTAGATTCGTATGCTATACATATTTTTCTTTTTTTTTATAGATTTTCTAATGGATCATTTCTTTATTTTTTATTTCGTCCGAATTCTACTCTCACTGCGTTCAAGCACTAGATTAAAAAATCTCAGGTAAAGGGGTGCTCAAAATCGGATGCAGCATCTATTTCAATTTATTTTACAATACATGAACTCATTTTTTTATTTCAAAATCGAAATCGATGTTTGATCGAAGCGAGAGTAGAAAAAACCATGAAAATCCATTTCTCTATAAATATACACATTTATGAAGCTTTCTGAATTGACAGTCTCCCTTATTTTTTTTTTTTTACAATTTTTTTTCACACGGAGAACATTTTTTTTGCTTTTTCGGCAACAAAAATATAACAGCACACTAGCTTTTTTCCTTCACAAGAATGCCTCATCAAAATAGTTCCACAAATATATATTTATCATAAAATAAATAATACTTTGTGTAATTTTTTGTATACCTAAATTTTTTTCTCCTTTCTTATTGTGTTTTGATTGTATAATGTCAGGTAAGTGTTTTGAGTTTTTTTTTTATGTATCTCCTTCGGGTTACGAGAGCAAGCTTCACAAAGTGACAATATACATATTCGTCGCACATCGTAAGCGTCATTATTTTTCTTTTTTTTTATAGAACATGACCAAACGTAATTTTTTTTTGCCGTTTCATAATTTCCATAAACATTTTCAATCTCCAGATTGTGAGTTTTTTTTGTAATCATCCGAAACATACTTTTTTGAATTAATAGAAAAAATTAAAAAAACAAAATTGAAATATGAAGAATTTTGGATATGCTTCAGTTGAGGGATATTTTGTATTTTGAAAAATTCAAGGCAATTTGCTGAATGAAATATTTACGAAAATATTTTTGGAGGAAATAATGAAAAATTTTTTCAATATACATCCAAAATCAATTCCATTCATTTTTGTACGTATTTTATGGACTATAATGTTCTCAATTATTTGTTTATTCTTCCTTTTTTTCTATCTTTCAAATTACGTTCACTCTTTTTCAACCACTCTCTTTGGCCATCTCTTTTCTATCTAAATTCTAGGACATGTCTGTTTCTTTTTTTTTTTTTACTTTGTACTTTTCGTTCTACGGTTTTGCTCTTTTTTGACCAATTTGCATGCCTCAGCAAAATAAATTCTTCGTAGCTTTGGCGCCTCACAAATTTTCCTACGTAACATTTCTTTCTACATCTATGCATCGTACATTTTCTTCTTATTATGTAAACAACATTAGTTTTTTTCTCATTATCAGCCTTCTAACAACATTTATAACAAATATATATATTTGTATATGTGTTTTATTCATATGTTTTTAATTATCAGTCGACATATTGTTCGCACAACTAAAAATGATCGTTCGATCGAAAAAAATCGACGAACTATTATTTCCATCGTTATCAATTATTGATGTCTCAAAAAAAAAGTTTTTTTTTTCAACAATTAAATTTTTCCGTTCTTTTCGGTCGTAAACTTGTTTTCCTTGTTTCGCAAAATTTGCGATAACGACAATTTCCAAATTTCGTATCTTCGACCTACATTTCGTAATTAAAATCAGGATTGATAGTTTGCAAAATAAACAAAAAAGGTAAATTGATTTGATAAATTTGTATTATTTAGCTATTTAACATTTTTTTTTTTACTTATCGATTGAGCAACACATCTGGACAATGGCAACATTTTGTTGTAATTGGCTAATTATTTGTTTTTTCTTGCCGGAATTAACACTAACTTTCAACATCTAAACATACATAATTACGTTAAACATTGTTTAAATTATTTTCCGGCACTGAAAAATTTTAATTCACGATTCTAATTTGAATCACAGCAAAAAAGGTCTCTCACAAAATCGCCAAAATTTGGGAAACACCATTCGAACGTTTCCGAAAAAAAGAAAAGAAAAAAAAACAAAATTCTCATTATTTGTTTTTCTTTTTAAAAATCTTGACGCTGTTTATCGTGATTGTTCAATGTCAAATATAATTTCTCTAAATCTTAGTCATCAAATTTTTCTTTGTTCTCATTTCAATTGTTCCAGTTTTTTATTCTCTTCTTTTCAAATATTTTTCATCTCTTTCTGTAAATTATTATCTTTCCCGTTTGTTTGTCCTCTCAAATTACGATGAATTTTTGAGGATGAAAATTTTATCAGTCGCCACAAAAAACGAACATCATGGTTGTGCTGTGGTCTTTTTTTTAAGCTTTTTGTTTAATAAATAAATCTCGATTTATTTATTTTGATTCTTCGTCATTTGATCTTGTTATATTTTTCGTATTTTTTCTCTCCCATTTCGTGGACTGTTTTTATCGTTAAACTTTATTACAAAATTACTTTTCTCGCTTCTCATGCTCTTTTTTTCCAGTACTCTTTTTTTTACATTATATTCGTCGAGATTATCGACTCGAAAAAATCTTTACTGCTTATCCTTGGAGAAAGAATGGAAATCGTGTCAGACCTGCTCAGACGTTATGAGATCGGCCTTACTCGAATTCTTCAAAATCGATGGTCCTGGCAATTTTTTTCCAGTGCTTGGTGCCCTTTGGGACTCATACATCATGGGTTGTCCATTTACCAGCACAATCGTGTCTACGGAATTGTAACCTCCCGATTGTCCTGAAAATTATTACCATTAATTATTATTATTGATATTTATGACAGTAATAATAATAAAAATAATCATGATGTTTATCAGTTGTTACTGATTAATTATGTAGATCAATTAATAACCAGTTGCACTTGAAGGAAAGAAAATAAATAAATAAAAAAACTCATTTAATTGAAAATGAAATGAATTACCAGCTAATGGTGGATGGCTGAGTGTTTTCGAGGGTGTCGACGAGTTTTTCGATGCGGGTCTCCATTCGGCCGTCGGCTGCAATAATTTCCGTGCCCTTTCCCACACCGAATCGTTTTTTCTTTTTGACTTTCCACTTCCACTCGTCGTAACGTCTTCGTCATCGTCATCCTCGTCGTCATCGTAACCAGGTTGTCGTCGACTTGTTCTCAGCTGGGCCTTTATAGACAAAAAGATAAAAGGAAATGGATATTTTCAATATTTTTAATAATACGGATAAATTTTATTTTGTATGTATAACTTGACATTCGTTTAACTGAAAATAATTTTTTAATAAGTAAATAATTCGTTAATAATTAATTTCAAGTGTATAACTGACCAAAGCGACACCAATGATAATAATGACCGGAAGTACACCAATCAGCCATCCTACTGCGTAGGACCAAGTAGGATATTGGTAAGCCCCATACGTGACAGGTTGATTATCAACCCAATTGAATACAAGTATGAAGAAAAGTGCCGCAGGCGTAACTATTTTCCACATCCAGGTCCAAAAGAAACGCCATAATTTCGACCGTGGTCCGATCATTTCTTGAACATCGTTCAAGAAACGATCAGCTCCGTAAACCCACGCTACGAGAACGCACTCGGTTATAGCGATCAAAAGGACCGACCAATTCGCTGCGTATTTATCCATCAATTGGAGCCAATACATTCCTGCCTGAAATGTAACATCAAGAAGCAATTTTTAGCACCCTACGCATTACTTAAACCATTATCGCAGGTTTAATCTCTTACGGTGGACGAATTCATATTTAAGATCATATAGATCGATAGATCCTGGAATTCTGAAGAGAAAAGTCTTTCATCAATTTTCTCTACGACCCACCGTTCCTTAAATATCAATTATATCGTGATAACCAATTAGCAGCACCGGCGAAGGAAATGAGGCGGCCGGTGGGTCGTTCCACCCTCACAGTTACGTCCAATAGGCGACGCGGGGTAAGCCACTTTCTTGCGCACCGTATTGGTTATTGTAAATTAATTAATATTTTAGCAACGGTAGGTCGCAGAGAAAAATAGTCAAAGACTTTTCTCTCCAGAATTTCATAATCTGTCGATCCTATTAGTTTTCAATGTAATTCTTTTATTTTTTTTTATTTTTTTTTTTGAGAATGTATGAATATTGAACAATCAGGGGAATAAGGACACTCACGTGAGTCGTGAAGATAATTCCACCACTGTAGCCAAAAATGGTTGTTGCAAAAACTACGAGGGTCTTGTAATTTCGAAGTGCAGGCACACCGTCGAGTATCGCGGTTGTGACGGTTTCCATAAGGGCAAATTGCGAGTCCAAACCGAGGGTGAGAAGCATTACGAAAAAGAGGATCGACCAGATCGGTGCGATCGGAAGTCTAGCGACGACTTCCGGGTAAACGATAAAGGCTAAACCAGCTCCTTGATCAACGACCTTCGAAACATCCTCGTTTAACTCGTGGGCGAGGAATCCAATTACCGAAAATATCACCAAACCCGCGAAAAAGGAAGTGCAAATATTGCTGACCGCCACGATCAACGAATCTTTGTAACAATCGTTGTTAAATTTGTTGTAAGAACTCAATGTTATTAAACCACCCCAGGCTGGACTAAGGGCGAAAAATATTTGAACCGCAGCATCGCCCCATACTTTTGCTGATCCCAAGCGCTGCCAGTCTGGTGTCAGGTAATACAAAATACCTTCGCCAGCACCCGGAAGCAAAATACCACGAATGAAGAGCGCAATCTGTTTATCAGAATGAAAAAACAAGTTTTTTTTGTTTTATTCTAAATATAAAAGTTCAAAAAACGTAAAAATGGAATTTTTTTATTCATCTGCATCAAATTCCTAATTGTGATGAGATCAAAATTTGAAGAAAAAGTTTTTTTCATTTTATTATAAATGCGAAAGTTTAAAAAAGGCAAAATTAAGTTTTTCTAAATCTATCCATCAAATTTCGAACTTCAATGCAATAATTCAGAAAAAATTCAAACATCCCCAAATGACCGAAAATATTAATATGCAATGGTTATCAAAATAACAAATAATCATGTACAGAACGTTCGAAAAAAAAAATTCTAATTAAAAAAAAAATAAATAAATAAATAAATATTTGATCCAACTCACGAGCACTACGTAGGGGAATAGAGCTGTGAAATAGACGACTTTTCCTGAACTCTGGACACCTTTGCTCAGGCATAGAAAGACGATGACCCAAGCCAGCACAAGACACGCTGCCATTGCTGGTCTTATATTTCCTGTTACTTCGATTCCACTGCTGAGGCCCAAAACGTGATTGCTGGAACAAAACATCAATCGTTTCATACGTAATAAGTATTAATTTTTTATAAGGTTTTTTTGTCAATTGAACAGATGACTGTCGTATGTGAAAAATGGTGGCAATCTTACTTGAAATATTCTTCAGCCGGCGGTTTTCTAATAGCCGTGCTTATGTTCACTGCCATTGCTTCGAGTTGGCTGGAATTCACGCATTTCAATTTGTAGTACGAAGTATTTTGACTCGCGCATATTTCAGCAACTCTTGGTTCGTAACAATCTTCCGTGCTCCAAGTAGGATCACAATTACTCCACGGTAATTCGCTTCCCCCTTAAATATGAAAAGGAGCATTACTTTTTCAGTAATTTATCTAAATATTAATTTATATTTCACGGAATTATTGATGTTGAATGAAATCATCAATTGTCACTCGATTGAATCCCCAATCAATGCGTAATGGAAGTATATTGATTAATTAATTATTCGTGCGGAATATTAAAAAATTACAAAGTTTTGTTATATTTCTTTTTTTGAGCATTATTTTTTCTTTGAAAAAAAAAAATAGTTATTCAATTTCAATCGAATTAATGATCGAAAAAATCATCTATCAACATTCAATTAAATTTCCAATCGTAATGTGATAAAAGCATGGATTAATTATTTATATAGAATAAAAATAAGAATTATTAATTTAGAGTAAAATATAAATTTCATTTCTTCCAAGAATGATTTGAAACATTTAGTTATTGATCGACATAACTGCAAACAAATGGAAGATAAGAAACGTACCAGCAACAGAGGCGAAAATGTAGTAAAGAGTCCAGGCAATAATGAGATTGTAGTACAGCATGACAATCGAACTGATAAGGACCATTCCATACCCAAGGCCTCGAAGAAGTGGACAGAAACGCTTATAAGCGGCTACTGGTCCTAAGCTCGCATACTGACCTTCATTTTGAGAAATGATTATATAAAATTAATAGGCATACTAAAAATATGGATACAAAAAACAATTTTAACAATTAATTATTATAATATAATAATTAATTGGATAATTATTTTATTCGAGTTCGTAACTAATTGAAATTGTTACTGCCAGTGCCTAGGATTCCTCCCTTTTTAACCTTTCCGCTGCTTTTAACTTCCAACTATTCCCCCCCTCCCTTCCCCGTGCAGCTGTGCACGTAACTTATCCCCAACTGTAACACATTTGCCGAGGGCGAAGGGAAACTGCAGAAAACCTTGTCGATACAGCTGGTACCTGACTAATCCTCTCAGAAAGCAATACGAGCATGCCAAGCACGACCACCAGAGACGTTTAACGGGAGAAACCAGTTTAGGAGGCCGAAATTTTGGTGTTTTTCGTGAATTTTTTTTAACAGGGAAGGAATAATCAGATTTTGTTTAAACTTGGAGGATATTTTGTTCATGTTTTGAAGTACACTTTGTAATTTTTTCAAGTCATTTCCGCCGGAAATAGTGGAGTTAGAAGCTGCTGTCCATGGACGATCGCCATCCGAGTTTTTTGCTGGTGGGCATTCCTGAAGTCATAATTTTTATCTGTAATCATTACAATTTTCTTTTTTCGTTAACAACATATTTCCTAAGAATATGAACCTAATTGTGATCAAAAAAGTTGAAAATTGCATGTTTTTGAGGTGTTTGAACATAATGTCATGTTTTTATACCATGTTTTTTCACCTTTTTGCATTAAAAAAATATTTTTAATAAGAATATCATCCCAGAGTTAGGTTCATATAGATTGTAATTGAATAAAGAATATTCAATCAAATTTTCAGAACGATTGGTCAATAATTTTTTGAGCTAAAATGCCCACCAGTTGAAAAAAAGTCGTCCATGGACAGCAGCTTCTAACTCCACTATTACCGGCGGAAATGACTTCAAAAAATTACAAAGTGTACTTCAAAACATGAATAAAATATCCTCCAAGTTTAAACAAATCCTGATTATTCCTTCCCTGTTAAAAAAATTCACGAAAAACACCAAAATTTCGGTCTCCTAAATTGGTTTCTCCCGTTAAGTAGGAACCTCCTGAACTGTGATGCATAGGCCAGTCAGAGTACGGCTAAAGCTGCTTTTTGATGCAGACGCTATAGACACTGGATTCGAGCGTCAAACCTAGTCACGTGCTTCCCCTTTCAAACAATTTTAGCGCTCGGTTTCTGGAAAGGGAAGTCTCATGACCAAATTTAATGCTCGAATTCAGGGTCTATTATCTGCATCAAAAAGCAGGTTAAAGTGTCGCATCCGCACGATGAGAACCATCCATGCACGGGAGGTACCCGAGGCCGCGCACTGACCGCACATGCATCACAATGAGGGTGTTTTTGGTCCTGGATTTATGAATGTGGAGTCCGAGCCACCCGAGATTGCAGTAGAAACAATTGAAATAAAAAAACAATTCATTGGTGTTCGACCGGAAATCGAACTCGGAACTCGTGACGTACGAGCTCGAGCCCTCACCCACGTAAAGAATGAAGAAAGAAATAAAATAAACCCAACATAAAAGTAATAAATATTTAAAAAATCACAATTACTACTTTTACTGCATAAATTGAACTAAATCTATGTTAAGGCTGAAATTCCATTTTACAGTTAACTCTTTGAAAATTGCAGAAACGCAAAATAAGATGGAAGCAGAATGTAAATAGACTTTTTTTAGTTTTTCAGTGTAGGAAGATACAAGTTCTCGATAGAGAGCAAACAATAGATTCGTCCAGCTTTGTGAGATTCTCGGCGAGATTCTTAGTGAAAGAGATTTTTTACAGATCGATACTGTGAGACGTGAAGTCGAGAAGGCAAGAAAAAAAGAAAAAAACGAATTCTTTGTCCTAGTTTTTTTGAATTCGTTATATATCTATATATATTATGGATATATTTTTCTCAGTAAATTCTTTTATATACACTAAATGAACGATTTCAAAGTGTATTTAAAACTACAACAATTGATCACTATTTTAAATTACTACAAACAATAAAAATGTTTTCAACATTAAATAGGAGTACAATAATTATAATCATAATTCAAATTCAATTGAATGAAATAGTATTTTATGTAACAAGTGCGGAAACCGATGAATTACATCGCGCGTGAAGTTACCGCATCAGCCGGAGGTTTATGATGCATATTCGCACGAGTACGAGTGCGAATATGCATCAGAAGTTGATTTGAGATTGAAAAAGTAATTGTAGTTAAGTTCAGTTTGTAAATCCGTGCAGTAAAGTAAGACAAAAGACGAATCGTTGAGAAATAAGGACTCTAACGGATCAGAGAGTCCCAAAAAAAGTAAAAAACTCCCATTTGGGACTCTGGGCTTAAGTCGACAAAAGTGATCCCAAATGGAGTCCCAAATGAGACTTTTTCCCCTCGCTCGGTGTGAGGCGGACGTGACGTCATGAGTCCCAAACTGGGACTCGGAGTCCCAAAAAGGGACATTTTTTAAGAGTGAAATCTCAAAAAAAAGTCCCTATTTGGGACTCCGAGCCCCAATTTTTGACCTTTTCTCTGCTTCTCGCTCCGGCCACAGCGTGGCGCAGAGTCAAGCGTTTTCGCGAGCACGCATCATCCGTCGGGTGGGCATATATTGCCGGAGCTGTAACACTCTGAGACCATCTGAAAAGATGGTCTCGTACAAAATACAATTAGGTACACACATAGCGAATCGCTTATTCCGGTTGCCTCGCTCGAAAAATTCCCAAACTGGGGCTCGGAGTCCCAAATAGGGACTTTTTTTTTAGTTCTCACCCCTGAAAAAAGTCCCTCTTTTGGACTCCGCGTCCTAGTTTGAGACTCATGACGTCACGTCCGGTTCACACCGAGCGAGGGGAAAAAAGTTCCATTTGGGACTCCATTTGGGGCCACTTTTGTCGACTTAAGCCCGAGTCCCAAATGGGACTTTTTTGGGACTTATATTAGGCACTCACTGATCCGTTAAGGCACAAAAAAAGAATTTCGAAAAATCTACGAGCGAACATGAAAGAATAATAGAATATTAAAAAATGATCTATAACGTTGAAAATTAGAAATTTATCGTACAAACTTTGTTTTTATTTATCATAGAAAAAAAGGTTTGTTGACATACCCAGAGAAAGTTCCATAAACATGAGTGGCAAACCAGCGATTATAAGCATAATCGTAAATGGTATGAGAAATGCACCGCCACCGTTTGAATAACAAAGATAGGGAAAACGCCAAACGTTTCCCAATCCAACGCTATAACCGAGGAGCGAGAGTAAAAAATCGAATTTGCCGGTCCAGGTGCCACGCTCCGGATGCTCGTCCTCTTCATCCTGGAGGGGAGCTTGGCTATTGGCCACTGAATATTTGTCCTCGTTCTATGCAAACATTAAAAAAACCGAAAAATTTCGTGACGTTAAATAAATAAATTAGTCAATCATTAAATGAATATGATTAGTTAAAAAATCTGTTAATTTAAAACAATAATTCTAGCTGAATAATTTTTGAAACATAATTCGTTATCTGTTAATGAATTATGTGTAATTCGAAATAAAATAATTAATTATAAAAAATAAGAAATAATAAGTTATGCACTAACATTCCAGCAGTCCAAGCCAGGTCGAATTTTTGGATAAGCTACCTCCATCCTCAATGACGATCGCGAATGATGTTTTTTTTTTTATATTCCCGAAAAAAATGGGAATAAAAGATTCACAAGAAAAATGATATATTTATTTTTTCTATCTTTCACCCATTGAATAATCACTGTGTCAAAAGAAAAATCTTCTTCTCTTCATGTTGCTTCCCTCGTATTAATGTCTCCTTATTTACGCCTCCATTAAATTTCACATTTTTTCACTTTCGGTTTATCTCGCTCGAGACTAAAAATTGGAATGATCTCGATATTCTTGCACTACTGCAAAATTTTAAGGATTAGAATTTTTTTTGACGATTAAGATGACTTGAGAAATATTTTTAATTACCATTTCTTTTTTTCATTAATTATCGTTCCAGTTTTTCATAATTACTTTATTTTTCATTTGATTGCTATTTTTTTGTTATTACTTTTCTTATCAAATCGAAATAAGGAAAAATAAATCAAAATCCAATTTGAACCGAGAGCTACGATAGTATAATGAAGTTTAGGTCAGTCAGCTGTTTCAGCAAAGGTCGAGGTAATAGTGGGCTAGACCCGGCGTGTAATTGCTGTCTCTTCCTTCATCTTCTTCGAGCAATAGCTAGGGAGGAAAAAAAGCGCGGGTTATTTTATTTCACCGGTCGATAAGTATAATTAATATTAAAATAACGAAAGACGAATGAAAACCGAATAACAACACCAAGAACTGTATAAATATCCTCACTTTGTCACGAGTCAAATTAGGTCACAAGAATTGCGCGTATTTTCACTTTTTTTCCGAAAATTGTATCGTGTTTTCTTCTCGAATCGATCACAATGAAATTAAATATTGAGTAGCATTTTTTGCTCGGGCGAAATAATCGTATTTTGGCGCAAAACGAGCCCGACAATTAGAAGATGAATGTGTGCGGAGATTTGACTTTAAAAGTTGACAAAAAAAACAAAACTTTTTTTTTTCTTTCAAGCGGACAGTGGAAATGGCCCGTGCCTCGCCGGACCACTAGTCTGCTTATGGAAGATCTTTCCATCCCAACAGCGCCTTCTATCTCTTTTTGGCTCTCTCTCTCTCTCTCTCTCTCTCTCTCTCTCTCGCTCCAGAGAAAATCGATCGATATTACTGCTCCTGCGAAGCTGCGTCCTACCCTAAACCTTCCACCTCTCCTCACCTTATATTTTCGTCATTTTATTTAGTACCTCTCCTTTCGCAGCTTCCAGCTACACATGCATCGTTTTCCATTTTCCTCTTTTCCCCTTTTTACAATTATACGATTGATTTCCTCATTATTTCTATTATTATTGGTGCCATTATTTCATTTTCATTTTTCCTATACTATTTCTTGATCACGATACCTGTTGTCGTTTTTCTCAATATTATAATAATTATTATTATGTACTTTTGTATATTAAAATATTCGTTCATTAAAAGTATTATTTTTGTTGAAGTTTTTTGTTTACGGCACGCGGTCTAACCAAAGCGAAATGGGATCTAATCTCATCAAAACTTTATTTTCTTCAACACGATTGTATTTTCCTTTTTTTCTTATCTAATTCTTAAATGTGAATTATTCGAATTTGGCACTACTTTGTTTACGTTATGTTTTCGATCTTTTTGTTATTTGGATGCTGCTTTTTTTTATAAACGATGTATTTGTATACTCGCAGACCGGAAGCCTAAGAAACTCCATTGATGGCAACACTTTCTTGTCGTGACCTTGAAACAAATCCGACGTCATTTTTTCCCCCTTGTGACAGTATGCTTTTTCGTGAATCTTTTAGATATTTGCATTTTAAATCGCGTATGTGCAGCAGATTCACTTGTATATATCTTTATCGTACGAGATGAGCTTGAGTCCAAGGTCAATGGATATGTGCTGTTCGCACCTCCTCTTTCATTAGCATTATCACTGGATCATCAATGTGATTAACATATTTTGATGTAGTGTTCGCGTGTATGAAATTACAAGTGAATCTGCACATGAAGTTTTATGGTTGTATCTCATATGTACAGGGTGTCTGGCGACCAATGATCATAAAGTAAACTTAAGTTCAAGACCGAATTCCGAGCCGAAAAGAGCAGTAATATTTTTTGCTGAAGCTCCTTCCTGATATGAGTTATTAATTATTCAATTTGAAGGATACACGCTCTATTATCGCGCATACCACCGAAATGGTTGGAAATGGAGCAACAGACTACAGGACCAATCTTGTAGCGGATAATATTTCCTACAAAAAAGTCTATGATGGCGTTTCTCTATCTTGAATAGTTTGGTCCTGAGAGCGGATCGAAAAAAACATTTAAAAAACTTTCGTCTTTCGACCCTTGGCAACCAGGTATTTTTTTCAGTCAGCTTCTCTGGATTAAATTATTAAAGATAGAAAAGTGTCTTCAAGAGCTTTTTTGTAGGAAATTTTATGCGTCACAAATTTGGTCCTATGAACTTTTGCTCTATTTCTAACCGTTTCGACAATGTGCTTGATAAAAGAAAGCATATTTTCCAAATTTAATAATAAATAATTCATCAACGAGGACTTTGATCAAAAAACATCCCGAGACTTATCGACTCCGAATCCGGTTCTGTGTTTATCGTGAGACACCCTATATAACGTACATATATAAATATATATGGATATCGCATGAAATATATGAATGACATCGGGTGATGTCATTGAGTACAATAATAAAAAGATTACAGGACTATAAATTACTACATCAATTTTTCCCCGGAATTAATTAAGAGGAGGAAACATAATAAATCGATAAAATATTTAATTATTCTTAATTATATTCCACAAATTAGTGGTTTATTAATTTATTTATAAAACTTCACTGATGACTTCGTTATTTGCGAAATAGCAAATTCCTGAAAGTGTTAATTACCTTGCCAAGTTATGTTACCACCCGAGTGGGCGCTCAATCGGTAATTATATCGCCAGATGGTAAGTTAATATTTGATTTTGAATGCATTTTAGGCTTAGAAAAAATGTAGTGCGTTTATATGCCGAATGAGTTTCGATGGTCTCAGCGTATGTATCGCAGCTTGAAAAAAACAATCATTCCCAATCATTGGATTCCTTGGACAATTGAACTCGAAATTGCAGGAACGTGAATACGCGTTGAGGCGTTTCAAAAAAATAAATTAAAAAAATCGCGCTTTTTCGCGCATGGGACATTTCGAGCAATAAATAAAATGTCTCTCCGTCCCATGTTTTCATCAATTATAACCATTTTTTACATATGTTTGGAAATTGAATGAAAGTAAATGCAGTTTTTTGTGTATTTTTATTATGCTTTGTTTTTTTGGTTGAATACAAACGAGGCATCGTTGTGTGTACGTGGCTGCTCACACACATACTGCGTGTTTCACCCCCACCCCTTTGTTCGTGCACTCTTCCCCTTCTGCCCCGTGTCCGCCGTCGATGACTGAAAATTGCAGACGGGAAAACCGTGTTTGCATCTAAATTTAGTTGTACGCACTTGGTTTTTGTTAAAAGTTGCTCGTGTTTTTCGTGAATTTCTTTCCCTACTGCGATTCACGCGTTTCAATCAAATAAACGTTTTGTCTTGTCGTTTCGTGCATCATCATCCTACGTTTTAATAACAATAACAATTATAATAATATCAATCAACTAAGAATATCGCGTAAAAAGACGTGCTTCGCCTTGTGTAACGTTGTCAATTCTTCGATATATAGATTGTTATAGTACATTTATATATATCTATAGATATTGTATGCATGTATTTCGTTTTGCGATCAAGACTCGACACAATTTCGGATTAACCCGACTTTTTTTCCTCTCCCCATACGTCCCTCCCTCCCTCCGCCTTCGCGGCTCCAAACAACGAAATCTGGATTTAGTTACGAGATTGACGAACAAAATATTCAAGATTCGCGATCTATGAGCGCCAAGGGCCAAGACGACCCTGGAGAAGATCTTCATTCCAGGTAACTCAAAAACTCAATCATTTGTTACACGTATAACCTCACTCTTTATTTGGTATCTATGAATATTACCATTTTTGCCATTTCCGGCTTTATTACTCTAATATTTATATGAATATAATTATCGCTTTCAAAAAACTCCCCATTTTGTACGATCAAAGCATTTTTTATACTGTTTCAACGAATTTTCAAAAGTGACAGCTTTTTTTTTGATACTCGCCTAAAATATTGGAGACATCGTTCTTATTGACTGTTTTTGATAGATATTTATTTCTTTATAGAGTTTCATTTTAAGCATTAAAATTGGATGAAAATAGCGATAATGTTTACCAAAAAAATGCTTCCATGGTGATAAATATAAACTGAACGATCAAGTTTTTTTGTTAATGTGTTTTCATCGGTCAAGTTAAAATCCAGTGTGTTTGACACGCCATAATTATTTATTCAAAATCATTTAAATATTTGGAAATGTCTGCTGAAATACCAAATTGAAAATTTTATAAATTTATCAAATAAGTTTCATTTAAAATGGAGGTTGATTAAAAATGGGAAACAATGAATGCTTCAAAATATAAAATAATTCGTTTAACAGTTAAAAAAAAGCAAGTACAAAAATGAAAGGTTTTGTTGTCGTTTCTCAGGGTAGGAGCTGAGAGCCCTTGCAGCGACATGAAGAGAGCGGGAACTCAAGTGAAAAAACTGATCGAGCGTTACTTTTATCAGCTGATTGATGGTTGTGGAAATCCACAATGCGACAATCAACATTGCGCCTCGAGCGGAATGGTAATGAAAAAAATCTTCAACCGAAATGTCACTGTCTAATCTTTCATGCACGAAAAAAAAGCTTTTCCACCAAATTGAGGAAAAAAAACAAGATGGAGAATCCCTTCATTCTTATAAAAGCGTTTTCTCTAATATTATTCATGTACAAAATTACGCTTCTATAAATAATAGCGTAATTTTTTAAAGTTGTATTCGAGGATAAAAATAAGAATTTTGGCGAGAAGCAACGAAAGTTGCAAGCGGTAACGCCGTTGTCACGAAAGCTGCCAATCAGAAAGTCGACGACGTCAGCGCTAGCCAATCACCGCGTTTTTACCAATTTCTTTATAGTTCCTTTTTTTCTCACCACGAACACTGTCCTCTAAACTTTACTTTTATCCCCTTCTCGAACACGCACGTGACAAATAAACCTACGTAACGTTAAAATTAGGAGGACTTTCAGAGAATAAATAAATAATTATCAAAATTGAGTATTTCTGGTTTTTTGAATAGCAATTTCTTATTTTTATATGCGTTAATTATCTTTATAGGGCTTCCAGTGGAAATAACAATTTATTTTAGATGGCTATTTAATATTTCTCATTTTTTTAGGAATGTTTGTGTTGCTTTTGCATTGTTTCGTATATATTTTGTTTCGGCCTTGTTTTTGTTTGTATTTACTTTATTTACTGTTTCTGTTCATACTTTTGGGGTTTTTTCATTTATTTGGATTTTGATTACATCTATTTTGGGTAGATTAATTTTTTTGCCTTTGTTTTCTAGTTTTTTTTTTGTTTCGATTTGGATGAGATTCCGTGTTTCTGTGTGCTCGCCTTTGCTTTGTATTTGAAATTTTTTTTTGTTAGACCTTTTCTCTCTTATTCACGTTAATCGTCTTGAAAACAAATCAAGCTTTCAACAACATTATTTTTTTGTCTTTTCAAATCTGAAGATAGAAAGTATCACAAAATTATGATTAGTTATTCAGTCACACAGCTAATAGTATTATTTTTCTTTTCACAACTGACTAACGTCTCCAAGCTCATGAAATCATTAATATTATTATTATAATTATTGTTTTTTTTGCAGCTAACGAATCTGACGCCAAACGAAGCGGCGGTACAGGCGTTACAGTTATTCACGCAAGAGGCGCGTTTGTGCGATCGTACACAGCCGAGCAAAGTAGCGAGAACGTCGAGGGAGGCGGGGACAGGTTCTTTGACGAAACCGCGATTGCCTGTCAAGAGTATGAATCCGACCTGTTCCATCGAAGGTACTGCTGAAAAATCCTCCCACCAAGGATCACCCTCGAGCCCCGAAATAAACCTTCAAACTTCGCAAAAATTAGTCCCCAAAAAATCCATAATTGCAACAAGAAAAATAAGCACGAAAAACATTGGAAAAAAAGAGTCTCGAGAAATGATGAAAAATTCGAATATTGTGACGAAAACGAGTGAGAGAAAAAATTCTATCTCGAATAATTGCCGAGAATCGCGGATTGTACTCTCGAAATTTAACAACGTTTTGACCGGCGATCAGGACACTGAAAATTTTCGTAACCTCCTTAAACACGAGGATCATTTGAAACGTAAACGAAACGAGAGAAGAACGACGAACGAGAATAATAAAAAATTAAAAAACGTTTGTACGAGGGGACGGAAAAAACGCGATTCTCAACATTTCGTGCGTGAATTGCTCGTTCTTGCCCTCTATCTTAGATATCTCGAAGCGAAAAGATACTCGAGATCACGAGGTCGTGGAAATCATTTTTGTTTCTCGTGAAATGACGATTAGAACCGTTTTTCTTTTTTCTTTTTGATTTTTCGTCATCTATTTTTTCACTCCTTTTTTACAACATGATTTTTTCGGTGTTCTCCCAATTTTTTTGTGCGACCGTGGAAGAGAGCTGTACGATTATCCAATACGTGTTTTTTGAATAAATTTTTTGTGAAATTTTCCTTGCGACTTGTCTTTTGTTTTTCGTGAATTTTTCAAAAAGAAGTGCATTGAGTACTATTTCCGTCATTTGAAACAATAAATAAACAAAAAATGAATATTATCGTCATGACAGAAAGAATTTACGGAAAAACAAAATATACATAGAAAAATTGCAAAAAAAATACAGAGAAAAGTGTTTCCTGAACGAACAGTTCAGAAATTTCTGACAAAAATTTGGATATAACATTTTTGGTTTGCTTTTTTTTCTCTAGGAAAACCGGTACCGTATCTGACCGAGGCGAAGCTTCTCGATATAATAGGCCTATGTAAATCCGAGGGTTCTTATTCACTTCTGATACGCACACTCGGCGAGGTTTTTTCGTCGGCCGAGGCGCTCAGCCGCAGTTTTCAAAAAGTTGAGAAGGACGATTCGCCCCTCGTCGCTTTGTTTGAGCGAGCCCCGGTCGATTTTCTCAGTACACCAGGTGATCTCAATAAAGAGGCGATAAGATCTCTCCAGGGTGAAGACAAAGAAGAGGACAGTAGCGATCCAACTCCCGCGGTCCCTCATCCTGATGACACCAGCGTCGATCTTCCCGCCGTAAGAAGAGCTTTCGCAGCACTTTGGTCTCTTCCCGGTAAAATTCTCGAAATTTAAAGTCCAATTCTCGAAACCCCAAAAAAACCTTAATAAATAATATTTATATATGAAAATTGTAACATCTTTACAAGGGTATTTTTAATATTATTTTATATCGTTATCATTAATGAACAAAACTTCGTCATTGTCATGTTATTTCTATTTTTTTTTCTATTGATATTGTATTTCTTAATATTATTTTTTTGTTGATACAATAAAATAATTGTTTTTTGTTTTTAATTATTACAGGAGAAGCTTTCGAGTCCGCGCTAGTCCACGCTCTGGTGACCCTGGCCGATAACATTGAATTGGATCTCAGAGTATTCGGTATAGTGCCTTCCGACAACACGGACAGTCTTTTGAACGTATTTCTAATTGTATTCGAGATACCGGTGTTGGGCACCGGTGAATATCTCGAATTTGCCCTGCACATGCTGTGCAAAGCAGCCAGCTGTTTGCCAGTCTCGGCTCAAGCAAGGCTAGCTCGAGTTTGGGCGAGACATTGCAAAACGCGATTGCCGAGTCTCTTGCAAGCTCTTCAAGAACTTATCACAGTCAAGGTTCATTTTTCTCTTGTTATAATTAATTTAATTATCTACAAATAAAATGTTAATTTTTTTATTATCATTGTATACATTTTTTTCAGTTACATTTATTTCATGTATAATTCAAATATTATTATTATTATTGTTGTTGCTGAATACGAAGAATAAGTAACGCATATTTTGCATATAGTTATACACGGAAAGAAAATTACTGTAAAAATTACTTTGGTACCATAGTGTCAGAGTTCTATATCGTCCATTCTGAGGATTTTTAGCAAAAACATTGTCATTTTTTCTGCTTCAATTCCAAATCAAAAATGGTCAATTGCGAATTTTGCTATGAAACAAGTTTAAAAATATTTTTCCGTATGGATTTTTATTAGAAAACATTGCAAAATTTATACCGACTTCGAACGAAACAGCGAATAATCATTATTAATACCACGATGAGTTACAATTCACAATGTAACACAGTAAATTTTAATACGAACCAAATTCATTTGGTGTGGATTCTAGAGTTGTTTCGGTTAGTACTATGTCCACGGTGAGAAATTACAGTGGTACATTGTAATATTTCAAGTGCCCGAGCGCGAGTATTAGCATAGCCGTGATACTGTTCGAAAAATTGTTATAGTACATAGTAAATTTTATTTACTAGTTTTTAATTTACTAATTTAATTTAATTTAATAGTATATAGTAAGTTATAGTGCATAGTAAAATTTCGAGCGCTCGTGCGCGAGTATTCATACGATACATTGTAAAATTTCGAGTGAGTAGTTTCGTTTGGACACGAATATACAATTTTGCTAAAGGCACATTGTAATATTTAGACAGTTACACATAGTAAAAAGTGAGGCGGACCTACATGTAGGATTTTAATATTCCACAATGTACTTTTTCATGTGTTAGGTACCGATTTTTTTAAGCTTTCGCTATTCAAAAAATTACTATCGGCATTCGTAAAATTTAATAAATGTGACGATATGGAACCCTGACACTATGGTATCACAGTAATTTTTACAGTAATTTTTTCTCCGTGTAATAAAAACTTGAATTTAAAGGTAATCGGAGGCTCTTTCACTCGAGATTATTGCGTCCAGGATGCCGACACGATTACCGCACCAACTAAGGTCATGAAGATTATTTATTACGCGAGTATGCTCGCGGGTGAACTGGATCCACCGGAAGCATGCCGCGACGAAGAAACTATCGATCCAACCGGAATCGACAAAACGGGACAACGGACGACGCAATCTTCGCTCATTTTTCAGGTTATTCATCATTTACAAATAAACAAATGACCAATCGAAGATTTACAGTTCATTTGTACGATATGAAAAATTTTATTTGATTATTTTTTATTATTATTATTAAAACTACATTGTTAATGTATTTTTGGATTTTGTAACAACTTTATATTTGTACACTTAGTATAATTTTTCTGATGAATTTATTTAATGTGGAAAACTCGAGAAAAATAAGTTGGTTTTTTCTACTGTTTCGATCGCAGGATCCTCTCGCAACAGAACTGGGTATAAGTTCGCTGGACGCACGAAAGCCTTTTATAAATTTTGGAGATTTTTACAACGAACTACTGAGTGACAGCGTCGAAATGGACAAAGATTTCGCCTATTACAAAAGCGAACAGCCAAAGAAATTTAGTTTCATGAATTACGCTTTTATTTTAACGACCGCAACGAAAACCCTCGGACTTTATTACGACAATCGGATACGCATGTACAGTGAAAGAAGAATAAGCGTTTTTCAAACGATGGTCGGACAACCCACTAATCCATATCTCAGGCTAGAGGTAAATTTTATTTTTGTTTTTAGAATAATTATTTTATTATTAGCGAATTTTTTTGCACAATCAATGTAAATTCGGGCTTATCCATATTGGCTTCAATGCAAAAAAAAAAATCATACTTATTGACCAAACTATTTTTCTCTTATTTTATTTTTTCATTTGTATTTTATAAATCAAATTGCATTTGGTACTAGATTTTGGTTGTTTTATAATTTTGTGCTATTTCGAATTGAAATGTTTGACCCAGGTTCGAAGAGATTTTTTGATAGACGACGCTCTAGTGGAATTAGAAATGGTCGCTATGGAAAATCCGACCGATTTAAAAAAACAATTAGTCGTTGAATTCGAAGGTGAACAGGGCGTCGACGAGGGTGGAGTTTCGAAAGAATTTTTTCAGCTCGTCGTCGAAGAAATATTCAATCCTGATTACGGAATGTTCACGACACAGGTTTGACCGAAAATTCAATTTTTTTAATAAATTACTGTTTCAATCTTTTTCTTTTATTGTGTGTTAATTTGAAAATTCATTAACCATAGTTTGTCTTCTTTCGTAATTTATTGTATTCGAATACTTTATTTATTTAAAAAAATATATTCTATCTAGTTTTTCTTTTCTATTATTATTGGTATTTAAAAAATTGTCATTTTCATTCACGTGATTTTTATTGTATCCGAATTTCGAAACTTTGCAAATGAACAAAAATCTGAAAAAATTCAGCCATAGTTAAAATTTTACAAATATTAATTTGCAATAATAATAATTCAGAAAAGTTATTTACGTATTGTTGAAATAAGATATCCTTTGCCTGATAATCAGACAATTTTTTCCCCTTAAATAAGTTTGGTGATTTTTCTAAATGCATATGAATTTTTTTTTTTAATCCCCCTTTTTTAAGTATTTCAAAAAATTAAAAAAAATCAAGAAATATCACGAATTTTGCATTTGCTTTCTAGAAAATCAACGAATTCATTTCATACGATAAAAAAAAAGTTTGATTGTGTGTAAAAACAATGAATTATTTTTTGATAAATTTTATTATTGTATATAAATATTGAAAACGTCTTAAAGGTGGCTGAATTTTTTCAATTTCACTAAAAAAAGTTTAATGGAATAAAATTATTAACACAAATATATGTGTAATTCATCCTTAAAGAAAAATAAAAGTATAATACTATATGAATCTTTCCTTCAATTCCGCAGGAAGAAACAAAAACTACGTGGTTCAATCCAACGTCATTCGAGAGTGACGCACAGTTCACATTAATTGGAATAGTACTGGGTTTAGCGATTTACAATAACGTTATACTCGACGTACGCTTCCCGATGGTTGTATACAGAAAATTGTTAGGTCGTAAAGGTGGTTTCGCCGATCTCGAAGACTGGAGCCCGACGCTGTATCGAACCCTCACCGAAATGCTTAATTACACCGATGACGATATGGCCGAAACATTTATGCAAACGTTCAGAGTCGGTTACAAGTGAGTTTCAGCCTGAGCAATTATGTCATAAATTAAAAAAAAAAAATTTTTTGCATTATTGTTTATCGTAATTTAACACTTTTTCCAAACATTAGAAAACAATAAAAAATCATTGCTTTTGGAATTCTTAAAATAAAAGTTTTATCAAAAACGAATAAAATTAAAATTTATCGAACTAACATTTGGGAATCTTTTTTGTTTTGAGTTTTGACCGTATTCTATCATAATTGCCACCGTTTTATGTACTAAGTATCTCAATTTTTTATTTGTAATAGTAAAAAAAACTAACAAATAAAATATTCATAATGCTTTTTTCATTGTAATTATTATTATTATTTATTATTTTTCAGAGACGTATTCGGATCAGTGCTGTTTCACGAGCTCCGGGAGAATGGCGACGAGATCTATGTAAATCAAGAAAATAAAGAAGAATTCGCGGAGCTTTACGCAGATTTTTTGCTCAACGGTTCGGTGGAGCGACAGTTCAAAGCTTTTAGAAGAGGCTTCCAAATGGTCACGGACGAGAGTCCTCTCGCACTTTTATTCAGGCCCGAAGAGATTGAACAAGTGAGTGGAAAAACGAAACCAAACAAAATTAAAAAGAAAAAAAATGGTCCGGCTCGTATAATCCAAATTTGGTCCATTTATATTCATTTCGTACTTAATATTAATTCTTTTTATTGCAAATTACAATCATAAAAGTATTTTTTGTGATAGTGAAGTGATGAATAAGCAATTTTCCTACGATTTTCGCATGACATCTTGATTTTTGAGTACTAATTTTTGTTGGTTTTTTCTTTCTACAGCTCGTTTGCGGTAGCAAAGTATTTGATTTTGCGGAATTGGAAGCCGCAACCGAGTACGACGGCTACACCGTTGAAAGTGCAGCGGTTAAAAATTTTTGGCGAGTCGCTCACGCCCTCCCGCTCGAAAGTCAACGGAGACTTTTGCAATTCACTACTGGTAGCGACCGCGTCCCCGTCGGTGGATTATCACGGCTCAAAATGGTCATATCACGACATGGTCCCGATTCCGACAGGTTTGTTCTCATTTAAGTTTATGCACGGATAAAATTTTACATTTATATTTACCCAAAATATATATAAATATTACTGTATTACACATTTTTGCAAAACTATTCTAGGCATCCTAGTTTATTTTACAGAATAACACAGTACAAATTTGAATCTGAAAATTTGATAGAATTTAACCTTTCAAGTCCGAGACCTGGATTGCACGAAACCAAAACTGTGCCTCTTTCAAATCTTATAGGAAAAATACTTAATTTTGATAATCAGCAGATTTTAAGTGGGAAAAGTCGCCGAAACGGAAATTTTTTGAAGATCAACATTAAACTTCATATTGGTGCCCGCCTCCAATATTGCATAACTTGGAATACAAGTATATCCAGTAAAATACAGGGTCGTCTTTGTTTTTTTTTTTTTTCAACTTTTTCGAAAGTGTACTTGTCTCGATTCGCTACCGCGAATCTAAATGCATCTGGGCAATCTTCACTTACAGTATTATATTGAGAGAATATTGAAAAAAATTGTTAACTTATTTTTTTTTTTTTTATTTTTTTTTTAATAAATTAAGAAGATTGATTGCGCGGCAACGCTCGGCTGTCGTGCTTTTCGTAGAAGATATTTTGCCATATTTGATTTTTCACGGTTGTGAATAATCCACTTTATAGAGTGGATTAATTGGAACGGGCGGAATAGATTATACAAATTATTGATTTACAATTTTTGGGAACGGTTTGAAGTGAATGTGCTAAATATGGCACGCCAGGTACTAAAAGGATAACGTGATTGTCTCGCGACTCGTGTTAAAAAGTTGACTCTTCGACCAATATATTAATGCTTCAATATAGTTTGGGGAATATCCTAATGACATTAGTTATTTTATCTTGGAGAAATATAAAAATTCATAAAGTGTTGGAAAAAAAGTCTAATATCAATTTTCGAGTTTCAAATGTGTAGAAAAGTTTCAGCAATATTGGAAAAAAAGTAATATTTTCAAATGCTTCTCATAAGAAACACCTTCAAAACAGCGGAATCTTTTATAGGAAATATTTTAAATCCAGAACAATGAATCATTTTAGAATTTGGCAAGTAATCACATCGTATTGTCCTGCATATGACCCCTGAATTTTAAACTACCTCAAACGCATTATTACTATGTTTTAACATAATAATTTACAAATAATTTGCTAGAAAAAAATACTCTTATTATAGAAACGAAACTGTGGACTACAAAATCGTCAGAAATGCGAAATGAAATAGTTTTCATAGGATGCTGGTTCCAAATGTTTTACCACACTGTTCAGTAGAAATCCAAAATTCAGCAACGTATCTTTACTGCAACAAATCGTAATGTTTGTCACTTATGAACTTTCGTGTTTCCATTATGTAAAATTACTTTGGACTATTTTTAAAACATGACAACATACTAATTTTTTTCTCGTTTTATTCAATATAATCTCGCGAAAGTGTGACAATACAGTAAAATGTTATGGAATATTTTCATCGTGTAAGAAGAAAAGGTTAATCAAATTAATAAATCAATTTTTTGCAATACCTGCGCCGAAAGTGCGATTTTCGATTGATGCGTGCGGAAAGTGGCTGATTTCTCAACGATCCTTACTTTCTCGTACTAATGCGAGAAAGACTATTTATATTTCATTTTACCGCGTTGATTTACGAAAGAACCTCTTTTTTCACAGTTAATAGTTTTTTATTCTATTTTAGGGACCCATAGCAGACCCTCTTTAGCATAAAATGTTCCTCGTATGCGACAATAAGATTTAATTATATACCATTCTCTTCGTTTTTTGATAACGAAAAGAATGGTGCATGATCAAGTTGTATTCGGTAAATATTTCATGGTGAAAACTGTATATAACGGCAGGAATGGTTTAAAAAAATTGGTTCGGGAAGGAAATTTGATATTTTCATGGGGTAACTAATTACCCCGTTGTGGGGTTCTAGGATTAAGTTTCGCTCGGTTATTGTTGAGTCTCAAATCGCACTTTCGAGACATACATTGCAAATGTATGTATGCTACATGTGCACAAAGAAACATTCGCATTCGCCTAGACTTATGGTGCATTTCACACTCGTACTTGTGTGAAAAGCATCATAAGCCTTCTTGTAGCATATATCAATATTTTAATGAGCTTGGATTATTTACGGAGTACCAATTTTGATTGCAGATTACCGATAGCTCATACGTGTTTCAACACGCTGTTATTGCCGGATTACGGGACGATAGAGAAGCTTCAAGATCGTCTCTTAAAAGCGATTAATTACTCGATGGGTTTCGGCATGTTGTGAATAAAAACTAAAAAAAAAATGGAAAGCAACAAGAAAAAAACAATACAATTTAGGGAACGTGAGGCGAGTACGTTCGGTATCGCCAGATTCCAATGCACCCGATCCTATTTATTTTTTAAGTAATTGAACTTTGCGCGACCAAAGGCGCGTAGCAAGTGCGAATTTCATGAAAAATGAGCAAAAAAATAAAAACAAAATCACGAATCGAAGCATCATGTGAAATGAACAAAAAAAAACAAGAGCGTATCGATTGCCGCAAAAGTACAAGAAACACTTTGTTGAAGTGACTTTTGACTGAAACGCGAAAAAAATAGTCATCTTTTCTCTCTCTCTCTTTCTTTTTCTCAGCATACTCTGCGAGTCGCCGACGGATTTTGTGTCTCACTCGCGAACAAAGCTTCGAGATCAGTGTACAAATAAAGAATTTTCAAAATGTTTATCTTTCCTCTGTTTGTTGTTTCAACATCACTGCCTTTTATTGAACAATTAAAAAAATATTCATACATTTTTTCGATGAACAACGTTTTTACGATACGAAGTCGTGTCTCATTCGTGGACGGCATTTTAAGGTAGATCGGTAAATTTAAGCCATCCAAGCTGAAGGGCTGACAATTTTTGTAGTTACACATAAATACGGGATGAATTGATATTTGCAACTTGAATGCTATTTACTATCTAGTTTGGTAGTAATTAATTCGTAAACATCGATTGTTTACAGACACTTATTCCTACGAGCATAGAAAAATCGTAAGCACGTCAAGACTTATTGAATTTTTACTTTCGGTATTTCCAAGATTTCGTAATAAAAAATTGATCACTGTATTCCGCGAATATTCCTAAATATAAAAATACTTGGGGTTTTGAACGTCATAGTTAAAAATCGACTGAAAAATAAAAAAGTATTCATTGTATAATGATTCAAATTTTCACAGGAATGACACGAGAAAGAGCGCGAGAGCACTTAGCAACTCTGTATTCGGCGTCTGCTTAGCACATGCCTTCAGACGTAACAGTTTGCCAATTTGACTGTGTGTTACTTTCCTATTCTCGAATGTTTTTACCGTATTTGATAAATATCGATAGAATTAATGGTGATAGGTAAACTGGCGAAATCTTTGCCGCTGCGTAATTCCTTTGCGTAAATACATTATATAAGTTGTAAACAAAACTGATAGTTTCGGCAGACGACAGTAACGACCATGACACATTTTACAATCCACTATGCTCGTCAAATTTCTATTAAACATTTTTTGAATAATAAAATCATAAAGATATCCATTATCCGCTGTTTGTATTTCGAAAATAATAAAATCATAATTTTAAAGTCGGTTTTGCATTTGCAAAGTTTGGTCTACGATAGATACTGCAAAGGTACACGTAGCCGTCACCGATCTACCTTAATGATATTTTAATTCTACAAAATTCTTCCTTTTTTATTTTTTCGATTATTACAACTGAGAATATATCGAAACAAAAAATTGCGAACAATTCTACAAAAATACTTGAAAAATTGGTTCTTTAAATAAATGCTCACTGATCGTATATAAAAAATATGTAAAGCCCAAGTAAAAAATAATACGAGATTGCGTAAACTTCATTTAAGATCGTTTTGGACGGAAATTAATATGTAATATATGTCATTTTTCAACGAACATTTTCTCTCAATACATTTATAAAAAATCGTATAAAAAAATTGGACGGAGTTCGTTTCCTGGCTGATATTTTCGTTTGACCGGACTAGTACGTGCGGACTCGACGAAAATCATTCCGCCAGTATTTTGTACAAGAGGCGTATCGTTTGTCAAATCATTGATAAACCTACATACATATATATATATATGTTTGAACAATTTGATATCTGTAAAATTTAAATATATATACAATTTTATATATAAACTATGTATATATATTTAAACTTTTAAATACGGCGTTTCTTGTCTACGTTGAAAACGATGTTTATGGACATTTTTGAAAACGATTTTTTGTCCACGTTTGTTGTTGGAAACTTTTTTTTTAAAGTTTGTACCCACGGGTTTATATTTACATAGATATTTTTTCATCGTTTTTTGTATATGTAGAAAATTACTTATACCTATGATATTTTTTTCGAAGCACAAGCAAACATTTTCATGCTACGATATAGTGAATAGCAGTAACGAGACTAATTATGAAAGCCGAAATATTGACAACGATGGCGGAATTACATCTGTTATCGAAGAAACAGAAACACCATGTAACTTCGTCGTAATAATCACGATGAATGTCCAGCTGGGTTATACTGTTATTCACGTAGTGACCCAATCGAACGTCTTTCGCTGCTGGACGACATCCCTCATAATGGTCGGCCGGAATATCCGTTCTGAAGCCTCGCAATGCGCTCAGACATTCTCTCGTTATAATTTCTTCGGCTTGAGAAAAAAAGGAAAGAAGGTTCGTAATAGAAAATTAAAAAATACAAAAATTCTCGATCAATGTGAAAAATATATGGGGCATTCCACGCACAAATCGACCCACGTCAGACCATTTCATTTTTTTATTTGGTTGAAAAGTTCGCGGAGAGAATTAAACAGTAATTTTTACTGTGAAATTCACGGTAAAAATTGCCGTGATACATTTGAACGTGGGGACAAGTTGGCAAAACGTATTTATTCTTAAGCGATAAGTTTTTTTTTTATTTTGCGAAATGTAAAATTTTAAATACTACGCCATCCTGGCGTAAACACTTGTAGGGAAATTTTTACTGTGCAGCACGATAAAATTTACCATGATACTCATGTAATATTTCAAAATAAACGTTAAAATAA